>JAWNNM010001743.1:0-386696 GCA_035044965.1 Lordiphosa andalusiaca
GCCCTGCGTGTGTTGTTCAAGTGGGTGTGCCAGCTAGCTCCAGCCCTCAGGGAATAGGTCCACATAACCCTGCCCACCACACGTAACAATAAATATCTAACGAACATTAACCCGCGGCTGTTAGACGTTACACAACACTAACTACTGCACAATTTGAAATCACTAAAACAAACGAGGTGAATTTAAATTGGAATTCAAATTTGAATAAAAAAAAATCCAAGCACTTACGAGAATCCTAACTAACACAAACAAGAAAAATTTAACTGACTGACGTAGAAACTGAAACTAGATAAGCAAAAAAAAACTGGACAAGACATCGGTCGGCAGACTCTAGCTGGATTGAGCCTTCTTTTGCGCACCCCTCCCATCCTTGCAGCAGTACATCCCAATGCTTCCTTGTGCTACCCCAAATATGCCGACGAGCAAACCATCTTTCACACCATGATCAGGTCCTCCTTTCCTCCCATTTAAACGCTTTCTAACACATCTTATCTTTTCGTTTCATTTACTTAATTTATTAACACATTTCCTTGGCTACAAATAAACATCCTTTTTTTTTCTTACTTTTTTATACTTTTATGGAATTTAGATTTGTTTAAGTTTGATTCTTGATAACTTGGAGAATTTGTTGTTGCCAATTTGCAATCTGGCTAGGATTCCAATTGTCTAGACACTAATTATTTACTTTTTTGACACTTGTGGGATATGTAAAGCAACGCCCTACCTGAAAGAGCTCTTTAAGGGGGATGGTCTCCTTCAACTGAAGTACCAATTTTGTTGAGAAAAAAAAAATAAATAAATGACCATAACAATTACTAAAATCAAACCTTCCTGCAGGGAACAACAAAATGTCCCAAAAAAAAATCAAGAACAAAATAATATAACTGGACATAAATACATAAATAAATAAATCGCATAAATAATCCCATAAAAATGAATAACTTATATAAATAAATAAATAAACAGAAATGAACTTTAAGCAAGAAATAAATAAATAAATAAATAAATAAGTAAGCCAATAAAAAAAAATAGATAAATAAATATAACAAAAAAAATGGACAAAATGGAATGGAATTTAACTAAAATTTATATAAAAAAAATCTAATGTTGTCGCCTCTGGGTAGACGTGTCGGCCTCAGACCAAAAATTGTCCTGTTTTGCAGTTGCACTGCTCTTTCCGCAGCAAAAAAAAACAATATGTATCAGTCAGCCTTAGGCGTAGGGGTAATCATCCGTCGCTTGGTAGGGATTTGGCTGAGCAGCAAATCTCAGCAAAAATGATAATTTAAGATTGGACTGATTCGGCTGCCCAGGCACATCCAGCGTTCAAAATTTAATTAATACTGGGAAGTGGTATGGCCGCAGGGCTGTCCTGAAGAAGCCAAATCCACAAAAAAAAACTGACCAGGCCCGCGAATGTGGCCTGGTCTAGAGCCTGTGACTTTGTTGGACACGGTCGGCTATAATAAAAAAATTTCCTCAAAATTTCGTCCTACGCCTATTGCGGAACAAACTCACCCGTCCCTTATGGCCAATCAGGTATGCCAAATCAATCCTGGCTGTGCTAACCTTATGTGGTTTCCTTTGCCCTCTTCTAACACACACTTTTTATAAAATTTTTTTTTTTTTTTATATTTTTTTTTAGTTTTATACAAAAAAAAACAGAAACGTATGTGCACTTCTGCGACTGCGCGCAAGCAACTTGCATAACCGACTGACTATCTCGCCCTTGGCCTATTTCTTCAAAGTCATGTTCCCAATTTTAAATGTTCCGGGTCATTGCACTGTTGACCGTGAAACGTCCGCCCCCAACAGAGAATTTTCTCCCATCCCTGGCGCTCGTCGCTTTTCAACACCCCTTTTTTTTTTTTTTTTTTTTTTGCACTTGGTTGCTATTCGATGTTATCGATACAAATATGCCCGCTTAATCAAACGGCCACAACAACGCATTGACATCTCTAGCGTTCTCACACCATGAGTGGCAATGAAAAGTGAGCCGCCAGCCTTTTTTTTTTTTTTTTTTTTACATTATTGTCACGATCAAATAATGAGACCCAATCAGATGGACGTAGCAGGGCCCAGAGGCTAAGAACCAGCGCCATACGAGGGGACCACCCACAAACAACATGAACCATGAATCACACAACAAAAATTTCATTCGGCAGCGGCTCTGAGTAAGTACTTGCTTTATTTTTTTCCTGATTTTCAGATTTATATTTTCGTTTTCTTGCAGATCCTTATCAGTAGTGTGCTATTCCTCATATGATAGGATTCACCATAGGGCTTGTTTATTAGCGTCATTGCTTCAAATCTTTTGCATGAACAACACCGGTCGGTCTTCCCTCAAGATTTTCCACCTCGTACATGTTGTTTCCTATTGGCCTCTTTATCCTACACTTCAAAAACTTTCGGGCAAACTTTGCATTGAAGTTTTTTCCAAAGTCGCTTAAGACAAAGTTTCTCCGGTAGACTTCTTGCCCCGGCATGAATCGGACATCCCTAGTCTTACGGTTGAAATAGCGGACACTCGTCTCATGCGCATTGTGCAGATTAGTCCGGATTTTCTGTCGCAGTATACTCATCCTGTCTTGTGCTGGTAGCAACCTCAGCTCATTGTCTTCCAATGATTGGAGCT
Source organism: Lordiphosa andalusiaca (assembly GCA_035044965.1). NCBI lineage: Eukaryota > Metazoa > Arthropoda > Insecta > Diptera > Drosophilidae > Lordiphosa > Lordiphosa andalusiaca. The sequence goes on from JAWNNM010001743.1 coordinate 2,636, forward strand.
TTCTTGCTAGCTGGTAGTCTGCCCCGCTAGTATACATATATTGACCGAACAGCGCGAAGTGTGGGGTAACTCCTGTTGCTTGATGAACCGCGTTCCGGAGGGCTCCCTCAATTTCCGTCAGATACAAATCCCAGTCTCTATGATCTTCTTCCAGGTAGGCTCTGATCGCATTCAGAACTGATTGGTTGACTCTCTCTGCCGCGTTGGATTGAGGAGAGTATGCTGCAGTTTTGATATGCCTTATGCCATACTTTTCTACCATGGCCTGGAAACTCTTTCCCACGAACTGTTTGCCGTTGTCGGAGTGCAGCATCTCTGGCACTCCAAACGTGTGGAAAACCTCCAACGTCATAAACTTAATAACTGCTGCTGCCGTGGCTTCTCGCATTGCCTTCAAGAACACGAATTTAGAGAAATGATCGACAACAACAAATACATAGGCATTCCCAGATTTGGATCGCGGGTACTTTCCCAAAAAGTCAATATAAACTTTTTGAAACGGGCGATATGTGATTGTCTCACCCGCTATACTGGGTTTTGGACCACAATTCGTCGACTTTGTTTCTTTGCAAACGGGGCAATTTCTGACAAAATCTCGGACTTGGCTTGCCATACCAGGCCAGTGATAGCGTTGCCGTAGATGATGTAGGGTCTTTGCTATTCCTCCATGGGATCGGGTTGCCGGTGAGTGCGCTTGTTGTATGAGTGCTGTAGAGAGAGATAAGGGGACACACAGCTTCCAACTAGTATCTCCGAGTTCGGGACACAGATCCTGGATGTGTGAACGTTTAAAGACATAGCCGTCCATTATCTTAAGATCAGGCAACTTCTCCTTGTTCGCCTCGACCTCTGATCTCAGCTCCACGTACTCCTTAGACTCAAACTCTGTAGTCTGGAACCCAATCAATGTTTCCACATCGATCTCTTCAACCATCCGAGAAAGAGTATCAGCCACTACGTTTTCAGATCCTTTTCGATGCTCAATGTTGAAGTTAAATGCTTGTAGCTTTAATGACCACCTGGCCAGTCTTCCATCCAGATCCCGCAAGGACATCAGCCATTTCAGGCTGGAGTGATCGGTGATGACTGTAAATGGCATCATTTCCACATATGGTCGGAATCTTTTGATGGCGGACACAGCTGCCCAACACTCTTTCTCAGTTACGCTGTAGTTCTTCTGGCATTTATTTAGCTTCTGCGAGAAAAAGGCTATTGGCCGCTCACTTTCGTCATCCTCTAATTGGAACAGGACCGCTCCTATTCCCGTGTCGGATGCATCGCATTGTATGAAAAAGCGCTTGGAGAAGTCTGGGTGCCTTAAAACCGGTGCTTTGGTCAAGGATTCCTTCAGATTATCAACTGCTCTTTTCGCTTCCTCGGTCAGACAAAATTTTGATCCTTTTTTAAGTGTATCTGTTAACGGGGCTGCTATTTCCGCAAAGTTCTTGATGAATCGCCTGTACCATCCGGCTGTACCCAGGAAGCTTCTTACTTCCCGAGGGCTTTTTGGCATAGATAAGTTCCGGATGGCTTGCACCTTGCAGGGATCAGTTTTAAGTGCACCTCCACCTATGAGAAATCCTAGGTATTTCAGTTCTTTGAAGACGAAATGAGACTTCTTAAGGCCAATAGTTAGACCTGCATTGTTTAGGCAGTCTGCCACTTGTTGTAGTACCTCTAGGTGTTTATCAAAATCAGGAGAAACCACTAAGAGATCGTCCAAGTACAAAAACACTTGTTCTCTTAGCTTCGCTGGCACTACCTTGTCCATTAGTCTGCAGAGTCGTTGTGCCGAATTGCAAAGCCCAAACGGCATGACCACAAATTGATATAAGGGTCGTCCAGGGACAGTAAATGCCGTAATTTTTCGGCTTTCCTCCTCCAACTCGACCTGCCAAAACGCATATTTGAGATCTACGCTACTTATGTATACCGTAGAGTCTATTCTGCTTAATATCCCATCTATGTTTTGCAGAGGATATGCGTCCTTCACTGTGACCTTGTTTATCTTCCGGGCATCAAGGCAGAGCCGGTTCTTGCCTGGTTTCATGACCAATGTGATGTTATTATTCCAAGCGCTGTCACTCTCTTCTATGACCCCCAAGCTAAGCATGTTGTCTATTTCCTCGTATACTGCTTTCTGTTTAGCCGGCGACATGGGATAGCATCTTTCTTTTACGGGTACTGCTCCTTCTGTTAGCTGTATACTGTGTTTCATTAAAGGGGTACGTCCTAGGCCTTTTTCCTCGAAAGTCAGGAACGAATTCTGCACCGCCTGCAATCTGAGCTGCTGTTCCTCTGTGAGCTCATGAGGTTCCGGTTTTGATATCTGGGTGGTTTGATCTTCTTGCTGATTTAGCTCTGAGACGGATTCACAAAAAAGTTCCGGAGCTAGCGAGAAGGATTGCCAAAAATCTATCCCCAGATAAACTTCCTGTTGCAAGGTAGGGCATAAGTAGAAGCAAATGTCTGACGTCTGTTCTTTGTAGGAAACCTTAACTATGACTTTCCCGATTATGATTTGCCCACCTCCATTGGCTACTTGGACCTTTGAGTAAACTGGTTTCCATGCCAGCCCAAGTTTGTCTACCAACTCCCGACATCCAGACCCAAGAACGCTTATAGATGCTCCGGAGTCTAGCAGACCACGCAGCTTATGGCCCTCAATTGAAAAGACTGCGTACGGCCTGAGATCCATATTGGATTGTTGGCCTATTTGAATCGCTGTAACTGTTTTTCGTACAGCTTGTCTTTCCAATTTTCGGCGCCTAAAACGTTCCCTGGCTTTCTTCACCCGATTTGTTAGCATAGTCAACTCTTCCAATTTATTAGAGCCAAAGATTCTATTTCTCATTGTTCTATATCGAATCCAACGCTCTTCCAATGGGATATGTGGGTTAAGTCCCTTCTCTTTCTCCGTGTGTTCTGGCATGGTGCGGGTTTGAATCATGTTCTGCTCGTTTGTTATTCTCAGTGTACTGGAGTCGATTAGTTTTGGTGAGGTGGATAATCTTTCGATTGTGGTATCGGGTCCTTGCTGGAGCGCGACTCGCCCGGTCTCGCCTCGCTCCTGAATCCGTTTCCCGCACAGCAACGTGGGCATTTTGGTGTCACCACATTTTGACGTCCACATTTATAACAAAAGATGCTACGTTGTGGGGATCCGCAATCCATGTAAACATGCCCTTCTTTCTGGCAGTTCCAGCATATTAATGTATTTCTTGCCGTCCCACTAGAGATTGCTTCCAACTGGGCCTCTATATATCTGGGTGCTTCCATAGGTTTGGTTTCCCATTCTGCCGGCTCAGCCTGATATACTTCCTCTACTCTGTTGGGTCTAGCATCTTGTCGAGCTCTCTGAGTTAAATGAACATTACAATTTCTGCCCCTTTCTGCCGTAAATGTCCTCTCGGCTTCTCTACATTCATCGCGAAGATGCTCCAAAGTGTATACTTTGATAGGGTATATCCATTGTCTCATCGGCTCACATAGGTTTCTTTTTACGGTTTTTATTACCCAGTTGGTTTCGACCGGCATTCCCACCGACGCTATCAACCGTCGCATTGCCGTGAAAAACTCATCTAGTGATTCTCCCGGCTGCTGCTTCCTCTCAGCGATATCTTGGATTCTATCATAATCACTTCGAGTGTCGCTGTAGCGTTGTTCCAAGGCCTCTTTGAGTTCCTCCCAATTATTAATTTGTTTGGAGCGGATCAAAAGCCAATACCACTCCGATGCCCCATCTGTCAGCAAACGATGGAAGTCTCTTAGTAGGTCACTCCAGTGAAAGTTGTAATGCCTTTGCAAGTGCTCCACCCTAAAGATAAAGTCGTCAGCGCTCATTCCTCCGGTGTTTCCTGCGAATTGGAAACCCCATTTTTCTAAGGGCACAACGTGCTGACTGCGGTTCTCCCTGCGCCAGCTTGCTCCATTCGCGGGTGTTGTGCCTCTTGGAAAATACTGACTCATACCAGTTCTCTGTCCAGTATTGTCCCGGTTCTGATTCCATCTGCTGGGTGGGCGAACGTACTGGGTACCCATTAGATTTTGATAATGACCATTCGTGGATATATTTGGCAATCGGTCAATAGATGGTTCTCTATTCACTGATTGACGATCCTGACCGACTCCCTGTAGTGCTTCGTTGCTGGGGATGACTTGCCTTGCTCTGTTACTAGGTTCACTATTTCGTGTAGCTACTGAGTGAACCGTCTTAGCTGAAGTTCCTGAGGACGTGGATGTCCCATCTTTCAGGTCCAACTTTTTCATAAGGTCTGCAAATCCTTGTTGCATGCACTGGTCAATTCTATTATCCACCAGTTGCTGCAGGTCGACTTTCAACTGTTCCTGGGAAGCCTGTATCATTTCGCTCATTTCTCTTCTATAAACGGACTGGAATGCTTCTGCGTTTTCTTGGCTGTACTGCTCCTGTATAGGGTCTAAGATGATGTTTGAGTACGTGCCATATGGAGTGGATTCGTTGTTAAGGTTCAGTTGTCTGCCGACAGCTCCTCTCTGTTGTGCACTGAGCCTAGTTCTGTCGACACCTGCTGCTCCCTCTTTTTCCCCGTCTTGTAATTCTCCGAACATTCTTGATGGATTTTGCCCTCCCATGTACCACCACTAATTACAACCGCTAATTAATTGATTAGGGCCTAAATATTCCTTGAATTTACTCCTCAAACGGATACGTAATTATTATTTGGACGGATACCAATCTGAAGTAAATTTTCATAAATATAGCAGGAGAAAAGGAGATCCCGTCTCATGGCTTAGTTTGCTCGTCGTGTAGCAGACATTCATCTGCTTTCTGCGCTTATACCAACCAATTGTCTTGTGCTGCTTTCTTTTATAAACTAAAATGATATAAATTAACGATAAGTACCACATACATATATCGACATTGTTGACTGTTCAGGTCATCTTGAATATAGATGACCGACAGTCAAGAAGTCAACACACGTAACATAATACTAATAATTATTCTTTTCTTAGGTGCCTACTTCTCATCACTCAGATGCTTCAACCATTTGCTAAAAAGCTATTGCTGGCCACCTTGGCTTGCATTGGAACGCTGCAAAACACATAAATATGAATTCCGGTCGTCCAATGCGCTTTCCACAGACACCCCAGAAAAGAAGGAATTAGTATTTTTTTAACAAAACTAGTTTTATTTTAAAACTAACATTTTACCCCCCTAATTTCTAACCTGACCCTATCTGTACTCTGTTTCCTACAACTATCAGTCTTTTTCCTATCACAAGCAGCAAGTTTTTCCACTTAGAATATTCTTATTTGTAACCCCCCTCTCTATTTGTCCGATCGCCAACCATCTCCCTCTACGGATTTGGTGTCGTCGAACTATTCAATAACGGTCGCTAAACGCCTTTGCCTCCTGGCTGGCCGTTGTCGCCGCATTGCAACTTTCCCTAATTCTAAATATCAACCTATACACTACTTAAGCTATATCACAGTATCATATCACCATTGGTCTGAGCCTCTTTGAAATCCTGGTCGCGTATCACCTTTGTGGTCATCACTTGGTAATGCCGTCAGGGTTCTTTTCGGATGCTCACACCAAAAAGGATATGGTGCTCTGAAATGCTTCTTTTCATTTTTAATATTTTCGAATTTTGATCTTGGAGGATCCCCTGAACCGACCTCTACCTCTCGAGCGGCAGGGTTCAGCCATTGGGATTCTCAAAGTCAGAATTCTTTTATTTTCTTGGCCTTTATGGAGCCGTTAGTGCTGCCATTTATTTTTGATTGGGCGCCATTATTGTTATGACCCAAAGCTGGGCCCTGCGTGTGTTGTTCAAGTGGGTGTGCCAGCTAGCTCCAGCCCTCAGGGAATAGGTCCACATAACCCTGCCCACCACACGTAACAATAAATATCTAACGAACATTAACCCGCGGCTGTTAGACGTTACACAACACTAACTACTGCACAATTTGAAATCACTAAAACAAACGAGGTGAATTTAAATTGGAATTCAAATTTGAATAAAAAAAAATCCAAGCACTTACGAGAATCCTAACTAACACAAACAAGAAAAATTTAACTGACTGACGTAGAAACTGAAACTAGATAAGCAAAAAAAAACTGGACAAGACATCGGTCGGCAGACTCTAGCTGGATTGAGCCTTCTTTTGCGCACCCCTCCCATCCTTGCAGCAGTACATCCCAATGCTTCCTTGTGCTACCCCAAATATGCCGACGAGCAAACCATCTTTCACACCATGATCAGGTCCTCCTTTCCTCCCATTTAAACGCTTTCTAACACATCTTATCTTTTCGTTTCATTTACTTAATTTATTAACACATTTCCTTGGCTACAAATAAACATCCTTTTTTTTTCTTACTTTTTTATACTTTTATGGAATTTAGATTTGTTTAAGTTTGATTCTTGATAACTTGGAGAATTTGTTGTTGCCAATTTGCAATCTGGCTAGGATTCCAATTGTCTAGACACTAATTATTTACTTTTTTGACACTTGTGGGATATGTAAAGCAACGCCCTACCTGAAAGAGCTCTTTAAGGGGGATGGTCTCCTTCAACTGAAGTACCAATTTTGTTGAGAAAAAAAAAATAAATAAATGACCATAACAATTACTAAAATCAAACCTTCCTGCAGGGAACAACAAAATGTCCCAAAAAAAAATCAAGAACAAAATAATATAACTGGACATAAATACATAAATAAATAAATCGCATAAATAATCCCATAAAAATGAATAACTTATATAAATAAATAAATAAACAGAAATGAACTTTAAGCAAGAAATAAATAAATAAATAAATAAATAAGTAAGCCAATAAAAAAAAATAGATAAATAAATATAACAAAAAAAATGGACAAAATGGAATGGAATTTAACTAAAATTTATATAAAAAAAATCTAATGTTGTCGCCTCTGGGTAGACGTGTCGGCCTCAGACCAAAAATTGTCCTGTTTTGCAGTTGCACTGCTCTTTCCGCAGCAAAAAAAAACAATATGTATCAGTCAGCCTTAGGCGTAGGGGTAATCATCCGTCGCTTGGTAGGGATTTGGCTGAGCAGCAAATCTCAGCAAAAATGATAATTTAAGATTGGACTGATTCGGCTGCCCAGGCACATCCAGCGTTCAAAATTTAATTAATACTGGGAAGTGGTATGGCCGCAGGGCTGTCCTGAAGAAGCCAAATCCACAAAAAAAAACTGACCAGGCCCGCGAATGTGGCCTGGTCTAGAGCCTGTGACTTTGTTGGACACGGTCGGCTATAATAAAAAAATTTCCTCAAAATTTCGTCCTACGCCTATTGCGGAACAAACTCACCCGTCCCTTATGGCCAATCAGGTATGCCAAATCAATCCTGGCTGTGCTAACCTTATGTGGTTTCCTTTGCCCTCTTCTAACACACACTTTTTATAAATTTTTTTTTTTTTTTTATATTTTTTTTTAGTTTTATACAAAAAAAAACAGAAACGTATGTGCACTTCTGCGACTGCGCGCAAGCAACTTGCATAACCGACTGACTATCTCGCCCTTGGCCTATTTCTTCAAAGTCATGTTCCCAATTTTAAATGTTCCGGGTCATTGCACTGTTGACCGTGAAACGTCCGCCCCCAACAGAGAATTTTCTCCCATCCCTGGCGCTCGTCGCTTTTCAACACCCCTTTTTTTTTTTGCACTTGGTTGCTATTCGATGTTATCGATACAAATATGCCCGTGGTACACAGAGGACAGCACACTCTGAGGCCACTAGAGGTTTGGGAGTTTCTGGAGTAGTTAGTTCGGGAGAAGATTAGCAAACAGAGGACGGCGCACTCTGAGATTACTACGTTTGATGGACTTACCTCTGCACACTGCAAGCTCCGAACGAGAAGTGAAGTCGAATGGCTGCAAGGTCAGCTTTATATGGCGGCTGCTTTGCCCAGAGTCCCTAGCGCGTTTCTGAACGCGTTCGGCCATTTTGCTTGAGCGCTTATCGCTTATCCATTGTTGGAATCGTAGGTACAAACATCAATTTAAACAACTATAAACACATTATTTACACAATTAAAATTCCTATGCAAAAGACACTGAAAGAGGAACACAAAAATACCCAAAACACACAAACAGTAAACTACAACAACACAAACTGCAAGAAGTTTACCACCAATAAACCCACTCAATATTCCTATCGTATATAAATTGTATTGCTCGGATCGTGTTGGCCATGCTGGTGGATAAGCTGTGTGTGTCAGCACTATATTGAAGGCAAAAGTAGTTTGCAAACAACCGCTACACAGCAAAATTGAGTATATATTTATCGCAACATTGATTACCATGATATGCTTGAAGCTATCAAGGCAGTATCTCTTTCATTTACTGACATAGTTTTAGCTTTTGACTGGAACAGTGATATGCTATGCGAAAGACATCTTCGGCATGTGTTGAGTCCCAGCCTACTCATTTCTTCTCCACAACGGATACTCTTCTGGACATCTTCTATATTGACAACCCAAGCATTCCATTATGGTCTTATTATTCCAATCAAAATGGTACGATCGTGGGTTTATAACCTCAAAAAAGAGGAACTCATGAAATAAGCACGAGAGATCGGCATAGAGATAGAGGGTACTCTGGATGAAATGAGAAAAGTTTGTAAGGAAGCTTTCTAAGGCTGGGGTATAACTGAGTCACGCCCAGGGCCACTTACAGAATATTTCTAAGTGCAAGGACTCTTGAGAGGGTTGAGCGGGGAAATTCCCCCCTCTGAAGATAAATATACCCCTCGGAGCACCCTTTTTCCACCCTTGGCGCTGATGCCCAGGTCGACAGACACTCCCAGACCGTGCAGATTAGCGTTCAAAACACGTCTCGAAGTCTTTGTCCACCTGGCTATTTACACCAACGGGCTGTAGCCGAAGTCATAGTGCTTCGAAACAGAAAGGATAGGTTGCCGCGGAAAGCCCACTATCGTTTCTATTCCTAGCCAGAGTTGGAATAGTCGATCCCCGACCCGCAGAGACTCTCGGAACGGATTTGGGATGACTATACCGACTCACTCGAGTGACCGGCCACCGCTCGTGGACTTGGCGAAGATTTAGCAAAAAAAAAGGGCACGTAGGTATCTCTTGGCCCCTCCTGTTAGCCACACCGCTTAAGGTATCCGACCAGATCACCAGATGCTGTAAAATAGAATCGATAGGTTGCCGCGGAAAACCCCAAGACGTCAACCACTATCGTTCCTATTCCCAGGCAGAGTTGGAATAGTCGATTCCCGATCCGCAGAGACGCTCGGAACGGATTTGGGATGACTAGACCGACCCCCTTTAGGTGTTTGGCAGTGACCCGTAGGCTTGGCAAAAAATGGGAAGAAACTCACACACACACACACAAACGCTACTAGAAAAACACTCGAGCCGATTTTCTTGAAACGTTATAATTTTTCATTTATTTATTTTCTATGGATTTTTAGCCCTAACCGCACCGATCTTCGTCCCTATTCGATTTTGAATCAAGCCCTCTCGGCTAGCTTACCCTAAATCCTTGCTGCAAATAAGTTTTAGTTCTGGACACCCAGATTCGTTGTCGGCTTGTTGTCCTGTTATCCTTGCCCTTGTCTTTGTCAGTCTCAGGGCGGGGGCGCGGTATCTCCTGCGGGTGTTTTCTTTTCAAACTCTTCGCGACACTGGGCACTTGTACGTGGTTAACTTTAGGCTGCCAAAAACTGAGTGTTCGCGGCGGCCACCAAAATTCCAGCCATGACCTACCGCTGCCTCCAGAGGCTGTAGCTTTGTGGTCGCTGCACTTTCTGTCTCGCTTTCTCTTGTATGCCAGGGTGGCTGTATTTGCGCCCGAGTTACCAGTCGTAACAATCGTGGTTCAAGGCTCCCTGTTTGATGAGAGTGAGTGGGTGTTGTATCCACCATCCCCCAGTATGGTTTGCCGCAAATAAAAATTAAGTCTGCTCGGGTTGAGTTTGAAAATCAGAGTGTGTTGTCTTTATTCATAATTCTTAAGTGCTAGTTGTGGAATCGGGAATGGAATGGTGGAATGAATCGATGGTACGTTGGGAGTTGGCTTTTTGGCATGTCAGCTTGTGGTCAGCGTTTTGTTTATGCTGAAGTAGTTTCCGCTGTTTATTTGAGTCAGCGTTTATGTTACAAAGTACGGGCCATTGATCTGTTGCATCCGTGCTGGTTTTGTCGGTGGCGTCGTAAAGTGGTGAAGGGGGTCGTTAGGGTATATGATAACTCCTCCCCCCCTAGTATGAAGTGAAGGCCATAACGAAGGGATGGCTGAATCGACAGGTTGCGGAGTGGAGGTCAGTTGTGGGGCGAAGACCGTTTTCGGCTTGTTAGTCATTCGGAGGATGATGACAAGTACCACTATTGTGAAGAGTGCGAAGTAAGTAGCAGTAAATTGGTAGTGTGATGAGTTGCTTATGTGGTCGATCTTCCCGATTGTCGATATTGCCTCTAGGTGTAATTTCTCAAGTGATAACACCTTTATCGTCTGGTTTTTTGCGATTTGTTCGATTGGGGGCAGTACGAAGGTGAAGTGGTCGTGTTCGACAAATTCCCTGTCGCTATACTCGACGTCGTTTATTACCAAGGTACAATTGTTGTATCTCAGTATAGCTGAACCATTAACTTGGGAATCTTCTTGGGAATCGGAAGTTATTGTGATGTTCTGTCCATTAAATATGAATATTACGCCCTTTTCGGCTTCGAATATGTTGGTGGTTATTTCCGTTTCAATTACATCGCATTTGGCTTGTTGTTGGTTGTTGACGATGTCCAGTAAACATTTGTGGTTTTTGTTTACTATTTCCGTGTGCGCTTTTGGGCAGAAGTAATTATGCTCAATCCTGAAGCACTTTTGATCGAACTGGTGGACGCTGTTGCCGTCGTATGCCAAGAACTCCGGGGAAATTATGAATTGGGATGTGTTTATGGGTAGTGGGATGGCGTGAATGAAGTTATACAATTGTTTGTCGAAGATGGGTATTTTAACATTAAACAATAGTTTTGTATCAAAAGTGTAACATGATGGTGATAGTAAGTTATAAATGTGTTCATCTAATTGTATGTTAATGTTCTGTTTGGTGAAAAGATGTCTGATGTTCTCTATCTGCTCCTTATTAAACATAAATTTTGGGATTAAACCCAGCTTGCTAGCTAAAAGACTTTCGGCCACGTTATTTACGTGTTCTGCTAACGTGTCGATGTTATAATTTATTTTATTGACGTACTGAAGTGTAAAAACATTGTTCTTGTTTTCTCTTATTTCTTTAAAGATTGTGTTTTGGGACACATCGAAAAAATTTTGTATTGTCTCCTGTTCCTTGTTTATATGTCTAGTTATATTATGAAATCTAATAATAATGTCTCTGTTAAAAAGTTCTTGTTTATTCTGTGTTGCTACTACACTTTCTGAGTTTTTGTGTAGGTTACTTATTTCTGATAAAATATTTTGTCCGTCGTTGTCGTCCAGGTTTCCTGATATGGATTTAAGTATGCTACCTAGGCCGTTAATAAGGCCTCTTTTGTTCCTTACATGTGGTAACAGTGTTTCCACTCTGTCCTCCAATTGTTGTATTTTCCCTAGTAAGATTTCTAATGAGACTTCAAAAGTTGGGTCTAGTTTAAGGGATTCTATTGTTTTTCTTATGAGAGCTACACATGTCTTGTATTCTTGTACGTCTACGATGTGAGTTAGTATTTTATGAGTTTGGGTGATGTGGGCCTTTCCAAGCTGGATGATAGCGATGGGTGATGATCCATCGATGCTTTCGATAGTGAAAGGTTGGATGGTGGTGGAAAATAAGCTGGAAATATCAGGTAGGGAATGTAATACGAGTGGATGTTGAAGGTTGTTAGGTATTAGTATTTGATTCTTGGGGTTGAGTGTTCTTGGCTTTCCTAATGATCTTCCTAATTTTTTGCTTGTGGAGTTTCTGTCCTCTGATTGTTATTAGTGTTACTCCCTTATTTCTTCCCACTTTATGTGAAGAAAATCTAGGTGTTATCTTATTCCTCCTATTTTCTTTCCTGAATATTGTATCGTTGGTTTCGACAGGGAGCGGCGGTTCCCTATCTTCGTTTAGTTTGGTCAATCTGGTTTCTGTAGTGTTATTTAGGTGTTGCTGTATCTTGGGGTACAGTTCCCTTCTGAATTCATTAAGTTTCGATATGTAGTCGTGGTGAGTGTCGTATGTTATTGTTTTTTCAAACATATGCGTTCTGCCAAAAAAAAGTTCGAAAGGAGTGTGCAACGTGCTTGAATGTATCGCATTGTTGTACGTGGTTAATACTTCTGTAAGTATGTCAGTATGTTCGCATTCCAAACTCAATTCTTTCCTCCGATTCATAACTATTCTGTATAATTCGGTCAGGGTAGAATGGAGTCTTTCAACGGGTGCATTGCCTGTTGACTGTTGAAATGAGGTGACGTGGGTTATTATATCGTATTGAGCGAGGAAATCGTAGAATAAATTTCCGCAGAATTCTGCGCCTTGATCGAAAACCAATTTTTTTGGTAAACCAAAGCTGCTCATGAATTTTGATAGGGCTGCGACAACCCTTACTGAATTTCTATTGTCAAGGGGGTATGCTTGGGCAAATTTTGAAAATTTGTCAATGACAGTGAGGTTGCAAGTATTGTTGATAGAGTAGATATCGATATGGATGACCTCCAAAGGTTCCGCCGGAGCCGGTGGAGTTTGCATGAAAGGTTTGTGAGGCTGTCTGTCGTATTTAAGTGTTAAACAGATATCACAGTCTTTTATAATTTGTGCGATTATGTCTCTCATGCGCGGAAAGTAGATGTCTCTCTTGAGATGATTAAGGGTTTCATCGATCCCCCTATGGTTACTATTGACATGGTAAGTACGAATCTTATTTTTCTGGTCCTCTGGGTCGATGAGTTCGGGTAACAATATTTTGCAACGGCAAATCTTGTATGAGTCGTTTTCGGAAAAGAAATTATTATAGGATTCTTGTATGATTAAGAAAATGTTATCTGGTGCAAGTATTGCAAACATTTTATTAGGTTTAAGGATCATTTGGAGAATGCTGGTAATGGAGTCGAAAGTAAATACAGGTTCTGTAATAACACGCCTTGTTTTGTGTGCAAATGGTGTTGTTATTTGTATCGAAGAAGTTGTACCGATGCGGAACACTAGTTACATGTTAAAGTAGTTTAACGGTTGTTGAGCATCTGGTATTATTTGTGGGTCTTCATTGATATTGAGGTTTGGCTCTATTCGGCTGAGTGCCTTTTTTGTATACGACTTCGTAATCGTAAGCGGCCAAGATGGTTTTCCATCGAAGTAATTTGGGGTTTTGGCCTTTCAAGTTTTCTAACCAGATAAGCGGTTTATGATCCGTAACTATTTTAAACCTTCTACCAAAGAGGTAGGGCCTGAAGTGACCCACTGACCAAATGATGGCTAGCATCTCCTTTTCAATGGTAGAATATCTAGCTTCTGTGTCCGACAGTGTTCTGCTAGCGAACGAAATGGGTCTGTCATTAGTATTTGGGCCTTGTGATAGCACTGAGCCTATAGCGTAATTACTTGCGTCAGTGGTCAATGTAAATGGTTTGTCAAAGTCAGGGTATGCAAGTATTGGGTCATTGCATAGGAGATTCTTTGATATTTCAACTGCATTCTTAAATTCATCGTCTATTACTACTGCTTTTTTCCCTTTCAATTGTTTTGTTATGGGCTTGGTAATTTTCGCGAAGTCTTTTATAAACTTCCTATAGTACCCAAGTAAACCCAAAAAAGATTTGATTTCCCTAGTGGTTTTCGGACAGGGAAAATCTTTAATAGCTTTAATCTTGTCCGGGTTAGGTTTGACCCCTTCTTGCGTGACAATGTGTCCTAAGAAGTCGATTTCCTTTCTCAGAAAATTGCACTTTGCTGGTTGGATTTTTAGATTTGCATCTTGTAGTTTGCCGAAGACTAATCTAATATCCCCGATATGCTTCTGAAGCGATGGTGAGAATATGATGATATCGTCTAAATAGACCAAGCAAACGCTACCTACCAAGTCGCCCAGGACATTATCCATGACGCGTTGGAATGTAGCAGGTGCATTCTTAAGACCGAAGGGCATTCGTGTGAACTCGTAATGTCCATTTTCGACAGTAAATGCCGTCTTGTCTGCGTCTTGTGGATTCATTTCGATCTGGTGGAATCCACTTGCCAGGTCTATTGTTGTAAAATATTTTGTCTTCCCTATGCTATCCAATATGTCAGCTATGTTGGGAATCGGATATCTATCCGATATGGTTTTTTCGTTCAATTTGCGGAAATCGATTACCAAGCGCCACTTTTTCTCGCCTGTGGAATCGGTCTTCTTAGGTACGACCCATACGGGTGCACTCCAAGGAGAATGGCTATTCTGGATAATATTTTGTTGGAGCATTTTCGTAATTTGCTTCCGAACTTCTTCTTTGTGTATGAACGGGTATCGGTATGACTTTGTGTGTACGGGGACATTGTCCACTGTCGGTATGGAATGTTTGACGACATTGGAGAATGTTAGCTGATTTGCTTCGTTGTAGAAGAGTTTTTTGAAGGAGTTACATAGTTTGGTTAAACTACATTTCTCCTCGTCGTTTAAATGTTCTGTCTGGATGTTTAGTTCTTGTTTGGTGTCGGTCTGTTCTGTGTCTGTTGGTGCAGACAAACAATGTAAATATCCGTAGGTTTGAGTGGAAAATTCCTCCGCTTGTATTGGTTCTTCCAGGTAGAGCGTTTGGTTTTGATCTGAGGTATTGCATACTTCGAAGTAAGCGAAACCTTCAGTTGCGGTGTACAGCCCTCCTGTTATAGATATTTGATTATCGAAACTTGTGGTGTCACATATGAAATCTCCCTGCATAAAGTTTACCGGCAATGACAATCTTGACTTGCTATTTGGTGGTACTGTATGTACTACATCAACAGGATTTGCCCGGGTAAGAATTGGGATGCAAGTTTCGGGTGTTTCTAGGATGGATTCTGGGATATTTATTTTTGCATTAAGGTTGGATAGGAAATCCATACCTAAAAGACCATCGAATTGTGGGTGAAAGTCAAACAAAAAAAGATTGAAGTTTGCCATCTGCTTAAATTGTTGGAATGTAACAGTATCTGTGTATTCCTGAATTTGGAATGTACTGAGTACAGTGTGAATTTTAATGTCTGTCTTTAACTTTTTGATATGAGGTTCTGTGATTAGTGTTGGCTTAATGAATGAATACGTAGAGCCGGTGTCTATTAGAAATTTGAGTGGACTTGGTCCAATGAGTTGTGAGGATAAAAAGACATATGGCAAAGATGACCCGTGGGTCTTTTTGTTTAGGTAGCCGACAGGTTTCCTGAGGCTTGTTGTGAAAAATTTGCATCATCATTGATGTTGCACAATGAAGCGTTTGTAGTGCTAACCCTGTTATTTTGGTTAGATGGGGCTTGTTGTGGAGGATTACGGAAGGGGTTTTGGTTACTTGTTGATTGACCTTCCCGTTGATTTTGGTTTTGGTTACGCGAACCACTGCGATCGTTGTTGTTGTCGTTGGAATGTCTTTGTTGTTGTTGGTTTCTTTTCGGGTAAGGTTGTCTTCTGTCTGCTGAACTGTCGCGACGGCGGTCTTCCTGTGTGTTAGAGTTTTGATAGAGGAAACTTTGTTCTATTTGCCCGTATTCGTAGGCTTTCTCAATGGTATCTGGATTTCGAGTCCTAATGATCGTTCTAAGTGGATCTTTTAAACCGACAATAAATGCATTAAGACAAACATCATCGAAAAGGGAACGTTTCACTGCAAAGCCATAGCCATTACGATCTAAGTCTTTGGCCAACGTTATTAATTGACTTCGCAGTTTAGTAATGGTGAAAAATAATTTCCCCATTGTGAAGCCGTCCGGAAGGGTCTGTATTTCTCTGAGTAGCATTGCCTCAGTTTTCTTGTTAGCGTAAAGACGTTTAAGTGTTGCCTTAATTTCGTCCCAGTTAAGGCGTGTGTCGCAAAGAATTAGAGCTTCATCCGCCTTTCCTATGATTTTATTCCGAACAGCCCTAAGAAGGAGTTGACCATATGGTGTCTGGTCTGCCGATCTGATTAGTAGGAGTAATTCCTCTGCGCTAACTATGAATTTTTCAAGATTATCAAGGGGACCACCGAATGTAGGAAGCTGTTCAACAAAGGCCAAGATGTCGGTTGGGTTAAGGGTAGTATTGATTATGGTCGGTGTATTACTACATGTGGGGCTTAAGGGAATTGATGAGTTTCCTGAATCCATATTGTGATTGTTGTTGTTATTAGGAAGGGGATCTATTTCGTCTATACGTTCAGCTTGATGCTGTTGTTCGTCTTCTGATTCCCTTATTTCAGGTAAACTACCCCCACTTCTTAGTCCGAGTCTGCCCCTAATCTTGCTACCGATGGAGTCTTTTCTTGACATCTAATGTTGCTGTTTCGATAGTTATTGTGAAGTTGAATTGTGTATTAAAATGAGTAATAATAATGTGTATATATATATATATATGTAGTGTGTGTGTAGTGTAACTTATATGGTAGTTTGTATAGTACTTAATAAAGTGTTTTTGCTGGTGTTGTGTGGTGGTGTACTTCAATGTGCACTGTAATATATGTATATTAGTAAAAATTAAAATAATATATTTTATGTAGGTTAACGAACATGTGACATTTGTGTAATATAAAGTTTTATTTATATTATTTTTTTTTATATTTGTGAAAATTTCCACTTTAAAAGGACCACTGTAAAAAATTTCTTATCTGTGTAACCATATACAACAAGAACCCCAACGAAGCGACTTGTAGCATAATTCCATTCCTATGTTGCGTCAGCAGTTTTCAGTGGTGGCTGAAACGTAGGCGGCAGCAAAGGGAAGAAATGTTTGCTTGATTTTTGTTTTGTTTTGTTTTTGATGGCATTAAATAATGCACAATTTGTGTCTTAGGTGGTCTAGCAAAATTATGTTTCTTGTTATTGTGTTTGTATACATATGTGATCCCGGTGCCTTATCAGCGATTGATGTACACGTATACGGTCACTATACGCAACGAACACAAACAAAATTGTTTGTCCAAAATTGTAGTCCCGGTGCCTTATCAGCGAATGATGTACACGTATACGGTTACAACCCTAAACAACAAAATTTTTTTTTTTTTGCAAATTAACAGAAACTCTTTTTTTGTTTGCTTTCTTTTTTTTTTTTTTTTTGGGTGGCATTAAATAATGCACAATTTGTGTCTTAGGTGATTTGACAAAATTACGTTTCTTATTATTGTGTTTGTACACATATGTGATCCCGGTGCCTTATCAGCGATTGATGTACACGTATACGGTCACTATACGCAACGAACACAAACAAAATTGTTTGTCCAAAATTGTAGTCCCGGTGCCTTATCAGCGATTGATGTACACGTATACGGTTACAACTTTAAACAACAATTTCTTTGCAAATTAATAGAAACTTTATTTGTGTTTACTTTTGTTTTTTTTTTTTTTGCATTTGCTTTGTTTTGTATTTTGAACATAATCACCAAGCGTTGCTTTTTTGTTGTATTAGTGGAATTTTGTTTGATTTAGAATTGGTCACAGTTACACATGTTTGTATTTGTTTTGATTTTTTATATCTTTCTCACAAAGGTGCCACTTGTTCGCTTACCTGTGCTTACACAACGAGAATAGCAAGCGTATAAGGCATTTTTATCCTTCGTCCGTGTCCGGCTGCGCCAGTTACCAGTCGTAACAATCGTGGTTCAAGGCTTCCTGTTTGATGAGAGTGAGTGGGTGTTGTATCCAGCATCCCCCAGTATGGTTTGCCGCAAATAAAAATTAAGTCTGCTCGGGTTGAGTTTGAAAATCAGAGTGTGTTGTCTTTATTCATAATTCTTAAGTGCTAGTTGTGGAATCGGGAATGGAATGGTGGAATGAGTCGATGGTACATTGGGAGTTGCCTTTTTGGCATGTCAGCTTGTGGTCAGCGTTTTGTTTATGCTGAAGTAGTTTCCGCTGTTTATTTGAGTCAGCGTTTATGTTACAAAGTACGGGCCATTGATCTGTTGCATCCGTGCTGGTTTTGTCGGTGGCGTCGTAAAGTGGTGAAGGGGGTCGTTAGGGTATATGATAACTCCCGCGCTTTGACGCGTGCCAAAGCCTGCTGCGCAATTTGTATGCAAATGTGTGTGTGTACGCATTTGCGCCTGCACTTTGGCGCGTACCAAACTCTGCTGCGCCGCTCGCTCTCTTCTCTGCTGATCTAATGATGAAAAAGGGGGGGGGGGGGGGGGGGGAGGGAAGAGAACTGCTCCTGGGTCGCGCGAGTTACGATATTGGCCTGATATCGTGTAGAGGAAGACCAATCAATGGTCCTTAATTAGTTTCGAGATGTATGGGTTTTGTAAATAAAGTGAACAACAACCTTCTGGTTTCAGTTGCAGAATTGAAGTATGTGTTTATTCATAAAAATATCTTAAGCTACATGAGTCGAAATGGAAGGAAAATGGAAC
The DNA here is from genome assembly GCA_035044965.1 of Lordiphosa andalusiaca. Classification (NCBI taxonomy): domain Eukaryota; kingdom Metazoa; phylum Arthropoda; class Insecta; order Diptera; family Drosophilidae; genus Lordiphosa; species Lordiphosa andalusiaca. The sequence goes on from JAWNNM010001743.1 coordinate 21,134, forward strand.
AGAGTCGAAATGTTGGAATTGGCTTTTTGCACGTTGTGTGGTGGTCAGCGTTTTATTTGTTTGCTCATAGCTTCCGTTGTTTATTTGAGTCAGCGTTTATGGGTTATGCGTGGGTCATCGATCCGCTACTTTGTCGAGCCGGCTTTGCTGGTGGCATGGTTACGTGATAAGGGGGTTCGTGAGGGGGTATGATAACTCGCGCTCTGCTCTCTGCTGAGTACGTGCGTTTGCTGCTGACCAATGGGGGTGGGCTCTGCCTAACGCTTGCGGCTGCCGTTCGGTTTTGTTGGTGTCCCTCTGATAGTGATGGCCCATGAATTGATCGTGCTTGTAGCTGTTAGGGATGGCCCATGGGGTGCTCACGCGTGTTATTCAAATTAAACTATGTTTATGGGGCTTTGCCAAATAAAAATATATATTCCTGTTCCATGAGGATAATTCATCAACTTAAATCCAATAGCAGTCTAAAATGAGGATAATTCATTTGGGTCTTCAACTTAAATCTAAAGGAAATATTAAGAAATTGTGGGAGGTGGTAGAATCACCTCCTCACAATGTATCCCTACTTAGGGGGGGCGGAAAGAAACGGTTGACCGTGATGCTGAAGACATGGTTTCCAGCCTGTCTCAGGTAGCCGGGCTATCTTGAGAAAGTTCCTGCTCAATGGAAGTGATGATACTTGCCGGCAATCTGTGTTCTGCGGTATCCACTCGCCACTCGCCTCGAGCCAGTCTTGCTCGTCCAAGACGGAGTCTACCGTGGGGTGCTCCTGAAGCAGGCACGACAGATCTTCAGCCTCTTCCATTTCGATCGGTAGCTCCACATCCTCTGCACCCTGGACCTCTTCTTCGGCTTCGGGAGGTAGCTCCTCATTCCCTTCGGCCTGGCTCTCTTCTTCGGCTTCGAGGGGTAGCTCCTCATTCTCTACGGCCTGGCTTTCTGGGGAAAAGAGTTCAGCGGGGAAAGTCGTAGGTTCCGAGCGTGCCACTTCAGCCGTTTCTTCCTCTTCTTCCTCTGCTACGCTGATGTCGGAGTACGCCTCATCGTGCACCTGCCGTACCTCCACCACGCCCTCTTCTACGAGCCATGATCCGTACGCCGGAGGCGGTGACCGGGGGATACTCACGGTATTTGGCAAGTGGTTTTCGGGATGTCGGGCTACGAGGTGGGTGGACACCGCTCCCCCAGCTCCAAGGTTGGCCAGCACACGGTGGCGGTTCTCTTCATTACGTCTTCCGCTGTCGTTTATAGATACCTGTCTGGATCCTGACGCTCCATCGGTATCCCACGAGCCGTACGCTGGTGGCGGTGGTCCATGAAAGAAACCGTCCAAAGTGGTTCTCAGGGTGAGTACCAGGGGCTCTAGGTTGATGGGCGGAAATCGAGAGCCAGTGGGTGACGAATGTTGCGGTGATATGGGTATCGTGTCGGAGGGTGTCGGAGAGGAAGGCGCCGATGACGATAGCCAGTCATAACGGCTGTTTTTTACAGAGCTAAGGGAAATGACGGTGGATCCCTCCTCGCTATCCAATGTGCCACGGAGCGGTATGCCGGGGAGATCGTTGTTGAATTGCTCGATATCCCAACGCAGGGGTGCCCGGATGCCATTTGTACCAAAACGGCCATCTGGGGCAACGTCGGAGTCCGAGTCGTCGGTGGATTCTGCCTCAGCTACCTCCGACAGAACATTGCGTTCCTCAGTCCCCTCAGAAGCATCGTCGGTTTCATATCCACATACGGGGACTTCCCCTAGCCAGGTCCGGATCGCCCAGTATTGGTTGTGGGGAGCAGCATCCCCGTGCCCTTCAGTAATGCGAGCTAGCCGAATCCGGTTGAGTCTGGGGTCTCGTTGATCAGATGTACTCTCGGGGTTGCGCGGGCTCGTACTGTCAGTCGGATCGGATGGTGGTTCGGGTTCCATGGTGATTTCCCTAGAAGCTCGGAGAAAGTTACTAACTGCCTATAGACCTTGCCCCTAACTTGCCCTATGCTACGGTGCGGCTTACAATTTGAGAGATTAATTATAACTTAAGTGTATTTAATAAGAGTATTCAATAATAGATATGTTTAGTGGTGCCAAGAGTTTCCCTGGTTAGGGGCGGGGACGGTGTGTTGGCGCACCAACCTCAAGTGGCCCCCGCTGAATCTTTGTCTGGTATGGCTGTATTCCTTGGCTTACGCATCTTGGTCGTCTGGGCCCGATTCCTTGTCTTCCCTCAGCAGGTCTTCTTGTATCTCGGTGATGACTGGCAGGTTCGGTTGGCCGTGGTCAGGGATTTCGCCCGTTTCCCCTTGGTTGAAAGCTTTCAGGTCCGACAGACTGGCCGTCTTGCGATGTCGTCCAATGAGGCTCTGGATCCAGGCTATGTTGGGAGAAATAAACTTGATTAGCTTGTACGGCCCCTCATATTTGGGCGCCACTTTTGCCGCAAAGCCATCAGCTGCTTTTGACAGATGGTGTTGTCGAAGAAGGCCCAATGACCCTAACTCCGGCCTCCATTCTCTTCTACGCATATTGTAGTGTCTGCTTTGGGTTTGGGACGCTCGCTGAGTGTTTCCCTTGACAATTTGAAACACTTCCTGTAGTTTCTCCGCCTGAGTCATAGGGTCTTCCGTCTTGTTACTTGTTCCTTGGGTTACCTCCTCGTATAATGCGCCTGGGAGTCTGGGTTCACGAAATTGCACTAAAAATGCGGGGCTGAATTCTGTAATGTCAGAAGCACTGCTGTTAATCGCTATGCTCAGTTCCGGCAGTAGTTCGTCCCATGTATTTTGCTTTCCCTCGATGTACCGTCCGATTCGCCCTTTCGGTGGGCGACTCGTGAATTGTGTACCGTTGTCGCATACAAATCTCCGGGGTACTCCGAAACAGCTGAGAATGCGCTCACGAAATGCTTTGCGCCGTGGTGGCCTTCCGAAGGGGAACCAGTTCCACCCACTTTGTGAACAAGTCGAAGAACACTAAGAGAATGGTGTTCTCGCTTTTGGAACGTGGGAGCGGGCCAACAAAATCCGCACAAAGAGTGTCAAATGGGCCGTCCACCTGTCGTGTAAGCATCTGTCCCGGGGGTTTCTGCTGACTCACCGTAAATTTTTGACAAAGGCTGCACTTATGGACGTGTCGTGCGACATCTCTGTAAAGGCCGGGCCAGTAGTACCTCATGGTTACCCGATTCGTGGTCTTCCTAATCCCAAGATGTCCGGCCGTTGGATGGTCATGGCACCCTTTGTCGATGATCACTTGCCACGCATAGCTTCCAAGGGATGTAGTCTTCCTCTTCGGGCCGGTGTCCTAAGTGACGGTACAGTTGACCATTCTCATAGTTGTAGTCTGGGAAGTTTGCGGGTTGCTCCTGGACCTGCTTCACCATCTTACGTAACCATCGGTATTTTGTCTGCTCCTCCTGTATGCGCTGCAATGCGTCCAGAGGTTGGCGAGATAGAGCGTCCGCGACGATGTTTTGACTGCCACGCCGGTAATGACATCAAATTGGAACTGCTGGAGCTCCAACGCCCACCTAGCGATTCGACCTGTTGGGTTATCAATAGAATTTAACCATTTTAAGGCGAGGTGGTCAGTGATAACATCAAAACGGTAGCCTTCCAAGTAACAACGGAGTTTTCGGATCGCCCAGACGATGGCTAGGCACTTCTTTTCTGTGGCCGAGTAGTTTTCCTCGGCCTTGATGAGCCGGCGACTAGCGTAGGCAATCACCCGTTCTTCCCCTTGAATTCGCTGAATCAAAACGGACCCCAGACCGTAATCGCTGGCGTCCGGGCAAGCGAGGACGGGCGCTTCAGTCAGTTTCACCTTCAGCTCTTGGAATGCCTTCTCCTTATCTTCGCCCCAGCTCCATTTTCTGCCCTTTTTGAGAAGGAGTGACATCGGTTGTACTACGGCAGCGAAGTTCGGGACAAATCGCCGATACCACGAGGCGATTGCAAGGCAGCGTCGCAACTCTTTGCTTGTGGTTGGGGGTCGCAGCTTTCGTATGGCTGATATCTTGTCCAGGTCGGTGTGGATTTTGGCCTCGCTGATCACATGCCCCAGGTATACCAGACTCCTGCGAAAGAAACTACACTTTGCCGATTGAGTTTAAGGTTAGCCTCTCGCAGACGTCGGAAAACTTCGCGTAAGTTCTGGACATGCCCTTCCAACGTGGCTCCAATGACAATAATATCGTCCAAGTAGGCGAAGGCGTGTGGTTCCATATCCGGGCCAATTACACTGTCGAGAGCTCGTTGGAATGTTGCGGGTGCGGAATGCAACCCAAACGGCATAACCTTCCACTGGAAGAGTCCTCTTCCGGGTACAGTGAAAGCCGTGTATTCTCGGCTGCTCTTGGCTACTGGGATCTGCCAATACCCACTCTTCAGGTCCAACGTAGATATATAGCGTGCGTTGCGCAGACGCTCCAGGATTTGGTTGATCCGAGGCAAAGGGTATGCGTCAGGCACCGAGCGAGCGTTGAGATCTCTAAAGTCCACGCACATGCGGGTGTCTCCAGTCTTTTTGCACACCAAAACTATGGGTGCGCTGTGTGGGCTTCTTGATGGTTCAATTCGATCGTCACGTAGGAGTTCATCTACCTGATTATTAATGATCTTTTGCATCGCCGGGTTTTTCGGGTAGTAGCGCTGCGTGATCGGTTTGTCGTCCCGCATGACGATCGTGTGCTCTGCGATGTGAGAGACGCCAGTCAAGTGTTCGAACTGCGACAACTGCTGTTCCAAGAACTCATTCACCCAAGGTTCCAAGGGGGTTTCATGTGGCTCGGATGGTGTGGGCGCGCTAGTTTCTGTCATGTCTTCCTGCGACGGGTGACTACTGATCGTTGCTAAAGCGATTGAGACTTCTTTGCTGTTGTCCTTGGTCTTTGCCATCTGTGTCGTTGCTTTATGACAAGCAGGGCTATCGTTGTCTTCCATTGTCCGAGCCGGCCTAGGGGATTTCCGGAATGGGTTCTTCTTACGAGCGATGGTGGCATCAGCCAGTGGTTCCAAGACGGGACGCGGTAGCTCCTGCGGGCCAGTCTTGGGGACGATAGCTAGTGTCGGTACGCCTGAAACGAGAGAACGCCTTTGGAGAGTGGGTCCAGAAAATGGAACAAGATTTTATAATAGGGCCTCAGATTGAAGAAATGGCTCGAAGGCACAGCAAAAACTCACCTAAGCCACCGTTTTTGAGTGCAGTTGGAGGCGGGGATCTGACGGAATTTTCAATTCCGGAGATTCGCAGAGCATCCATGCACGGCCAAACGTTAGAACCAGGAAAACCACAAATAGCACAAGCCAGTGCAGCACTTCCCCCATCACGACCTCACGTTGCAGCCTTGGGAGAATACTCCAAACTGGCGAAAAAAGTGCGCGAATGGGGATTTAGTTTTGACGGAAAAGGAAAGCCATTTGACTTTTTGGAGCGAGTAGAATGGTCCACAATAACATATGGGCTAGATTTAGATATGATTCCAAGAGCAATGCCAGAACTCTTGAAAGGAATGGCATTGAATTGGTTTATAGCAAATAACAAGCAGCGGTCAACGCGGGAGGCATTTGTAACAAGCTTCCAGGGATATTTTCTGCCTCGAGACTATTTCCAAAAACTCGAACAGGAAGTGCAGCTAAGGAAACAGAGATTGGGGGAACCATTCAAAATTTACATGGTAGTGATGCAAACGCTAATGCGACCACTACTAATAGCACACCAGCACTCAGAATGTTTGTCCGACCATACGAGAGCTGCACATTGGACGCGGTAATGGCACTGGCCCAGTGGCGCAAATGCTCATTATTACGTCCATTATTAATGCATTACCTCTCGCCTGTATGCATTCAAAAATCCAATACAACCTGCCTTACTTTCTTAAGAAATGGCCAAAATTTTCCGCACGGTACATGAGTTTATTGAATTTTGTAATGCAGAAAGTAATGACGTGCCGAAGTTTCTTTCGGGTCCCCATTACACATGCGTATTCTTTTACCATATTGTAATGCAGAAATTCTCGAGCCATTACAAATGCGCTGAAAAAAAATCTCATGGGTAATGCATTACATTGTGGCTCGTAAGTAATGCATTATTTCGACCGACTACATTCAGCCCAGCGCCACTGGGGGCGGACGATTTCGAGACCTTAAAGAGCGACAAGAAAAAGATTTGGGAAGAAAATAAACAGGGTAGACACAATAGTAGCACGGGTCCAAGTTTCGCGCCTGGGATAGTGGAAGCATGCCGGCGTTGTATGGAAGGGAGCCAGGCAGAACCACAACCGGCGCCGAGAAATGTGAACAGTGCGAACACATTTGTGACAAACTAAGCACAGGCTTGCGGAGCGGACAGCAAGGCCATTGGGCTAGGGAATGCAGAAACCGACAATTATTGTTTTGCTGGTAGTGCGGAAGAATAGGAGTGCGTAGCTTTAATTGCTGAAGAACCTCGGGAAACGATCAACGACTTCCGAAACCTAGGAACGAGCGTGCGTCGACACAAACAGCCCCTCAGAACTAGTCGGTCGGTTAGCAGATGGTAGGATAAGCGAGATTTGCGAATCGCTCGAGGTAGATATATCCTTTGGCAATAGCAGCAGGAAAATATCGCTGCTGATAATGCCAGGAATAATAGACGCCCTGGTATTAGGATGGGATTTTTTATTTGAAATGGGAGTGGAACTGGCGTGTGGTGGACACGTATTAAAAATACCTCGGCGTGGAAGAAGAGACGGCTGGTTAAAAGAAAAACTGACAGTCGCAGTAGAAGTAGTACAGGAGGAAGCAATAGCAAGGCAAAATGCCGACACAGAGAACGGAAAAATCGAAGAATTTCTAAAAAAAGGAATTAGCTGTCTTTGAGAGGATGTCAGGAACATCAATAGTGGCAGAACACCGGATAGTAGAAAGGGACGACAGACCGTTAAAACAAAGGTATTTCCCGAAAAATCCAAAAATGCAAGCGGAAATAAATGCGCAGGTCGATGAATTACTGGCAAGGGGCTGCATAGAGCCATCAAATAGTCCACACAGTGCTCCGATAGTGATGGTAAAGAAGAAAACGGGTAAATGGAGACTGTGTATGGATTTTAGGGACATGAACGAGAAAACAATCAAGGATGCGTAACCCTTGCCCAGAATAAATCACATTTTAGACCAGTTGAGGGAGGCTAAGTTCATTATAAGCCTGGACTTAAAGAATGGTTATTGGCCAATTCGAATGGAGGAGGAAAGTCGAGCTTTAACGGCATTTACAGTACCAGGGAGAGGGTTATTTCAGTGTTGAGTGATGCCATTTGGTTTTACGTCAGCCCCAGCAACGTTCCAAAGGGCACTAGACAAGGTCATTGGGCCCGAAATGATGCCGAAAGCATTTGCGTATTTAGACGACATTATCGTTATAGGCAGAACACTAGAGGAGCATAGGGGTAATCTGAAGGAGGTGTTCCGCCGCCTACAGGCCGCAAATCTAAAAATAAACCCAGAAAAATTCGAGTTTTTCAAGAAAGAGCTAAAATATTTGGGCCACTTAGTGACGGATCAGGGTATTCGCACCGATCCCTACAAGGTAGCTGCAATAGCGGAGCTAAAACCTCCCTCAAACTTCGGCAATATATGGGAGTAGCTTCTTGGTATAGGCGATTTGTACCAGGACTTGCGACTTTGGTCCATCCGTTGAGTGCTTTGTTAAAAAAAGGCATAAAATGGGATTGGACACCCGAAAGACAACAGGCGTTCGAAAAGGTCAAGGAAAAGCTCACGTCTGATCCAGTCCTGGCGTGTCCAGATTTTGAGAGTTTACAAACCGATGCAAGTGATTATGGACTCGGTGCAATTCTTACCCAAATGAGCAAACACGGGGAACGAGTAATATCGTATGCAAGTAGGACATTAAACGGAGCTGAAAGGAATTATTCAGCCACCGAAAAGGAATGTTTGGCGATTGTATGGGCCATGAGAAAGCTTAGACCATATTTAGAAGAATGCCATTTTAGCGTGATCACCGACCATCTGGCATTGAAATGGTTAAACAGTATTGAAATTCCAGCCGGAAGGATAGCTAGATGGGCTTTAGAACTACAGCAGTACGATTATGAGGTGAAATATCGGAAGGGGCAACCAAATGTGGTGGCCGACGCACTGTCTCGCCAACCAATGCAGGAGGAAATATGTCGAAAACTGTCTGTGTCAGAGGAATCAGAAGAGGCCCCAAATGGAGGCGACACTTGGATTCAACAGCTGATAGAAAGAATTAAAACTAACGCGCCAAAGTTTCCGGACTGCTTGATTGAGGGAAATAATGTATTTTGGCATATTCCGCATCGAACAGGTCACGAGGATGTGGTAGCGTGAAAGCTGTGCGTACCTTTAAGCTAGCGGAAAAGAGTTTTAAAAGAGAACCACGATGAAGCCATGGCGGGGCAAACGGGAAGCCGTAAAACAATCGCTCGAGTAGCATCGTGGTATTATTGGCCGGGGATGCAGAGAGATGTCAGAGCATATGTAAGCAAATGTGAAAATTGCCAGAAATATAAGTGCAGCCAACTGTAAGCAGCAGGGAAAATGTTGACACAAATCCCAGACGAGCCTTGGGCCACTGTGTTTGCCAAGGTCAAAGCATGGAAACACTATGCTGTTGGTAATGGTGGATAAATTTTCAAAATGGACAGAATTGGTGGCTCTGCGGAAAGCTACGGCTGCAACACTGCAAAGGGCGTTCCGAGAACAAATTTTAGCTCGTTTTGGGGTACCCAAAGTACTGATTACAGACAATGGGGCCCAGTTTACGAGTAAAATATTTAAAAAATTTGTCGAGAAATTTGGAGTGCGACACCAGTATACCGCCCAATATACGCCGCAAGAAAATCCCACTGAGCGGGTCAACCGAACGGTAAAGACAATGGTAGCCCAATTTACAGAACAGGATCCGAAGGTTTGGGATGAAGCTTTGCCTGACATAATGCTAGCGGTTAACACCAGTGTGGTCGAGTCCACTGGTTACAGCCCAATATTTATTACTCAGGGTCGGGAGCCTAGATTACCACAAGCTTTGTTTGATGAAACAGCTTTGGGTACGAGGCAAGCAGCACAAAAACCCACGAATAACGCAGACAAATTAAAAGAAATCTTTGAGCTTGTACGGAGGAATTTAGAGCGCGCGGCAAGAGATCAGGCTAGACATTGTAACTTACGCCGACGGGCGTGGAAACCATCCATATGGAATCTTGTCTGGGTAAAGGAGCATCGCCTATCTAATGCGGCAAAAGGTTTCGCAGCAAAATTGGCACCGCAGTTTGCAGGACCATTTAGAGTGGTGAGGTTCACATCTCCGGTGATTTGCAAGCTTCGGGAGCCTGGTAGCCGTCGCGCACGCACAGCCCACGTCAGCAAACTTAAGCCACACTACGGTTCAGAAGAGGAAGCAGCAGATCCCATCAGCCAGGATAAGGCAGGAAGCGCCGAGGAAGAGTAGGCGAACAAAATTACAAAGGAAAACCAACAAATATTATTTAGGAAAAGTCGAGAATAGAGTTTAGAATAGATAAAAAAAAAAAAAAGTTATAAGAAGGAATAAAAATGGAAAAAAATATGAAAAACGAAAAATACAGGAAATCATTGTGACAAAGATGAAGGAATTTAAAAGAAAAAAAAGCGAACAACAAAATAAATAAAGTCACGGAAAACCAGCAAACAAACAAACAAAATTGTTCATATAAAATAAAACCAACAAAAAAAAATTTAAATAAAGGAAGAGACTTAGCATTGATAAACAATTTGAAAAAATTAATAATAAAAAATTATAGTATTATATGCGGTACTTTTGCAGCGTAGGGGCGGAAAACGGCCACTCACCTGAGAACGAGAAGGGCCAAGCCGCGGCTAATCGCGAAGCCCAAGGACAATGTCCTGGTGCCAGAGGCGCTCTCTTACGGGTCGAGTGTCTCCGCCAGCTCCACTTCAGCGTGGTCGTTGGCCGAGACCTAGTGGTCGACGCTCGACGGAACGTCGTCGCCGTCCACGGCGACAGTGGAGGCCGTCAGTGAGATGGAGGGGGGGCAAAGTGCCGAAGGAGAGACGGCGAAAGAGCCGCCTCTGTCTCTATTGGGACTGCGGCCCGAGGAGGTGAGGGCGGCCGGTCGGTTCCGGGTCAAGCTGGGACGAATGGGAGTCCGGGTGTTCCAGGAGGAAACACAATGAGCCAGGAGGTGCCGCAGACGGGAAAAAGGGGAGGTATAAAAAAAAAAAACACAAATGATACAAAAATTGTTAACGTGAAGAGTGAAACCAGTACTTACGTGAATGGGGAAGTGGGTGTAGAGGTAGCCGGCAAGATGGGGCAGAGTATCGGATGGTAATGCGAGTATTTTGTTTAAGGATAGTTTAAATTTTGGCGCTGATGACGCCAAGCGTCATAAATGAATTGTGTTGCGTAATAATGGCGGCCCAGTAGTAGAGATGGGAGGGTGCGATGTCACGATCACGACAGGGTCACACTATTCATAATAGTGGGAATAGGGATGGGGAACTGTGCATTTGGGGAAATTGGGGAATTTTGTGGCTTAGGGATGGGGAAACTGTCCACTGGGGAAAAATAAAAGGATGTCTTGAAAAGAACGTTAATAAGATAGGAAACGGAAATTTGAATGTTAGAAACGGGGAAGCGAACGAGGACGACGAGTTAGGTTTTTTTTCGCGACCAAAGTAAGGGAGGAGTGTGAGGACTTTAGTTGAAGTCTCACAACGGGGTCGAGGATTAAGAATAAGCTTAGATTTACCTATTATAAGTGTTAAATGTAAGGTATGGCTAATACTAATGACAAACTTATACTAACTACCGAATGTAACTTTCGACGTAGGGGAATGAATGCCGGCCACCTAAGGGTTAAGAGGTGCGGCGAATTGGGCTGCATGGGCTGAAGGGCGAAGTGGAGAGCGGAGCATGGCGTACCGTTACGGAGCACACCAGAGCGGAGAGAGTTCCCGTTGGAATGAAGCGCTAGAAACAGGCAGCAGCAGTGCGAAAGTGTGTGGTCGCACTTACACCAACGAAGGCTGGAGCCAGTGACAGTGGAAATTTCCACTGGGGTGGCCGCGCATGGCAACAACGGGACGCAAGAAGCTGATGCAAAGACCAAAGCGCATGGCAACAGCGGGACTTGTAAGTCCAAGGCAAACCAATGAGCAGTTGTACGACTTTGCCAACGTGTCAGGGCGAATCGTGATGGCAAGCTAGGCAAGCGGGCGGAGGATATTGAAGGCTCCGACGAAGCCACTTAGCGTATAAGCCAGTAAGCTAAGCCCTATTACGACATCGAGATTTGTCAAGTAGGATTTTAAGGCCAATAAATCGGCACAAAACCGTAAACACAAACGGTCTTATTACTCCAATTACCAACTCCATGCTTATAAATTTGTTGGAGCGATCCACGACTGCCTTGAGCGGAAGCCGGCAGATTAAAATGTTCGTTACACAATACTCGTAGTGACCACATTTCAGCATTTTCTGAACAAATTTAAAATACAATATAATCTAAATTCATGGATTTGTCTGAGAGTCTTGATATATCTTCATAAAATTATAACCACTCCTATCTCTACACCGTGTTAAATTTTGCTGCGTCTCAGAGAACGAATAATATAAGTCCTAAATATACTCTCTTAACATCTGATCGTCAATTCTTTCCGCATGTTATTCGTCTTTGGAATCAACTGCCGCATGAACTGAAGACAATTAGAAACGCACAGTTATTTAATGAAAAACTAACAGCATACTTTAAACAGCAAAACCCAAACATAAACATAAATTGAAGAGGAATTAAATGAACATAGGTCTTCAATAGATTACACTAGCTTAAGTTATTTTTATATAGACAAATTATTTTCATTTCCTGAATCATAATGTTTTTGTCTTTTCCTTGTAATGTTTTGTAACTTTAGTCTAGTTTGTCGTTGTGATTAGCGTTATAAATATAAGTCAAACAGCACTTGTAACGCTATGAAGAAAAATTAAATAAATCTAAACTGCAGTTAAACTGCTGTGAATTTGTCAGTCATCTATTTTTCTGAAACTGTAATATCATGTTTTAGGGGGTCTGGACGATATTTTGGTTGGTACGTTTAGTCATTTGATGCGGTTTTTTTTGCTCCTCGCTGGTTTCAGGTCCGCAATGTACGCGCGCTTTATTTTCCCCTCGTGCTTGACTTTGAGAATTGGAGAAATGTATTCTAGAACCGTGTATGGTACGTGGAATCTGAAGGCTAATTTTGCTGTGAATTTGTCCGCTGCCTTAGACAATGCATGAGTTTTGATCCACACTTTATTCTTCATTTGCGGCTTCCAGTCTCTTTTTCTCTCTTTCTTATGTTGTAGTTCCTTTTTTGGTCCATGATTGCTAATTTCATGTTTTGCCTTGCTATGTCACAAGCTTTCTGGATCCGTTCCACACGGTTTTTTTGTTTCCTCCGGTTGTATTCCTGATGATTTCGTGATCTCGTCGAACAAATTTCCCGGTAGTCGTAGTTCCGCACAGAAGGTATGCTGGGCTGTATCCTGTCGACTCTGATTGGCTGCTATTAAATGCCATTGTTAGCTCTGGAATGTGTTCTGCCCATTTAATGTGTTCGTTTCCAGCGAATTGCGCTGTCATGGTTTTTATTGTGCGGTTGGCTCTCTCAGTCGGGATTTCCTGTCGTGTGTAGGGTGCTGTTAACTAGTGATTTATGCCTAATTCTCTCATCGTTGCTTTCGTTTTCCTACTGGTTAATAGTACTCCGTTATCCGATATGAGTATTTTAGGTATACTTCTTCGTGTCCAAACCTCTTTCCGAAACACCTTGAGGAATGCGTCTGTGGTTGCACTTCTTACCGCTGCTTCTTCAATCCATTTAGTGATTTGTCCAAGAACACCACCAGTGCCGTGTTTCCATGATTTGTTCTTGCAGTCCTACGAAATCCACGCATGCCGTTTCCCATGGGGCAATTGCTATTTTTGTAAGCATTTTCCTTGCCGCTTGTTGCTGGGACACCTATCATTGTTGACATGTGCTGCATTGCCGGATTCGTATCATTGTTCTTCTAATTCCGCCGTAACCGGCTGTAGGATTTCTGTGGTTCTCTGCCAATATTCTTTATCGCTCTGACTTGGCCATACATAACTTCCAGGGTTGTTTGTCATCTTCTAGGTGTCTCGGAATATGCCTGTATAAGTGTCCGTTTTCGATGGTATAGTCTGGACATTCTTGCGGCTTCTCTTCCACTTGTCTGAATTTTTTTTATCATCCATGCTCACTTCACTGGCCTTACGCCCTGTGCTTCCTCCCTTGGCAATCTTGAAAGCGCATCCGCCACTGCATACAGTTTTCCTCTCTGATATCTTACTTCAACTGATAATTAATCGTTATCGTCATCGAAGCTAGACGCGCCTAAAATTTGCGCCCAAAGTTTTATTGATTTTAAACTGTAGAAATACCTTATTAAAATTTAATACACCATTAAACAATTCAATCAACAATATTCAGCACCGTACAAACAATAAAAAACATCTTTCTCACAATATAATCACGGTTTGACTTGAACTGCAAGCCAAGCAGCCACACAACTTAAAAACAAAAACAGAACAATAGCCCAACCAAAACAATCGTACATGCACATAAGCACAGACAAACAAAACCAACACAGCATTGAAACATGGGACCCATTACCAAACGTCAGCTGTCCAGTCCATTCCCTCCAAGATACTGGAAATGTTGACCAAGCGCTTCGAGGAGCAATCTGAGCTATTCACCTATACGATGAAAGAAACCGAGGACCGTATTCTCTCTGGCCTCCAGGAACGGCTTAATGGAATCTCCCTGGATATGCAGCATCTTCTTCAGCGGATCGAGGTTGCTGAGGTGAAGACCCTAAAAACACAGGTGGGTGTGCTTGAAGCAAGGCTGTCCGCTCAGTTGAAACCCGACGTCGCCTATGACTTAATCAAGGAGCAGAGTCTCGAAAGACAATTTTCAACAGCTTGTCATTTGCATTCGGAATAACACCGGCACCCAAATTGCGTTACATATTCAGGGTGAAATACCGCACGGAAAACAGACTGGTTGACCCGATAATTAAAGTCAAGTTTGAGCACATGCGCGACAAGCTCGAACTTCTACGTGCGGCTGGAGACTACAGGAGAACCGAAAAACAATAACTTAGCCTGCATATGTTGCGCTTCGAGTCGCACAGACCAATTTACCTCAACGAACAGCTCACAAAGGAGAATTATGAATTATTTAAAATATCAATGGGCATGAAAAAACAAAAGCTTCTCACTGCTGTGTTCTCAAGGCGTGGGCTGGTCCACGTTAGACAAAGTGAGAGAGGGGCCATCATATGCGTGCACACCAAGAAAAAGCTCACAGATGTGCAGCGAGAGACCCTCTCCACAAATGACGTGGCAAAAACGATGTAGTATTTGCCGGAACATGCCCTCCCTAACCATTGGTTGCCTGCCATACAATCGGACAACCCCCTACTCTTCTAAGAGACTAATATTTATGCGGCCTTTTCACCCTCTAGGACAACTTTAATCCATCATTTTTTCTATTTCCCTCATCGGTATATTATTTTCAGATTACCTATAACTACTATAAACAACAATTACACGACAATTAACAAATATAAATAAGCCTAGACATTTAAATAAATACTTAAAATTAAAGCTTAAACTAAAGTCATCCTCATGTGTGCGATGGACTTGTGGTTTAAAAACCTGAGGCCACCCAGAGGTGGGTGGCCAATTTTCCTCCAGGAAAAAATTGGGCTCCTCTGGTGGCCGACCTGGGTTGCCAGTACAGCGCTGTCGCTCTTCAATGTCTTCGGGGATAATTTGCTCCAAATTGGCCCAAAAATTAAGGCAGACACACACTCCACAAATTTAATCTTACAATTTTTCTTTCAGAAATACTACTAACTCTGGACTGGCTACGATGACTTTCAGAATTACCATTCATCTATTCTTCTTCTAAGCCACCATTCACCCCCAAAATTGAGAACAGTTCAAATCCTTGGTTTGAACTCGCTCCCCTCTGGAAGTAGTTCATCTCCAGAACCACTAGTTCGCAGGCCTGGCTCGCATTTTACGTCACGAATCATGTAGCGGTTTTGTGTCATCTCTAACCCGCTACACTTAACCCTCGAGCTCGATTTATACTTTATTGCTACAATTTCAGCACATAACAGCACACTCCGGTTGCTGAATTTATGAAGACGACAGGAATTCAAGTTATCCAACCTTGCCCAACGTAGGCCATCGCCCACGCCCTGAGATTCTACTGTTCTGTGTAACAGGTGTGTGTGTGCGTATGTGTGGAGTTAGCCGGGCATTAATTGACGCTACTTTTATCGTTTCAGATCCTTGCCGTGGAATACCCCTAGACGAACACTACTCAAATTTTCCAGCTCATACATGTTGGTGCCTACTGCCTTCACGATTCTGCACTTGGTGTATTTTCGGCAGAACTTGGCTTTTACATTCTTCTTGAAATCGCTCAAGATGAAATTCCTCTTGAAGACATCCTGCCCAGGTTACAGTGCGTCTCTCGTGCCTTTAAGTTGTACCGCCGCTGGGCTTTCGCATAGGCCAAGTGCATCTTATCCCGCACGTTCTCTCGGATGAGCTGTAGTTGGTCCTCGTGTGATAGCTTCCTCACCTCGACTTCGGCGTCTGCTCCAACGTCCGAGCCAGCTTATAGTTCAAGCCGCCCCCGTACATATGTTGGCCAAATAATGCAAAATACAGCGATACGCCCGTGCTCGAATGCTTTGCGCTCCTCGGCGCCGCTAGAATCTCCGGTAGTTCCTCATCCCATCGGGTGTGGTCATCACCCACATGCATTCTAATCGCTGCCAGCACAGATTGGTTCCCGCGGTCTGACGCGTTTGCTTGGGGAGCGTAGACTGCTGTCCTCATGTGGGTGATATGAAATTTGGTCGTCAATTATCCAAACTCCTTGGGAATGAATTGTTTTCCATTATCCGTGTGGATGACTTCCGGAACTCCAAACTTCAGGAAAATCTTATTCTTCAGGAACGCTAGTACTGACCTTGAAGTAGCTTTCGGCATTGCCTTAAGCCAGACAAACTTTGTTAGGTGATCCAACACTATAAAAATGTACGCATGTCCGTTTCGGGACCGGGGATACTTGCCAAGAAAATCCAGATATATTTTCTGTAATGGTTTGGCGGTGCTAACTTCAGCTCCCATTAAAGGCTTTGTAACTTGCGTACTGTGCTTGGCTTCTTTGCAGGTGTCACAGGCCGCTATAAAGTTCTTCACTTGCCACGCCATTCTTGGGCAGTAATAAAACTTTTTTAGCCTACCTATTGTGCGTGCAATTCCCCTATTCATCGCCGTCTCACTGTCATGGGCTTGGCCAATTAATGTTTGAGTGAGCGACTCCACAATTTCCACATGAATTCCTGAGATTCATCCTCGGTGAACTGCGTCCGTTTTAGCACAAGACTATCCTCCGCATGCAGGTCCGGAAATTCGTTTGGATTTGCTCTTACCAGGTCATAGAGTTGCCGGTATTCCTCGCTGTCAAACTCTGTTGTCTCAAAATCAAATAATTCGATTGATTCGACTTCTGGCGAGCGCGACAGCATATCTGCGACCACGTTGTCCTTGCCCTTCCGATGTTCCACCTGGAAGTCATATGCCTGCAAAGCCAGTGACCATTTTGCTAACCTCCCATTTAAATCTTTCAGAGTCATCAACCACTGAAGACTGGAATGATCGGTGATGACCGTAAAAGGAAGAAGCTCAATATACGGACGGAATCTTTCGATTGCCCTTACCGCAGCCAGGCACTCCTTTTCGGTGACTGTGTAGTTGAGCTGTGCACCTCGCAGCTTTTGGGAATAAAACGAAATGGGGCGTTCGTTTCCCTCATCATCCTTCTGGAAGAGGACTGCTCCAATTCCCACGTGGCTGGCGTCGCACTGTACGTAAAACCTCCGCTTAAAATCTTGATGTACCAAAACTGGAGCGCAGCTAAGCGCCCGTTTCAACTCCAGAAACGACTTCTCCGCTTCCACTGTCATTTTAAACTTAACCGTACTTTTCAGGCAATCTGTCAAGGCCGCGGACATTTCGGAAAACCCTCGATTGAACCTGCGATACCACCCGTCGGTTCCCAAAAAGCTTCGTAATTGTATCACCGATCTCGGATACGGAATCTCAGCAATGGCCTTTACTTTTTCGGGGTCGGTTTTCAGCATTCCATCACCTATCACGAAACCTAGGTACTTTAAGAACCGAAAACAGAATTTCGATTTCTGAAGCCCAATCGTCAGGTTCGCCTTCCTCAAACATTCAGCCACCTCTGCTAGCAGTTTACAATGCTCCTCGAACGTTCGCGCGATTATCAGCAGGTCATCCAGATTAACAAAGACGTGTTTTCTTATCCTCTGGGGAATAACTCGATCCATTAGCCTGCACAACCGCTGTGCTGCGTTGCAGAGTCCAAACGGCATTCTTCGATATTGGTACTGCGGTCTTCACGGAATCGTAAAGGCCGTGTACTCTCTGCTCTTTTCATCCAACTCAATCTGCCAGAACGCATGTTTAAGGTCGACGCTGCTAATGTAGATGGTGTCGTCAACCTGGCTTAATATGGACTCTACGCTCTGAAGTGGATAAGCAGAATCTGCATCTAAACATAATCTGTTTTTTCCAGGTTTCGTGACGAGAGTGACACGGTTGTTCCATGGGCTTTCAGTTGGTTCGATCACTCCCAATCGCGACATTTCATCCACCTCCTTAAACAGCGATTACTGTACTCGGGGAGACACAGGAAAGAAGCGTTCCTTCACCGGCACTGTATTCTCTGCCAACTAGATGGTGTGCGTCTCAATGTCAGTCAATCCCATCCGGTCCTGCTCGTAAGTCAGAAACAGTCGTTTCACTTTCTCCAACTTCTTTTCTTGCTCACTCGAAAGACTATGTGGCTCCACTGGCTCGCTTTTCATCTTTAATTCGATCTCTTCCGGCACAATTTCATCTGCACTTAGAATATCCGGAGCCAAGCCGAATTTTCGCCAAAAATCAATGCCCAGATAGAGTTTCTGCTTGAGCGATGGGCATATATACAACAAGAATGGAAGGGTTTCGTTATTATAGGTCAATTGTACCTCCACTCGACCTTCTATGAGATGCCTTGAACCACCATCCGATTGTACCGTCGAACAAACTTGGTTGATTTTGAGGTTCAAGTTCTCCACGAGTTCCCGACTTTCTTCTCCTAGGAAGCTCACTCCAGTGCCTAACAGCCCGTTTATCGTATTTCCTTCTATGCATACTGAAGCAAACGCCCGATTCTCTTCCTTTATCGCTGAGCGAATTGATGCACATATGGATGAACGTTCTCCCTTCCGTTTTGCAAACATATTTCTAGCCCGCTTGACGCGAAATGACACTCTTTCTACTGCAGCCCCAAATATTCGTTTCCTTATATTTCTATACTCTGATTTTCGGTCCTCTATTGGCTTCCTACTTGACCATATGGGACTATGTATATATACCGGATTATTTAATACAGATTTAGGATTACGTTTTAATATTGTATTATATTTTATTAGGTATTTTGTTGTATTCTTATGATATAGATCTTCCATGCACTTCTCGGAGGTACTTTTGATACTTTCTACGTTGCTCGGGAGCGCGACTCCTCCGCCTGTGTCATGCTCCTCTTTGCGTTTCCCGCTTGACATTTGGAACATTTCGGCAGAACGACACCGGAGTGACCACACTTGTAACAGAAAATGTTGCGAGTCGGTGCTTCACAATCCCAAAAAGTGTGTCCTGGTTGCGTGCAGTTCCAGCAGTTTAATTGCGCTCGTTCTCCGCCTCCTTCTCGGGGCCTGTACAGCGCCTCAGTTGTCTCCTCTGGTGCTGCTTCGTTTCCATCCGGCGATTCCTCTAGGCAGGCCTCATGGACTTGATGGCGATCTCACATCCCTCTGGGCTGATCCAAGCTGTTCGAGGAGCGTGTCCAACGAGCTGCCAGCAATCTCTCAGCGTCATGGCATCCTTCGCGCCGTTCTTCCAGGTTGGTGATCCATATTGGGTAAATTATCTTTGACATACCATCTCTAATGTTTACTTTTATAACCCTAATCAGATCGTGATCCGAGACCCCTATCTCCAACCTAGACCGAAGGCTTAACATCACTTGCAGGTATTCATCGACGCTCTCACCTGGTTTCTGCCTTCTTTCCCGCAGCTCTCTCTCCTTGTCAAAATTCGACCGCTGCGTCTGGAACCGCTGCTGTAAAGAGTGCTTCAGATTTGTCCAATCCCTCAATCCCATAGGGCGCACGTGCATCCAAAACCACTCTTTGGCTTGCCCTTCCACGAGACAATGAAAATCACGCAAAACCTCTTCCCATGTCGCCTGATATGCTTGAACTGAACTCGCCCACTGGCATTCCTTTAGGTCCTCCATCAAAGATTAAACCCCATCTCCTGGGATGCATCATTTCGGGTCTCTGCTCGCTTCCTCTGGACCGAAAGTCTCCAGTTAGTCTTCCTCCATTCCAGGATGGTCCTGCCTGTCAAGCCTCCTCAGCTCGCTGTCTGTTTTCCAGCACTCGGCTATCAATCTTCCAAGCTGGATGTACGAATTCCAATTCTTCAGGTCGGTTATTTAAACGCGTTGCCTGTGGATGTGGGTCTACCTCCAATGGTTCCTGTGTTTTCTCCACTCTTTTGGCACCGCGGAAAGTTTCGCCGATTTAGTGCATAAAGTTGAGCATTTCCTGGCGAATTTGGGCTGAAAGAGTGCCAAATTCTTTGGACATCCCCACCCGATAAGTTTCTTGCGCCTGAAATAGTGCCACACTTATAGCTGAGGCAATCTCCTAAGGAATAGCTGGTTGATTTTCATTTCCTTCATTCTGGGAGTTAAGCAATGTGGACAAATTTTGCTTTAGAATTGCGCCGGTGCCTCCTATAGCACCTTTGGTCTCTCTAGCTGCACTCCCGTCCAACGTTCTATTTGCCTCGTTGGTCATGTTTATGGATTTTGGGGATGTGTCAGTCGACCCTCGTTCTGACTGAGCGTTCGCCTTATGCGACTGCGAACGAGTGGTTGTTGAAATCCGTTCCCCGATTTTCTATGTAGTCTAAGCTTCTTCTAAATTTTCTATTGAGTGTCTGCCTATCCCTTTCCTTTTCTGACATTACTCTTAGGTTTTTTTTTTATTTATTATTTTATTTTATAGTTTAACAATGTTCTGTCTAACTTTAAAGGGGCCTACTTAGGAATAACAATATATTATTTTTTATAACAAACAAGGAATGAGAGGAAATAATATGATGGTACTTATTATAGTTTAAACAAAAGTTTCGGAAGGGTTCGTGATGAGCGTAGTTGGTCAGGCAAGGCTGAAGGTAAATTGGATATAAATTTCTAGCAGCGCGTTGTGGAACAGCAATATTTATACTAGATACCAAAGCGATTGAGTCAATTTCCCCAGATAAGAGCTTGTGAATAAAAAGGACACTATGACAAATTCGGCGGTTATTAAGAGAAGGCAAGTTGATAAGGCGTAATCTGTCCTCGTAAGGAGGTAGATGGGTTGAAGGATCCCAATTTAAGCCACGGAGAGCGAAAATTAAGAACTGTTTTTGGGACAGATTCCAGTTGATCTTGGTATTTTAGATAGTATGGAGACCAGACACACGACCCATATTCAAGAATTGGTCTCACTAGGGAAACATACAGTTGCTTGGTGACGTAGGGGTCATTAAATTCTTTGGACCATCTTTTAACCGAGAACTCCCATAGCCTTGTTTGCGATGACCGCTATATAACTGCTAAAACATAACTTGGGAACAAATTGAACACCTAAATCATCTACTTTATAGATACGTTCAAGTGGGATGGTATCAATCGAATAATCAAACTCATAAGGTCTATTTCGACTAAAAGTCATACATTTACACTTGTTGAGATTAAGGGGAAGGCTATTAACCGAGCACCAGGCGTGAAGAGAGTTTAAATCGGATTGAAGGAGTAGAGGAGACACAGGGTCGTTAAAGGATAAGCAAAGTTTAAGGTCATCGGCATACATCAGTGCATGCGAATGAGATAAAACTTGCGGGATGTCATTAATGAAAAGGTTAAATAATAAGGGCCCCAAATGACTACCTTGGGGAACCCCAGATAGAACCCTAATGGAGCTGAATAGGCTAAGATTAAATCGAACTCGTTGAGATCGGTTGCTTAAATACGCCATGATCCAGTTGAGAAGGATTAGAGGGAAGACGAGCAAACATAATTGATGTACTAAAAGTTCATGATTGACTGAGTCAAAAGCCTTGCTGAAATCAGTATAAACTACGTCGATCTGCTGCTTATTAACAAAGCCATTGTTTACAAGAGTAGTAAACTCAAGTAAATTTGTAGATATGGACCGCTTCTTCATGAAACCTTGTTGAGATTTGGATATTATCGAACGACAATAATACTGCAATTGAGAAGTCAGGATCTTTTCAAAGAGCTTAGGAATGTCCGATAGTTTCGAAACACACCTGTAGTTCGAAATGATTGACTTTGGTCCCTTTATATGAATAGGAATAATGTACGATTCCTTCCAAAGACTAGGAAAATTACCTAGATGAAGTGATAAGTTAAATAGTTTGCCGAGTGGCTCACATAGGGAGGCGGCACAGTATTTCAACACACAGCTGGGAACTTTGTCAGGTCCAGGACTGAAAGACGACTTGATCGACCGTAAGCTTGATAGCACGGTATCGACATCTACCACTGGGCATACAATGCTGTTGGAGTTTGCCACCGAGTAAGGATAAGTAGAGACAAAATTATTAGCCGATGAGGAGTAGCAACGTTGGAAAAATGATGCAAAAATTATGCATTGGAAATATCAGAGTCGTTATCAGCTGTTATATTATCTAAGGAAAGGGAGAGCGGAAACTGAGAGGATCTTCGCTTAGTATTAACAAGGCTGTAGAACATTAGAGCATTCAGAGTTAAGAACCATAAATTAAGATCGCGCCACTGAATATTTGGCAAAATCCACGCATGATCCAGATTTTTTAAATTTTTTGTAGAGTCGAGATTTAATATTTTTGAGATTAGATATACTTCTCGTGAACCGGGGGGGCGCACGTGTGCTAGCGGGAGGGACCCAAAGGGGCACAAATTCGTTAAAAACTCTAAAAACTGTATCGTAAAATGCGTTGGTGGATTGTTCGATATCCTGAGATGCGTCTAAGAAAGACCAGTCGACCCTTGATAAAGAATCGTTGAGGCGAAGAAAATCGACCTTTCGAAAGCAAAATGTCCTCCGCAATTGACAAAGGCGACGTTCTGGATCCGATTGAATTTGAAACATCGGTGAATGTGGTGGGGTGGACGTCTTTTCAAACTCCTGGAGTGGTTGCAGAACAGATGCTGTTAAAACCGGCGCGGAAACAATTCGGGGTAAAAATTACAATTCGGGGGCGTCGATCTCTTCAGTTTCACTGTTTATTTCGCACTAAAACAATTATGTGGCTAAGCTTAAGTCTAGGTTGGAGAGGAGAGAAAGCTCGGACGGTGTGGAACGCGTCGTAGGAAAAGCTCCCTGCACTGCGATCGTGGTGCATACCTTTGCGCGCAAACATCCCGCCCCCCTTGCAATACTATTGCAAAAAAGAAAAAAAGGAAATGGACCTTGAAAAGAAAAAGAACCAAATGCAAGGGGGAAATTGGAATTATTGGCTGCAAGTGCCCGAGAGCACCCAGCCGAAAACGGTGTTCTGAGCTAGGGGGAGGCCATCTTGGCATGGAACGACACCTGGCAGGATAATGTCCTGGTAGACATCGCATCCCAACACTATAAAAACAGTGGAGGGACGGGAAAAGTCTTCGTCGGCCAGCTTGATGTTCCCGAAATGCTCGCGCACCTTGCCGGATATGGCTCTCGTGGGAGTGCGGCATTGCACCTGGGGATCGACCTTAAATACAACCTCCAACTTCAGGGTCGGAGAGGTCTTGGAGCGGATTGTCGCAGTGCAGGCATCTTCGTCTCCCACTCTCGTGATAACGAGCCCGAAAGCCTTCGCCAAGGAAGCACTTATTAGGCTCATAAGAGCGCACTGGTCGAGAAGTGCCATCGTCTCGAACGTTTTGACGCCAGTGTCGAATAGAATTCGCATGAGAGATGCCAGCGTGATGGATGGACCGGAGGATTGCGGTCGCGTCAGTGCTGATGGCGAGCGAGTCCTTGTGGACGGAGCGTGACTCCTGGAGTGAGCGGAACTAGCTCTGGAGGTTGAGCTTGCCGACGGAGATGGAGCCCTGGGTTGAGCTGCCGCCGTTGGGGTTTGCTGGTCCTCCAAGTGCAGCAACGAGTGATGATCCCCTTGGCATTTGCGGCAAGAATCGCCGCTCCGACAGGTTGCCTCCGAGTGTTGATGGGCCAGGCAGTTGGGACAGTACTTATTTATAAGTACTGCCCGGAGACGCTTTTCAGCGCTCAGCTTAAGAAAGCGCTGACACTTCTTTAGGGCATGGACCCCTCGGCAGACACGGCAGCGAAATGAGCCCACACCTCTGGGCTGGTGACGGCGCTTGGATGGACGATTGGCGGCTGGACGAGGAGACATATTGGAACTGGAAAACATGTAATTTAGATATATAAGTAAAGTGTGACATATACGTTTAAAATAGACAACACATGTTAATTAGACTGCTGGAGCACATTGGGTTCTACTGGGAGAAGGATCAATTTGGCCACGGGCCGCTTGATGACGCCACGGGTAGTTACAACATCTACCACGCGGACCAACTCATCAGCTCCTGGAAATGTGGCTTGTACTCGGCCGAGGAGCCATTCGTTGGGTGGAAGGTTGTCTTCTTTGACTATAACCATGTCGCCGTTTTGGAGGTTTCTTGTAGGAAGTTGCCATTTGTTGCGTTTATGCAACTTCTTAAGGTATTCTTCCTTCCAACGGAAGCAAAACTGTTGGTTTTGAGCCTTGAGACGCTGCCACCGATTTAAGATAGACGCAGCGCTCTCCCTGATCTCAGGCGCTGCAATGGATAGAAGTGGGCCACCAACTAGGAAATGGCCTGGGGTCAAAGCTAACAAGTCAGTTGGATCCTCTGACATTGGGGATATTGGCCTGGAGTTCAAACAGGCTTCCACTTTTGACAGGAGAGTCGATAGCTCTTCAAACGTGTACTTGAAGCTAGAGGTAGACTTGTAAAACAAAGTCTTAAAACTTTTCACTCCGGCTTCCCATAGCCCTCCCATATGTGGGGCACTCGGAGGATTAAAACGCCATGTCAAACTTTGGTGACTATATGTTGACGTAGTACACGCCATCAGGAAATCAATAGAAAGGGCTTTAGAGGCTCCAACAAAGGTCTTACCGTTATCGGAGTAAACTTGTCGTGGGCAGCCTCGTCTTGCCACAAAACGAGCAAATGCTGCGAGGAACTTCTCGGTCGTAAGATCCGATGTGGCTTCCAAATGAATTGCCTTTGTGCTGAAGCACACAAATACGCAGACGTAACCCTTAGTGATGAGGCAGGCTCGACCTGTGTAGTTTTTTATTTCGAACGGCCCAGCAAAGTCGACACCTGTATGAGTGAAGGGTCGCGAAAATGTGGATCTCTCTATGGGTAAATCCCCCATGAGTTGAGTTTGCAGTTTTTTTCGATAAACTACACAGATTCGGCAAGTGCTTATAGTAGCTTTGACAAGATTCCGGAGTTTTGGAATCCAATACTTGGATCGTATAAGGCTGATCATTAACTGGTTCCCACCGTGAAGAGAGACTCGATGCGTAAATTTGACAAGGAGTCGTGTGAGTGTGCATGAATATGGGAGGATGACGGGGTGCCGCTCATCATAGCTTAACGATTCTGACGCTCTCACACGACCGCATGCTCTCATAACTCCTTTTGTATCTAGGAAAGGGTTCAGGTTCAGAATACTACTGGTAGATGGAATGTTCTGCTTGTTTAGCAAGCACTGATACTCTCTGAGGTACTCTTTGCGTTGAGTAATCACGATAAGTCGTTCTTGAGCCTCGGATAGCTCATTGCTACTAAGCTCGACTGAGAACAAGGCATCAGGTTTTTGACAGCGTTTTATGAATCGGTACACATAGGCCATGACTCTAAGGGCTGTGGCGAATTCAGAAAATCGCTCCATCAAAACGAATTGTGGAGGCAACTCTGCTAAGTTGCATTTCACTGGACAAAGTTCTTCATCTGTTTCATGGACCGATTCAACCGGGGATGGCCATTCATCTTGAGACAATTGCAGCCATTCTGGCCCATGCCACCAAAGACTATTTGCAACCAGGTCCTCAGCAGGTACACCTCTACTGGCGAGATCAGCAGGGTTGTTCTCGGATCTCACGTGTGACCATTTGCTCGAATTGACGGATTGCGTTATCTTAGCTACTTTGTTAGCCACAAAGGTCGTCCATTTGCATGGTGGTTTGCTGAGCCAGGCTAACACGATGGTGGAGTCTGTCCAATAGAACGACTCCTGACTTTCGATAGACAGCTTCGGAAGGAGTGCGGATGATAACTCAGCCAGAAGGACCGCGCCGCACAACTCTAAACGAGGCAAGGAGATGGTCTTCACAGGAGCGACTCTGGTTTTAGACATAAGGAGATGAACTGTAGTTTCGTGCGGAGTTTCGATGCGAATATATATTGCTGCCCCATAGGCACGCTGGGAAGCATCGCAGAACCCGTGAACCTGCACTTTCGCTTTTGGATGATAGCAAACCCATCTTGGGATACGAATCTCTTGGAGAGTTGGATAGCTCTCAAGGAAATTGTGCCATCTTTGAAGCAATTCCTTTGGCAAAGTTTCGTCCCACCCAAGTTCATGCAACCAAATTTCTTGCATAAAGATTTTAGCACTAACTACGAATGGAGCAAGCCAGCCTGCTGGATCAAACAGTTTGGCAATTTGTGAAAGCACCTCCCGCTTAGTGTAAGAGGACTTCACTTCGACATTGGAGGGGGCGAAGCGGAACTCGTCGGTGTCTGCGTGCCAGCGGATACCTAGAGTCTTCGCTATGCTGGCTTCTTCAATATCTAGGAAATCAGCTCGCAGCAAATGCTCTTTAGGAATGCGACCTAACACATCTTTGTGATTGGAGGTCCATTTGCGTAATCGGAAACCTGCCGCATCAAGAGCCTTACGTAGCTCATCAATGGCCCGAATCGCACTCTGTTTGGTGTGCGATCCTGCCAGCACGTCATCAACATACATAAAATTCAAAATGATGTCGCTTGCTAGTGGAAATTGTGAAAGAACATCTTTAGCCAATTGCTGCAAGACCCGAATCGCCAGAAATGGAGCACAGTTCACTCCAAATGTGACTGTGTTGAGCTCAAAATCAGTGAGCTCGTCATTCCCATTTCTAAATAGGATTCTCTGGAAGGGAGTGTGGTTCGGGTCGATTAGGATTTTCCGATACATCTTAGTGATATCGGCATTGAAAACGAATTGGAAAAAACGCCACTTTAATATTTGGATGGTCAAATCTGATTGTAAAACAGGTCCTGGATGAAGGACGTCGTTCAGACTTTTCCCGTTTGAAGAGGGGCTTGAGGCGTTGAATACAATGCGAACCTTTGTGGTGGTGCGACCTTCGTTTCTGAGAAACTGAGCAAGTGCGATGGACCTTGAATGTCCCAAATTAATGTGTTCAGGATTCTTGAAGGGTAACGAAACTACATATCTGCCACTCTTATCTCTTGTCGTGGTGCGGACAAAATTATTTTCGCATACGGAATCAGACTCTTTTACCAGCTTCGCTGGTAGATCCTCCACCACCCAAAACTTGGTAAGAAGATCATCGAGTCTTTGCTCTTTGCTGACCGAGATCCTAGTAGTAAAGGCCGAAACGGTTGTCAAGTTGGATTTTGACACTGGCCCTGTAAGGATCCACCCGAAGATGGTTTCTTGGCCTAACAGGGATCCACAAATATTCGGAAGTGAGCCGCCTAACAAGATGGATGGGAGGATATCTGCGCCTAGTAGCACATCTATCTGCGAACTCTGATGAAAGGATGGGTCAGCGAGCTGAAGATTTGGCAGATTTTTTATAAAACTCTGCGGAATAGGGTAGGAAGGTAGCTTACCTGCCAAATGCGGAAGCACGAAGGCTGAGGTCTCTATTTGGAGTCTTGGTTTCGTTGGAGAGCCTATATGGAAATGACACAACTTCTGAGGATTGGCTGCAATGGCTTGATTCAGGCCAGCGACTTGAGCTTGGACCGCTTGGAAAGGAGGCTTGATGAGATTAAACATTCGCTCAGATATGAACGTTGCCTCTGATCCTGAATCAATCAATGCGCGTGCTTTGAAACAAGTGCCCAAATGGCAAATGTTTATTACAGCAGTGCCGAGAAGAACACCTTGAGTGTTAGCCGAGAAATAGTTTTGGACATGTGATGTGGGAGCTGTGGACTGTATAATCGGACTTTGCGTTACCGCAGTAGAACTGGAAGATGCTGTTGCAGAAGGCGTAGAAGGAGGGTCACCACGATGCAGGAGCGTGTTGTGGCGGCCTTTGCACGTGAAGCAATTGTGCTGACTTGTGCAATCTTTAAGATGATGGCCTCTTGCAAAGCAATTTAAGCATAATTTCTGCTGTTTAATGAAATTGGATCTCTCATTAACAGACATTTGGAGGAAACGCTGGCACAGACGCACTGGATGATTCTCTTTTGAGCAAAGTTTGCAAGTTTGCGGTTTGACACTAACTTTTGCTTCAAAAGAGTTGACCTTGTGTGGATTGGGCTCTTTGCGAGCTGGCTTGAAATTATGCGTACTGGTGCTCGGTTTCATGTCTTCTATCGCTTCTAGAGTGCGATAGCGTTCCAATAGGAATTTATTCATTTCACCCCAAGTCGGAATCTCTGCCTTATTCTGGAGCGATTGTTCCCACAAAGAAAGCGTGAGCTTTGGTAATTTGGAGGAGCATAGAAAGACTAATATACAATCCCAATTCTCTGTGCTTATTTTGGAATGATCTAGAGCCGTTAAGCAACCTTGGATAGTGCTTTGTAAATCTTTGATAGCGGCTCCAGATTCTTGGGAAACTGACTGAAGGTTGAAAAGGAGTTTAAGTTGACAGTTGACTAACAGCCTCTTATTTTCAAACCTATCAGTCAAATCCCTCCATGCTGATGCGAAGCCGTCATTCGTGAGCGGGGATTTGGCCACAATTGCCTTCGCTTCACCGCTGGTCTTCGCATTGAGGTGGAACAGCTTTTCGACTTGGGTCAAACTGGGATTGTTTATGTAGACCGCAGTAAAGAGGTCTCTAAAAGTGGGCCACTTTGTATAGTCTCCGCCAAAGACTTCTGTTTCCACAGGAGGTAGTCTACACCCTCTGGGCTGGAAACTGACAGGAGGAGGTGCCGAAACTGTAGCGCTCTCAATATTCTCACTTAAATAAGCTACACAACGCTCGTAAACTGAATAGCAGTGGTCATATTTTGATTGAATTACTTGTCTATCTTCAAGATTACCTTCAGTCTGACAGAGTGTGTTGGAACAACTCTCCCACTCATTTTCCACTTTTTCCCATAAGGACTGGACTTGTCGCAAACGGATCTTATGAGTTTGAAGAGAAACGTCAGCTGATGAGTCGATCTTCGACTCAAACTGACTTAGTTTGTCAGTGACAACGATAAACTTTTGCAGAGACATTATTATGGCTTTGGAAATTTGTTGACCGACTGCTCGAGTAGTTGGCTGGCTATTCAACAGAATTGCTGGCACCTTAGCAGGAGTAGACGAAGACGTTTGAGACTTAGATGGAAGTTTGTCAGAAGTATCAACTTTTCTTACTGTGGCGGGTGAAGAATTTCTTCGTGAAGATAGATTTGGAACAGAACTCGATTTTCTATGCTGAGTTACAGGAACAGAGAGACTTTTCTTAGAGTCTTTATCGCTATCAAGTGGCATACTAGGCTCTTCTGGGAGCCGATATTTCAAAAAGTTGAAAAACCAATATAAATATGTAAAATGTTAAATGAACAAACGGAACGATGAAATTGGAACGAAACAAGTTTCAAAAAAATATTCTTCGTGTGAGGATGTAAGCGAGTCCATTCGTTTTATAATATATTTTAGGAATTTAAAAAAAAGAACCAAGATTAATACGCTGTGAAACGATTGGAGTGGAACGATGGAGTGGAACGGTGACAATGGATGAGTGAATGTGCAAAAAAAATAAATAAATTTAATTTTTTCTTATAAATAATATTATTGTCAACTTTCGACAAAAACTTATATGCCCCACCTTGTGTAGAGTATAGGGCATTTTCGGCTGCACAAAGAGTAATGTAGACAACTCCGTTAAGTGTCTGTATGTATGCAGCTTTTGCTTTTTGACAAAATAAATAAGTAGATTGTGTGTATATATGTGCATATATCTAATGCCGGCAAATGCACTTGCGTATATGTTTATATGAAGAGATGTTGGTTTAGTATACAATAAATATATGTTTATAAATTTGTGTTTTATTTATTATTTAATTGGTTGAAGGAGTTACATATGCCGCTTGGGAATGGATTTGGCAATGTAAATATCGATGAGGAATTTGTATGTGCTTTTGTTAGTAGGAATAACATGCAATTTTGGAAAAAGTTCATACAAAATAAAGATCACTTGGCGAAAGGCTTTTATTTAAACGTTGATCGTAGGAACTGTGTGTTTTTACATACATACATACGTACGTTAGCCGTAGGTCAGCACCCTCGTACGTGTATGTATGTGCGGTGGATATTTAAAGCACTGTAATATTTGGAGACTTACACGCACTCGTATATGGCGATATTTGCCGTAAATATTCTTCGTTTTGGTAAAACTTTAAATTATAGGAAAAAAAACACACAGAACACTTTCGCCAAGAAAAACCTTTTTGTATGTTTCATATGTACTTAGCTGGTTATGGAATTGGGTGTAGCGTAGATGAGCGCAAGTTGATGTCCACCAAAACTGTTGGGCGATTGGATCGGGGGGATGTTAAATCCACTTGAATAAATTTCAAAAATTAATCCGGCTCGAAGGACCAATGAATGTGGTGGGGTGGACGTCTTTTCAAACTCCTGGAGTGGTTGCAGAACAGATGCTGTTAAAACCAGCGCGGAAACAATTCGGGGTAAAAATTACAATTCGGGGGCGTCGATCTCTTCAGTTTCACTGTTTATTTCGCACTAAAACAATTATGTGGCTAAGCTTAAGTCTAGGTTGGAGAGGAGAGAAAGCTCGGACGGTGTGGAACGCGTCGTAGGAAAAGCTCCCTGCACTGCGATCGTGGTGCATACCTTTGCGCGCAAACAATCGGTAACAAATACAAGGTCTAAGAGTCTGTTCAAACTACTTATAATGGAATTAATCTGCCCGAGAGATTGCTCTGCCATAAGCTGCAAAAAATCATGAGAGGCAGATGGATACAGTTCACAGGAATTATCATAAGTAGCCCAAAAGATATGAGGCATATTGAAATCCCCAACGACCACCAGACGATCAAGATCACCCATCACGGAAGCAATCCGTTGGATATGTTCGGCATGAAGCAAATAAATTGATAGGTCTGAGGCTGGAGGAATATAGGAGCACGTTAAGAAAATGTTTGAATCGTGTGTCTGAATTTTAACTGCAATGAACTCAATGTTATGTGTTAATTCGCAAGGAATCTGCTGGGACGGCCAAATTGCATCAACCGCAATTAGGACTCCCCCTCCACGACCATAAGGGCGGTCAGATTTATAAATAAAGAAACGATTAGTTAGAATCTCATGATTTGAAATGTTCCCAAAGAGAGAAGTTTCAGTAAAAGCAAGCGCATCCTGCATAAAACAAGCACTGTTGGTATGCAAGGTGCTGAGCTTACCACGTAAACTATTGACGTTTTGATAGCATATGGAAAAGAAGGATTTTATTTTTTTGGAGTATTTCTGTGTTTTGGAGTATTTCGGTTTTTTGGAATCTGGGCCGAAGTTGTAGGGGCAGAGCTGAGTTGAAAATTCGAGTAATCTCTAAACAAGTGCACGATAGTATGCTCAGGCCAGAACGTTGGCTCTAACGCTCTGTCAATATATAAGTCAGGAAGCGAAATCTTAAAGGTCAAGATTTTTCTAGTAGATTTGAAGTTAAATTTTCTGACAACTACAACGCTGTTGTCAGAAATATCCAGCTTTTGACAAAGAAAACCCCTCACAAGGTCTTCCGAAGCCGATGGATTGAGTCGCGACACAAAAATAGATTTGGGAGGTGTCACCCCAAATAAGGAGCTAACGGTGGAGGCAGAGTCAGTACCTACTGGCAGAACCAGAGGGACGCCGTTTACTTCGATTCGAATTTGAGGAGCATTAGCAGTAGTAACGGATTGTGAAGGAATGACGTTTCCAGCACCCTGGAGACCATGGGGGGCAGCAGCCAAACCGGAAGCGTCATTAGCAACAGCAGCACCAGCAACGGATTGTGGCACCTGAAGAACCGGAGCCACTGTGGTCGAAACGATAGCGGATGCAGCATCAGCAGAAGCAGCATCAGATTGTAGGTAGATAACGTTTGCAGCACCCTGGAGAACCGGAGGTGCAGCTGTAGAAACTATAGCATCAGGAGCAGTGGCAGTAGCGTGGGACACCAGATCAATAATCATCGGCTCAGCTATGGGGCCAGCAGTAGGAGTGGAAAATGATTCGGGTGTCTGGGAGGGCGCAGGAGAAACAGTCGAATGAATATCCAATTGCCTTCTCGAGTTCAGGGGATCGCATTTTTTTCTTTTAGGAGATTAGCTAAGTATTTTAAGTCCAAGAAAGTTAGATTCCAAAGCATTAAGCGTTGCGTTAAGTTTTTTGGATTCCGAGTGTATGTCCTTAAATCCCACACGAGTTTGCCGCATAAACGTACACATTTCATCTTCGATTTCTCGGCAATCCACACAAGACCTGGTTAGCCGAATTCGCTTTGCTATTAGGTCACTTACGCGACCATTTAAAACAGCACATTTAATGTGTGCACGGTTGTCACAAAGCCAGCAAACGAGAAATATTTCGCCAGATATGTTGCCTCCAAACTCACACTTGCTCATAGTGCAGGGGATACTCATATTGGCAGATGAATTAAGAGAAGCGTGAAGTACCAATAAGAGTGGCAGAAGAGACCAGCCTTCAGATTAAATCGAGCGCAAACGTCGAAACGAAGTGAAGACTGGTGGGGGAAGCAATGAACAGCAGCACTTAAAGAGAGAGCGGCCACAAAGTATAATGCAGTTGATTGTAAGCAGGAACTAACTGTATATCGCTCAGAGTCCGACTCCCAGGAAGAGTTCGGGCACGATGGGAGTAGTAGCAGCAACAATAACAATGGTCCAAGCGTTGAGAGAGACTGAGAGCGAAGCACAGCAACAGTTTGTAAGTGAGAAGTCTATCACAAAACAAGAACAAAACAAGGCGTTTGTTTTTTTA
The DNA here is from genome assembly GCA_035044965.1 of Lordiphosa andalusiaca. Classification (NCBI taxonomy): domain Eukaryota; kingdom Metazoa; phylum Arthropoda; class Insecta; order Diptera; family Drosophilidae; genus Lordiphosa; species Lordiphosa andalusiaca. The sequence goes on from JAWNNM010001743.1 coordinate 53,631, forward strand.
TAACTACAATTAAATTTCTTTTAGTTGTTGTGCAGAGTCAAATTGCACAATTATGATTAAATGACAAATGTCTAGGAAAAAAACCTCAAATCTCGTCGGTTGTAATAAACACAATGATTAAAGTTAATGTGTAGGCACCAAAAAAATAAAAAAAAGTTTCAGGAGCACAGAGTAAACACGACCGGCGACTTTGACAGCTGACAACTCGCTTTTCAAGGGATCATCTGAATTGGAAAATTGAATTTTTCTTGCTTATTAACTAGGTTCTTTCGTATTTCTTTTCGTTTCTACTTTCTCTTTCATTTAAATCTAGGATGAGATGACAAACAATTTAATTAGCCTCTAGAAGATTCATGTTCTTTCCTTTTATTTTGTTTTCAGATACTCGCGCTTCTAACAACAACTGGATTCGGATTATTGCCTTTGTGTAGTACAGCCTCCCGCCGGACAACAATGCTTCGACTCTTATGGGATCGTGCACGGACCACAGCCTTAATGGGAAACCTATTCTTATGACAAAGAAGTTATAATTTACTTTACTGTTAACATTAAAAACAAGACATACATTTACACCCTACAGGCTCCGATACGAGTGGCAACGCAGCAGCAGATTATATTTTTCCACTCCGGGACCGGCTCTTACCCTCGCACTCTGGGCTTCTTTGAAAATTACCTGGATCGGATCGGTTCTTTGAAATGCTACCTTCCTCTTCCGTACGAATCGTGGCAGCAACAGGCTCAGATTAATATATCTCACCCGCAGTCCAAACGATTAAACTTGGAGAAGTGCTCCCTGATGTTCCGTCCTAAACATAGTTTGTATATTTAGTATCCTGCTGTGTCTATCACTACTAGCTGTCTGTTTTGTTTTTGATTGGCCGCCATTTGTTATAATCCGACCTTCTTTCCCGGGTCCAACTATCGGTCGCCGGCTAGCTTACGGCTTACTCAGCGATGAGTACGACCTCGATAGCTGGACTGGTTGGTAAACAACAAAAAATTTATATATAACGATGGCCAGTTCAGGCTCATATAAGCAAACAAAAATAATGACGTGGCAAAAACGATGTAATATTTCCTGGAACATGCCCTCCCTAACCATTGCACAGTGGTCGGTCTTGTATGGCGATGGCGGCCAAAAATACTTCCAGTGGAAATAACACAAAAAAAATTTGATTAACAGCTTTATAAAATACTTACAACACACTTACTTACTTCTTTTTGCCTTTGCGACCCTTCCCTCAATCATACATTGACAAAAGAAAATAATGAATGTATACAAAATTATTTTAATTAATTATAATAAACAAAACAATTTAAACACCTCAAATTAATAAGAATAAAAGAAACTTAATTATACAATTCCGATTATAATTATAGTAAATAAAAATTATAAGACTATTAGTTGAGTAAATGAAAAACCTGTTTTGACTGAATTGAATTATTTTTAACTTTAAGATTTTTTAATACTAGTAATACTTCTCCGTCAGTTTTTTTGCAGTATCTAGGGCATATTGTCGGAATTTGTCAACGTTAATTTTATACCATGATGATAAGGCTTGCAAAATTGTTGCACAGTTTTCAATTAATTCCTGCTCAATGCCTGTTATTTCAGACAACTGAGGTTGGTTAAAAAATGTTCTGGCCGTATTTCCATCATTTGATGATCCACTACCACCTGTTTTTGGTCTGTCGACTATTAGCCCCATTTTTTTCCTAAATTCCCTTTGAATATTTTCTTTTCTTTTCAAAAATTGCTCCCTATTTTCTGGAGACCTTATTTGCCATTGCTGGATTTCAAGCCCATAGGCATGAAGTGGAGACAATCCAAATTCATGGCGGTCTTTTTTAACTTCCTTTTCCAAACATTTTTCAATATTATTCATTTCAGTTGGTCTTGCATTGCATATGTAGCACTTTGCTGAAGAAGTTTGGGTCAATGCATTACAAACTTTACCATCCACCATTGTCAGTTCCAAGCTATGATTAATATAAATTACTCGGTTAGTTGCTGACCTAAATTCCGTGGGATTTTTCTTTTAAAATACATTTCTTCATCAATGGTCAACTGAGCAGATTCTTTTTTGAATTGAAATCTGATCTGACGACAGTAGCGGGTGGACGATGGACGAGGGTTTTTCCATATTATTCGATTTTCCGGAGAATTGGGTGATGGGGTAATCAATTGGAGTGGGAAATACGACGTCACAAATAAATTATTTTCATCCAAATTATAATTCTCAACCCTCTGCTTGTACTCGCTTTGCCCTGAGCTGCCATCGAAACCCCATTTTCCAATTAGTGTAAGGCAAGTTAGGGACTCATCAATTTCATTAATTACATCGCTTTGTAACCCCAAAATTCTAGAAGCGGTGTGGTTCAATAAATTTTGAAGCTCAACCTCAGCGTGAGTTTTGTAATACATTTGGTCGTAAAGTAAAGCCTAGAAGTAGGCCAAGTACCCTCTACCAATAAAATAAAAGGCTCCCTCTAGGGCTCGTTTGTAGTTGAGAAATTCGAGAGAAAGTGAGCATCTTACTCGCAGATAACTGAGAGAAATTTGCATCTCAAAATGGCGATGTAATAACATAGTCTGCAAAGAACTTTCATTTTGAGCGGCAGCAAAACTACAGGTCTTTCCAAGTCAAGAGTTCGCCAAAGACGGGTATTCCCTTCTGCCAACCAAAGTATATTTTTATGTGCTGTGAAAATTTAAGTTCGTATCAGTGAACAACTAAAGCTTAAGCAGCCGCAGCAGTATCAGCAGATTTGGGAAGAAATTCTTTCAAATTAAAGTGCCACCCACCCAGTGGTAAGTTAGCCATAAATGGCTTGATTTTTGCCCAAAAGTCGACAATATCGTCGAGAGTTGTCCGTTCCGTTGTTATACCTTGGTTTCACCGGGTTTTCAGGTGTGGCGCTTAGTGCATAATATAAAAGCACTTTAATTGTTTTAATTTGGCCTGCATATCCAAAGGTCGATTGGATGCTCTTAACAACAAGAGCTGATCATTCTGTCGATCTCTAAAGCTCCCCTCTGGCCTACAAGCAGACGCAGAAGAGCGAAAGCTTCCTAAGAGGAATAATTTTGGGCTACTCAAGCTAGAAGCTCCACTCACAACTTTAGTGTGGAATTTTTCCCGTAGCAGCGAGCATCGGTATAGAAATCCGGGAACAACATAGTAAATCGTGTCCAACAAGTGGGGATCTAAGCCCGAAACAAATAATTCCCGGTTCGGCATCAAAATTCAATATTGTTGATATTTGGTTGGTGTGTGGCAAAGGTGCCCAATCAGAAATTTCTCCTCTCTTCTTTCACCCACACTCACTTAAATTTAGTCAAAAGTAATTTGCAGTGTTAAATTTGTAATCAAAGTAAAAATGAAAATTGGATATCATCGTTATCGTTATCGACATAGAAAGGCGACACCAAATTTTACTCCTCAAACAAAACCGAATTATTCCAATAAACACTACTCATAAATAAAAACAATCTCGATAAAAGTTCGTGTATATGTACCGCAACTAAATCCGGTGTGGAAGACAATAAAATCTTCTTGGTTTGTTTCTATTAAATCACACAAATTAAGATCGAACAAGTGCGCCAAAATACACACACACAAATCCAGCATCAACACACACAGAATAAAAGACACTCAATCTTTTTCCACTCAAAACATCAACATAGACGGTTAATATGGCTCCTCCAACAAAGCGACAGCGCGAGAAAACCGCCACTGACTTGGCGGCTGGACGGAGCTCTGGGGCTAAAACGGAGACCAGTTCCAATGATCTGACCCCTGAGATGGTCCAGCTTATCGACCAAAGGTTTGATCACCTGGTCAAAGCTATCTCAGAAAACGTCATACAGTCTGAGCAGCGGGTTCTGCAGGCTTTGCAGGAGAAGTTGGGAGTAATGTCAGCTGAGATTCAGCTACTTACTCAACGTGTGCAGCAACTGGAGGAGATGACTGGTAAAGTCAAGGAACTGGAGAGCTGTGTCCAGCAACTCAGGGATGAGGTAGATGGGACTCAGGCGTTGCGTGGCCAGGTTAGCAAGCTGGAAGCAAAATGTGCGGCTCATGCTAATGCTCAAATTGCTTCTGAGCTTCGGGTCCATGGAGTACCATATGAGGAAGGTGAGCAATTGAAGACCAGGTTCAATGCTTTGTGTTTTGCTCTCAAACTCACACCGCCACCAAAAGTTGTAGACATCTTCCGGGTTACACAGCGAAACCACATCCAAAACCAGAATTTAATTGTTGATTCTGCAATTATAATTAAAATGGAGCACGTGCGGGATAAGGCGGCGCTGCTGCGGGCAGCCGGTACTATGCGTAGAGAAACTAAGAAACCACTGACTCTTCAAATGTTGGGTATTAACTCTGATGCACCTATTTACCTAAATGAGCAGCTCACTAGAGATAATAACACAATCTTTAAAGAGGCCTTTCAAATGAAAAAACGGAAGGCTCTCTTTGCCGTCTTTACACGTCGTGCTGTTGTGCATGTTGTGCGTTACGAGGGGGGCGAGGTATTCAGGGTGGAGAGCATGCAAGAACTACATGCGCTGCAGCACTCTTTTGATCGCTCTTTTGAAGAGCACAACGGTGCAGCAGCAACTGATAACAATAATCTCTTTCGTTAAGCTGCTCTTATTCAAACTTTTGTTTACTCTTATAAAGAGGTTAACGTGTAGTCTTTTATGTATTTATAATATAGCTCAAATTTTAATTATTTTATGTACATTGCGTGCACTACTAATTAGGAAAACTTTAAAACAATGTTTAATTATTTGAATAGCTCCACAACCAACAGTAGCACCATGATTAGAGTTTTGGCAAATCAAAAAAGTGGCCTAAGTATTTGTCATATAAATGCACAAAGTCTTTCAAATAAAATGGATGAGTTTAGATATTTGTTTGTGCAGTCAAATATTGATGTCATTTGTGTGTCAGAAACTTGGTTTGTCCCTCATTTAAGTAATAAGTTGATTGATTGTGAAGGTTTTGATGTATACCGATCTGATCGACAAAGCCACGCAGGAGGAGTTTCAATATACGTTAAGAAAAAGTTAAAGTCCAAAGTGATATGCAAACACCCCTCCCAAAGTGCAATTGAGTATCTGTTTATTCAAATAACAGGACTTCTTAAAGAAAATACAATGCTAATTGGCTGCGTATACCGACCAAATCGAAATACTGACTATACAGACGTGATTAATGTAATAGCGAATTTATCTTTGAATTTTACCGACATCTTAATAGCTGGTGATCTCAATAGCAACATGCTGACTGAAAGACACTTATCAGACGAAATGGCTTCATTGGGCTTGGACTTGGTTAACACTTGCACACCCACGCATTTCTCGAATGCAGTGAATACTTTGCTGGACGTATTTTTTGTTAGTGTTACAGACAAAATTCTATTATATGACCAGGTCTCTGTACCAGTTTTTTCTAAACACGACCTAATTTTCTTAAAGTATGATTTTAACCCCCATAAAACTGATGAAATAATATGGTACAGAGATTTTAAAAACATTAATACTAGAATGCTCAATGACGAATTTCAAAAATATGACTGGGAATCAATTTACAGACAGGCTGATGTAAATTCTCAAATAGAGCAGTTCCATTCGTCCATTGTAAATTTATTTGAGAGTACCATACCTTTACGGAAGGCACTTCTGAAACCAAGGCAAAACCCGTGGTTTAATAATAACATAGCTACTCATATATCGCGAAGAGATATAGCATATAGAAAATGGAAACGTTACAAAACTGATGGACATTACCGAGCATTTAAGATCTTAAGAAAACAAGTAAATGACTTAATCAAGACTGCCAAGAACAACTATTATTCCGAAAAATTTACTAGTGCAATATCGACCAGGCAAAAATGGAGTGAAATTAAAAATCTAGGAATAGGTAAAGAAATAAGTCGAGGTAAAGTTGACACAGACGCAAATAGTCTAAATCTAAAATTTGTTGAGTCCGGACTACCCGAAGCTACTTCCAACCTGTACCTTGAAACTATACCAAATAGAAGCTGTGATAGTAGGTTTAGTTTTATGTGTGTAAATCAGTGTGATGTACTTGAATCCGTTCTTAAAGTTAAGTCAAATGCAGTAGGATTAGATGATATGAATCCCAAGTTCCTCAAAATTCTCCTTCCACAAATCCTGCCCCATATTACCCATATATGCAACACTGTGCTTACTTCCTCGGAATTCCCAGACGTATGGAAATTGGCTAAAATAATCCCAATCCCTAAAGGAAAAGGTGAATATAGGCCAATTTCTATATTACCGTTTTTGTCCAAAGTTGTTGAACAATTGATGGCACATCAAATAAGCAAATTTCTGACTGAAAACTCATTATTAAACAGTGTACAATCTGGGTATAGAAAATATAGGAGCTGCACCACGGCAATATTGAACATCACTGAGGACATTAGAAGACAAATGGATGACGGCTTTGTGACCTTTCTAACACTACTTGACTTTAGCAAAGCATTTGACACGGTTAACCACGAAATCTTAGTTACAAAGCTAGTTAAACTTTATAATTTTACTGATACTGCCATTAAATTAATAAAATCCTACCTAAATCATAGAAAGCAGGCAGTGGTTGCAGAGTCCGAAACGTCATCTATATTGCACCTTAAACGTGGTGTACCCCAAGGCTCAGTCCTTGGTCCACTTCTTTTTTCTGTATATGTAAATGACCTTCCAGATGTGTTAACTAATTGTAATGTCCACCTGTACGCAGATGATGTCCAAATGTATGTTAGTCGTCCTTTGAGAAAAATAAATGAGTGTGTCAATTTATGTAATAGTGATCTTATAAGTGTTAATGAATGGGCTCAACTGAATGGACTGTCACTCAATCCAGCAAAATGCAAATGTCTAGTGATATACAAAAAATCCCTATGTACGAGAGACCTTACGAAATTAAAGATTAATGACACACCTTTAGAATATGTATCACAAGCTATCAATCTAGGCATAACATTTAATGATACATTGTCTTGGAATGATCAAGTAACGAAAGCTGCAGGGAAAACCCATGGAATTATAAGGCAACTATCTTTAAGCAAGTATTATTTACCGACAACTATAAGACTTCTAATCGCGAAGACTTACCTAATACCAACGCTTTGCTATGGAATATAAATATTTGGAAATTGTGATGCCGCCTCTCAGAGAAGACTAAATGTAGCCTTCAACAATATCGCAAGATATGTCTATAATAAAAGACACACAGACCACATTTCACACTTCGCCCAGCAGATATTCGACCTCGACTTCAGAACGTGGACTGGGTACAGATCTTTACTACTTCTGCGAAAGATAATATACACCAAACAACCATCCTATTTATATGACAAAATTAGTTTTGCCACTTCAACAAGAACCATGAATTTGAAAACAGTACGACACAAACTCTCCAGCTCAGAGAAACAATTTTTTGTTTACACTGTTCGGTTGTGGAACCAACTCCCACCCTATTTAAAAAATATTAGTAGTGCAACGCAATTTAGGGACAAACTTTATACTCACCTTAAAAATTAAAACATATATTTATAATAATAGAACAAAATCAAAATTTGTATTTGTAAAAGTAGATTAAGTTAGGATGCTAAGGATATATCTTCTGAAATTGTATTTGCGACTGGTGCAATAATCATAAGTTTTATACTTGAAGCACCGGGAATATTGTAAAATAAATAAAATAGCACGCTGGACGCAACTCCAAGAGAATTTAAGTGAAAACAAAATTTTTCTATATTCACTGAAAATCTCAAACTTTTAATCGCTTTCTCTGTCTTCTCTTCGTTCGTCCCGCCAAATTATGTAAGAGAGAGAAATTCTCAAAAAATTCGTTTTTAATGTAATATATGGTATAACAAGTGGAAGAAGGAAGAAAAGAAAGAGTGAGCTAGAACATAGAGGAAAGAGGTTTCTGTTCTGTGGTGCATTTTTGTTCTTGTGTTTTGTTGGTGTGAACTTTCGTTTCAGCGGCAGCATCTGGAAGCGCTTCTACGATGGACTACCGTATGTAAATGAAAGCTCCTTTTTTTTCCACCTACGCATGTTCTCTTGTCAAATGAAGAGAGCACCCATATTAAGAGCAGAAGAGAGACTTAGCCTATGTGTTCTCTTTCGAATAGAATTTATTTGGTCTAATTCCCTATAAGGCCCAGAGTGGTCATGACCGAATTGTAAATTGATTTGCGCTAAAATTTTTGTTCATCCCAATTTCCATTTCTACTTTAAAGCTAAATGAAATATTTTAAAACTATTCAAAATTAATTTTTGAATCTTAAACTTTTATTTTTGTCCCAATATTTGATTTAATTTAAAAATTTAAATACATCCTTTTAAATCTATTTTTATTATATTTTGAACCTTTTATGCTAGTTTTTTTTCTAAATAATTATATAGATTAAGCCCTACCATTTTAATTCATTTTATTACATTTTTATGAAGCCATTATTATATTTATAATTTTAAATTTGTTCTTTGATTGCCTAATCCCAATGTTTCGCTTGAAGTCTTCTTATAAATAAATCGTTTTAAGTGATTTAAACATGAATACTTGCTAGTTTGGTTAGGAAGGAGGAGTCATGCGGCGTCCTAGAATGTGTGGTTAAATTCGTGTGTGGAGTTAGGGATCACCAACCTGGTCAAGGTTAGCGGCCATGGTGATCATGGTAGGGAGGCCAAGTGCTGTCAGCAGAACATCTAGACGGCACAAACACAACCGCACAGCATCAGCAGCTGCAACGTCATCCATGCAGTGCCCTTGAAGGCCTAACGTACTTTCTATCTGCAACTTTCCCCTCTAAGTCAGAATCAGCACGCGAATTTTTTAATATTATTATGTATAGGACAGCGAGCGAGTAGCACAGTGGAACAAAAAAAATCCGAATCCACCCCCTTGCCGACTAACGTTGAGCCGGAACCAGCGCGTGCTCCGCTACGCCTACATTTCCATCAGCTCGTCCATTGGTGCATATTCACGTCTACGTTGTATGCTACAGTTTCACTGATTGAAATTTGCTCAGGGTAACTTTTCTTGTTTTCCCTTAAAATATTTTCGTAGCATGGAAAAAAATTGGCATCAATTTTACTGTTGACAAAGCTTCTTAGTAATAAATATTGATGATTTGCTAATCCTGCTTCTGTTAATAGTGATATAGCTTCACAAGCTTTTGCTGGCAAAATCAGTGAATTTTTTTGAGTATAAGCAAATCGCAAATCGTCAGCTGCATACTCATCGATTTCTGCTAGTTCTGTTATCCGTCAACGCTTTGTTCTGCTTGAACACTCTGGAAAGCTTAATTTTGGGCGACCTCGATCTTGGCTTGAGTGAAATTCTTGAGGGCTTAATAGTATGCAGTCGTTCTTTTTAAGCCATTCAAAATATTTTTGCAACACATTTCTCTTATTGAAAATGGTTCCGAGTGCTGTGTTAACGTCATGAAGCTGAGAACCATAACCTTCAGTTTCCAATTTTTGATATACTATATATCGTCGTGTACATTTTTGTCTTTTGCAGCATATGAACCTTTAAATGAGCACCACATATCAAAAATAGTAATATGTGAAAGTTCATATTGACACAATGCGCCTATTAGAAAATCCAAATGTATGAAGAAATTAAAAATGATAATATAACAGAAAAAATCAAACATATACAAATATAAAGACAAAACAGAAACACACAATATAAACATATGATCGAGTAATGCACAAAAACAAAAGCACAAAGAGATACAGAGACAACAACACAGCAGCAACAGCATTCCCGAAAATCAGCTGAAAATAAAAAGAAAGTTAAGACCTCTGTACATAATTAAATTTAATACAAAGACGGGCACACACGGGCGTCTGAAATTGAAAATATAAAATACTAAAACAATAACTTTAATTATGAAGAAAGTCCCATCTTCGGGACAGATCCGGATGTCAACTTAAACTTTAGTTGAACTTACACAAGTGAGGTTGGAATAACACTAACAATAGCACTGGAAATCAATTCGTATTAAAACTAAACGTCAACACATAAATACACCAAAACAGCTATTACTTAAAGTATTTACCTTTATTAACAGTATTCATTTTAATTTAATTTAATATTTAACGATTTAGTATTTTTAATGAAATTTTTAAGCGCGAGTTCACTTTCACGTGTCGTTCACTGCACATTCAACAAACTGTAATCGCCGCTTTTGAAAGCTTTTGCTATACATGTACGTTTGCAATAGTGCAAAAACGAATTAACAGTTAAATTCTTTATGCTTTCAAGAATAAGCGATGACACTTTGGCGGCAAAATTCAAAATTTTTATTTGTTATTTTTGGCCAATGAAATTGACCACTGTGCATTGGTTGCCTGCCATACAATCGGACAACCCCCTACTCTTCTAAGAGACTAATATTTATGCGGCCATCTCACCCTCTAGGACAACTTTAATCCATCATTTGTTCTATTTCCTTCATCGGTATACTATTTTCGGATTAACTATAACTACTATAAACAACGATTACACGACAATTAACAAATATAAATAAGCCTAACCAGATATACGATCATTTTGACACTACAAAAATAGACATTTAAATAAATACTTAAAATTAAAGCTTAAACTAAAGTCATCTTCATGTGTGCTATGGACTTGTGGTATAAAAACCTGAGGCCACCCAGAGGTGGGTGGCCAATTATCCTCCAGGAAAAAATTGGGCTCCTCTGGTGGCCGACCTGGGTTGCCAGTACAGCGCTGTCGCTCTTCAATGTCTTCGGGGATAATTTGCTCCAAATTGGCCCAAAAATTAAGGCAGACACACACTCCACAAATTTAATCTTACAATTTTTCTTTCAGAAATACTACTAAGTCTGGACTGGCTACGATGACTTTCAGAATTACCATTCATCTATTCTTCTTCTAAGCCACCATTCACCCCCAAAATTGAGAACAGTTCAAATCCTTGGTTTGAACTCGCTGCCCTCTGGAAGTAGTTCATCTCAAGAACCACTAGTTCGCAGGCCTGGCTCGCATTTTACGTCACGAGCCATGTAGCGGTTTTTTGTCATCTCTAACCCGCTACACTTAACATTCGAGCTCGATTTGAATTTTATTGCTACAATTTCAGCACATAGCAAACAGTCATGCCATGATTAGGATTCTTAGCAAGCAGAATATTGGTCTTCATGTATGTCACATTAATGGACAGAGCCTAGTTAACTAAATTGAGGAATTTAATTACTTGTTTGTAAAGTCAAATGTTGATGTTATATGTGTTTCCGAAACGTGGTTTGCGTCAGAGCTAAGTGACTTGTTGATTGCGTATGATAGTTATAATGTTTTTCGTTCCGATCGTAAAGGCCACGCTGGGGGCATTGCAATTTATGTTAGCAAAAGGCTTAGGTGTAAGGTAATTGACAAACAACCAACTGAGAGCATGACTGAGTACTTATTCATAGAAATCAGGGACCGTAACGGTTATAAATTTTTGAATAAAAATTTTTGAATAACAATTACTTCTTGATTTTTATCAAAAAATTATAAAATAATTCTTATTTTTGATTAAAAAAAAAAATATTACGATATAAGAATTAAATTTCGATTTTTATTTCAAGATCATAAAATAACGCTTAAATTCAATTTTTATAATACAAATTAAAAATAAAAATTATTTTCAATTTTTATTAAAAAAATCGAAAAATAAAGATTATTTTTCAATTTTTATTTAAAAATTTAAAATAAAAATTGAATGTAAATCACTTAAGAACCGTGAAGTGTACTACCAAAATCTAAAAACATGTGTGAATCAATACCTCTCATATGATACTTTATATGTCCTGATAGGATCAACATTAAGGATTCTGAAGGTATAACTTCAGATGAATAAACCATTTAACAAGTCGGTGGCAAGAAACTGAGGTATGAACTTCGAAAAGTGACAAATATTTATAAAGGACTCGTGGAGACACCACCCCCTCCCCCATCCTTCATAAGCATCAAACAAAAAAATTAAATTAATAAAATTCATCATGTTTTCAAGCAGGTTTGCAATTCGGTCCCAACCCGTCGCCGCATCGCTAATTCTAGGTGATTAACCAAACCGCAAAAGCGAACCGGCGCTTGCTGATCCGATTCGAAATCCAACAAAACAAAACGGTTCGGCTCAGTTCACTAAGGTTGGTTGCAATTTGACCGCTTCGACTAGCGCCTCTTGTTTGTCTTCCGTGAAGCTATCCAAACTACCTATTAATTGTTTTATTGTCTCATTATTTATTTATTTATTTAGGTAAGTTTAACAATGTTCAGTCAAACATAATATGCAAAAATTACAATTGTAAAATGAGAACCCAGATATAACGGTCTCTGACCCGGTGGGACTAATTTATTGGCAGAAGCCAGCTATGGTCCTACTCACAGCAATGGTGGTCAGAGTGCATGTTAGCTGGAGATACAAATTTTTAGTTAAGGTATGACATTAGGGCGTTTTTTACATTTGAGATAGAGTAATCTATAGAAAACAGGTGATAATACTCATTATAAGCAAGACACAGACTACGGAGGGGGTAACGATGAGCATAGTTCGTTAGGCGAGGTGGGAGGTAGATTGGAGTATAGTGGCGAGTTACTCTGAGTGGTACTGTTAAATTAATAAGGCTCGCCCGGCAAAAGCTTGTGGACAAAAATGACCGCATGGCAAATTATGCGGGATTTGAGCGAAGGGAGGTCAATAAGTCGTAATCTATGTTCATAGGGGGGAAGATGCCTGTTCGTGTCCCAGTTTAAGTCCCGGAGGGCAAAAATCAGAAACTGCTTCTGAACTGATTCAATTTGATCCTGGTAAGTCATACATTGCGGAGACCAGAGACAGGAGCAATATTCGTGATTTGGTCGGACAAGTGAGGTGTATAGAAGTTTGGTGGTGTAGGGATCATTAAATTCCTTGGACCATCTCTTGATAAATCCGAGAACACTTTTAGCCTTGTTGGAGATCACAGAAATGTGGCTGCTAAAGCTCAAATTTGGTTCAAATAAAATACCTAGGTCATCGACTTTTTATATATACGATTTAACGGTTCCATATTAATAGCGTATTCGAAGACATACGGCTTGTTTCTATGAAAGGTCATAGTATTTCACTTGGCAATATTAAGGGGAAGACGATTCAGTTGGCACCAACCACTCAGAGAGTTTAGTTTATTGGCTTCCATTTTTTTTCTTGTAGGTACCTCCGACAATTATCAAACATGTTTCATAATTTTCGTGACCCCCTGACAGAATTTATCAGCTGATTGGCCAAAAACGAATTGGCAGGCCAAGCACATTCTCAGAGCGCATTTGTGGTGTCTCCGTACCCGCTCTGAAAATGAGCTCTGAGAATTTTCTGTAGCGCATTCTCTGAGCTATATCTTCGTACCTAGCTTAACCTAAGAACCAAACCTGTCCTTATTTCCAAACGGTTGGTATCCCTGCGTATATTCAAAAGTAACATATTTAAAAATACAACAAATAATACAAGCCAATTTAATCAATATATAATTATATTTATTTATTTAATTTAAGGAACAATATTTTTTTAATTGTATCCGATAACAAATTGCATCTCAAGTCGGAAAGTACCAGTTTTAGGGCAGAAAATGCTCTTTCTACCGAAACTTGAGTAGCAGGCACACTATGCAGTACTTTTGCTAGTTGGTATAGACGAGGATACATGAACTTGTTGCCTTCCCAATAGTTCATTATGTTTTCCTGAAGATCAATTGGTTTCGGAGCGTATCCGTTAATTTCTGTTATCGCCAACTTCAGCTCAGGATCATTTTCGTCATCGGATCCCTCATTTTTAGAGACCAATTCGATCGAATTAAGGAAGTCATTTAAAAGAGAACTTGTGGATTGGGATGAACTGGCGACCTGACTACGCGATTGAGGTAAAATTTCCGCTAAATCGAGAGTCTCTTTTGGTGCGCTATTCTTATAAAAAATTAAAAGTGCCAATACTGTTAAAATCTTTTTTTTTATGAGCTTACTTTTTTGTTTAATGCTACTATTTTCCGCATAAGTGCAATCAAATGATCTTTGCCATATAACTGCTGTATTGGGTTTTGAACCAACACACGACGAATTCGAGGATCCAGGTAAATTGCAGAAAGAACAATTTCATTTGTTAAGAGCTTTTCTTCCCGTTTTTCTAAGCATTTGGCCATGTCATCTGCATTATTGTTTTCCATAGATTGAATGGATAACTTCGTTTCAAGCCAAAGCTTATAAAAGTCTATAAAAATTGGTTCCAGTACAGACAGCATCAAATTTATTTCTTCCCATTGCAAGTCAGTTAACTGCAAATTTCTATTTAAATGCTCTTCCGAAAAATCCTTCAACACGCACACATTTTTAAGCATGGTATATGTTGAGTTCCATCTTGTTGGAACATCGAGGAGCGGTTGAGGTAATCCTTGGGCAGAAATTGCTAGCCTGAATAGAGTTTTTTTAATATGATATATGGAAATTTCATTTAATGCATTTTATGTAATTACCGAAAAGTTGGAGTTCTCAGTGTTTTTATACTCTGTACCGTAGGTACATAGAGTATTATAAGTTTGTGCAAAAGTATGTAACATCCAGAAGGAAGCATCTCCGACCCCATAAAGTATATATATTCTTGATCAGCATCAACAGCCGAGTCATGTCCGTCATGTCCGTCTGTCCGTCTGTCCGTCTGTCTGTCCGTATGAACGCACAGATCTCAGAGATGGTAAGAGATAGAGGTTTGACATGTATGGGACATATGCTTCCTATGTCGGCAGGCAGATCAAGTTTATTTTCAATTTTGGCCACGCCCCCTCCCGCCCCCGCAATTTAGAAAAAACGTCATATCTCCCACAGTTTTGAAGATAGATGGCTTATTCCTTCTGGACATATTTAGTTATTAGGATAACTTATCGATCCGCCAAAGGATTGAAGAAGATCGGATGAACGGTTTTCGAGTTATGATCAAATGAAAAATTTTCTTGGTACAGAGTATGTTATAGTCGGGCTTGACCGACTTTCTTTCTTGTTATAATTGCTCTTGCACTTTCGACAATAGTTCTCCGATTGTCATTCTTTAAAAAGTCGTGCACTGCAAGCTGCATAGAATGGGCAGCACATCTGATTGAAGCTATAGAATGAATCTGGACATCGTTCAAAAGCTCGTCATCATCAAATTCTTCGTTCGTTGCTGCATCGAGATCCTTGTTTAAATATTCCACCGCTTTTATAAGATTTTTCCCATTATCAGACGTGACGGTGTAAATTTGCTGCTTTGAAACGGAAAACTCGTCCAAAATATTTTCAATTTCCACACTCAAATTTAATCCCGTATGTTTTTTATGCAGCTCAATTAATCCAAGCGTTTTTATTTCGATGCTGTGGTCTCGAAAATATTGGCCATTTACTCCCAATATGGCCTAATTATGCCTCGAAGCAATATCGATTTTTAGGGACAAAACTTTATATTCCAGTATTTTTGAAATATTTTCTATCACCAAATCGTATTTCTCTCTTACATGTTGCATAACATTGCAGCTGATTTATTATTGAGTGAAAAGTTGTCTTCGCAGCTAGTTGTACCTCTATATTAAATCTTCTTTGAAATAATTAAATTTTTGTTGTTCCTAGTTGTAATGTGTAGCACAAACTATTTGACATAATTTAAATGGATAGCTAGCTAACACCTTTAATTATTAAAATTATTTGAGCTACAAGGGTATATTAACTTCGGACGGGCCAAAGAGAGTTTTCCTTCATTTAGCTCGGTTCAGACGAACCTGGATCCCCGACTTGGAAATTTGTGTGTGGTCTTGTGGACTAACTGTGCACGCCACCGACTTGTTAAATGGTTTATTCATCTGAAGTTATACCTTCAGAATCCTTAATGTTAATGTCCTATCAGGACATATGAAGTATCAAATGAGACGTATTGATTCACACATCATGAATGTTTTTAGATTTTGGTAGTACACTTCACGGTTCTTAAGTTATTTACATTCAATTTTTATTTTCAATTTTTAAATAAAAATTGAAAAAACATCTTTATTTTCCGATTTTTTTTAATAAAAATTTAAAATAATTTTTATTTTTAATTTGTATTATAAAAATTGAATTAAGCGTTATTTTATGATCTTGAAATAAAAATTGAAATTTAATTCTTATATCGTAATTTTTTTTTTTTAATCAAAAATAAGAATTAAAATTAATTTTTATAATAAAAATTATAAATAAAGGTTTATCCTGTTTACGGAATCCTGCTTACTAAATAAGTATATCTAAGATATTTCCATTCATCTAAACTACTTTTTTAAGGCTCGATTTTTATAAACTCATAACTCTTATTTGCGATCCCTGATAGAAATATCTAGTTTAAGTAGAGATTTAAAAATGCTGATTGGGTGTATTTATAGACCGCATAAAAATATTGACTTCTCACAATATCCAACTTAAAACTGACGTATACTGACATAATCAATAATGGTTACTTAAATAGTAATTTACTTCGGGAATCGAATCTTTTGATGGCAATGGAATCACTGGGCTTAAAGCCTTTAAATTCTTTGACACCGACACACTTCTCGAACTCCATCAACACTCTTATTAATTTTTTTTTTTTTTAAGCTTGGTTGGTATTTTTTTGGATCTTCTCTTAAAGAGACTAACAATAATTTTTCAAACCTTAATCTAGAAACTATTTTAAAAACTATCCCCTATTGGAGGTAGTTTGTGTTCTGCGACCCATCAAGTCAGTCGCTGGGTTGGTAGGTCGATTCTACGGAGACGAGAATGCGTTGCCAGCATGGTGAGAGATTTTGCAAGTTGGTTTGGGTGGGCAAAAAGCTTCTCAGAATATTTGCGCTTAAGTTCCTCTATTTCAGTTTCAACCAGTGGGATGCTAAGGTGGATACAATCATTGCGAATGTACCATGGCGCTCCAGTGATGATTCTAAGGATTCTCGACTGTGATCTTTGGAGCATTTCCCCATAGCTGCGAGCCATAGGTCCAGACGAGCTTTATATTGCAGCTTTAGAGGGGAACGGGAGTTAGTTAGCCAGTGAAGGCTGATGGCCTTAAGCTTTATCTGAAGTTTTTTCAAGTCTGGAGTTAGTTAGCCAGTGAAGGCTGATGGCCTTAAGCTTTATCTGAAGTTTTTTCAAGTCTATGTGTTTGCGCCATGTGAGCCTTCTATCAAGGTGTACACCTAGGTATACAACATCGTTTGATTGCGGGATCACAGTCGCGTTTAGTGATAGCTGGGGACAGGTGCTTCTGTTGAGTGTGAACGTCACGTGCTTACATTTTTTGCTCGATGATTTTAATACGCCAGTTGGCCAGCCACTCTTCCACGACGGTAAGATGGCTTGCCAAAAGTCATGTTGCAGTAATTGGACATCGTGATCTGCTTAATATTGCCGTATGATCCGCAAAAGTACTTATTGTAAGTCGAGAGTCTGTTGGTAAGTCGGCAGTGTATAGTACGTATAGGAAATGACCAAGAACGCTTCTGTTGTGTACTCATTTTGACGAACTGTAAATACTCTGTTACTGACGTAACTTTCTAGGACTTTGTGTGTATTTGGTGGAAGCATTGACTTTATCTTGAATGTATGACCGTCCAACCATACGCGGTCAAATGCTTGGGCAACATCTAGGAAAATGGCAGAGCAGTATTCGTGGTTTTCAAACGCAGTCGGAATATTATACCCAATAGTCCCGTGTTTAGCTCGGAACCCAAATTGGTGAGAAGGAATGATATTTTGTGCATGGGAATCAATTTTACGGAGTAAGATCTTCTCAAAAAGTTTTGATAAGGAAAGTAGCAGACTAATGGGTCTATGTGATGACGCTTGGGATTTATCCTTTCCTGGTTTATGGATCATTATGATTGTGGACTTCTTCCATTGGGTTGGGAAGTATCCACATCGCAGTACCGCATTGAAAAGTCTTGAGATATATGTTATGTCAGGACTTGGAAGTTCCATAATCATTTTAGGCGTAATAAGGTCATGTCTGGGCGTTTTTCTGGGTTGTAGCTCTCCGATCGCATTTTTCATTTTAAGTAAATGAACTTTGATTGGGTCAGTTTGTGCGGCGATGGGAACCAATGGAAGTGAATAGCTATTATTTGGTGAATTTGGCTGGAAGACATTTTTAAGGTAAAGTGCAAAGACATTTGCCTTCTCTTCGTCACTGCGGGCCCAACTTCCACTCTGGTCCCTTAAAGGCGTTTCTACCTATGCAGGTGGCTTTATGCTTGTGCTTGTGCTTGTGCTTGTGGGCGATAGATTTTCTATGTAACGGCTATGGGCTAGCTGCTCTTCCGCTTCGAGTGCTTTGCGAAGTACGCGTTCCGCAAGTCTTAGACGATTTTTGGACGCAGGCGACCTATGGTGCTGCCATTCTCTTCTTGCACGCCGCTTTTCAGACACCAGTCGGTCTATGTAGCTGTTCGGTTATCTACTATCTTGCTTGGGTGTAATTATTGTTGTTTGAGGGTTTGAATGATGAGCAGCAGCAGTAATGATAGAGTTGAGGGCTTGTACTGAGTTTTCAATGTCTACTTCGCTGTTTATGGTCGGGCTCAGCTCGATGGGGCTGCTGATTTGATTTTTGTATTTGAGCCAGTTTGTCTTGTGTAAAGTCAGTCTCCGAGGATATTCTCTGATCTGAGGGCACTCCAGAAGGGTGAATATTATTGGAAAATGGTCTGACGACAAGTCTGCAAGGGCTTCTGCAGTTACCAGGTTTTGTGGAGCTTTTCTTGTTATAGCAAAGTCTATAAGATCGAGTATTTTCTGTGGGATTGTATGTGGAGACACATAGTCGAGTTTGTTTGTTTGTTTCGTTGACCAAGTGTATTAAAGAAATCTAGGAATTGTTTTTCTGACATTGTAAATCGTGGGGGACAGTAAACCGCAGACAGAGTGATATTGAAACTCGTTTAGATTCTACGCATATCGATGTGGCTTGTAGGTAGGTTTCCGAATATCCCGATAGCGGGTGATGTTTGATGCGGCTTCTGACTAGGATACCAGTTCCGCCATGAGCTTTACCATCTGGGTGATTTGGGCCATAAAATGCATATCCCGATAATTGCAAATTATATCGGTCTGTCAGATGAGTTTTCGCAAGAAGCATTATGTCGATTTCGTTGACTTGGAGAAATTTGGATAGCTCCACTTTGTGGCGAGGAATGCCATTTGCATTCCAGAGTGATACTCTTAGGAGAGCCATTATTTGGGTTGTTTCGAAGCGAGCAGTTGAATGAGAAGGCCTTGCATTCTCATCTGTTCTTGCATTGCGTTTTGCATATACACCATAAAATCTTTCAGGGTTTGTTGTAACAATAGAAACATGGCTTCTAAGCTACTTTGGTTTGATGGTTGCTCCACATGTTTTGCTGTCAGAGTCGGCTCAGTTCGAGTTTCGTGTGAAATCGTTCCTTGTTTCAAGACGCTTGCGAAAGAAACGCCTTGGGTAGTAGTCGATGGGGCAAAAGACGATCTCGTAGCTTTTGTGAAGAAGACTCCAGGGGTCGATTGCGAGGGTGTATACATATTAAGGTTTCCATTGGAACGAGCAAATTCTGTGCGTGTATTAAGGATTAATACAGATCTTTGTATACTTGGCAGCCTCTGTAGTTTGCGGTGTGGTTCCCTTCACAGTTACTGCATTTTCTGACTGAGGGATCCTTCTTGTTTGCGGGGCATGAGGCAGTATTGTGCAGCTCTCCGCATGCCACACAAACAGATCGCAGAGCGCAGTAGGATTTAGTGTATCCAAATTCTTGGCAATTGGTACATTGCACTGGATTTGTGCGTTTGTGCGGCTCCTCAACTGTTACTCTGCGGTGCGATAAGTAAGGTAGTTTGTAAATTGGGCGCACTTCATTTTTTTTAGGAGCTATGTCATCCGGGCTCAGCTCAACTGTGAAAAGCGGCTGGGGTTTTTTTTCTCTGTTTATTAAATTTATTATGGACTTGACCTTAAATCCCTTTTCTTCCAAAGCATAAGCAACTTCCGTTGCAGGTACACTTGATTCAATACCTTTGATTACTACTTGTAGGCCTTTGCTACTTTTTAGGTGGTAGGTGTAGTAGCTTTTGTTTTCAGCCTTTTAACATTTTTCGACAGCGCGATAGTCGTCATCGGTGTTAACTTGGAGCTTTGTTTCGCGTATGTTGCCCTTGCTGACTGATGTCACATAGAAGTTGTTGTTGCCTATTAGCGGGACAAGCTTTGTTACGAGGGTCGCACAGCTGGTGTCCCTAATGTAGATTGGCGGAGGCTTTGGTTTTGCGGCATTTGCAGCTTTTTCTTCACTCTCAGGGGCAGAATGTTTGGCAAGAATTTGAAACCTATTACCAGTGAGGGGATCTTTGTCTGTAGGTTTATCGCTTGTTTTGTTATATTTTGTGGGGCATTGGGAGCTCCACGTCGCGGTGGTAGTCGCGGTGGTAGTCGCCGTGCTGGTGGGTTCGGGAGACAATTGCAAAATAAGCGTTGTTGCTCTGTATAGAAAGCCGGCGATCGTCATGTTGTTGTTGCATTTGGGCATTGAGTTGGCTCTGACTCATGGTGTTGTTAATGTTCTTTGCACTTGCATTTGCTGAATTTGTACGCTTAGTCATTCAATTAATTTAATTTAATTAAGTATCAACTATTAGATATTACACTGTGAACCATTTTTCAACAACATTTTTTTGATACCAACAAGACCCAATAAATTTGAAAGGTGCTTATTGTAGTATAAAAACCCTGGCTGGGTTTGGTCTGATTGGCTAAGGTTTTTTTGTAATAGACTCCTGAAGTTTTCATGGGAAAATTCATTTTTCTTTTTTTTTATGCTTTCTTCAGGTCTATATCTCATGAACTATTTGAAATTTTACTTCACCTCATTCGTCTATTTTGTAGCGCGTAACCAGGCATACAAATCACTTCTCTCGACCAGCTCAAAAAATAATGTTTTCATGCTCAAAATCACGAAATTTTAACAAAATATCAACCTTTTGCATTTTTTTTTACG
Source organism: Lordiphosa andalusiaca (assembly GCA_035044965.1). Lineage (NCBI taxonomy): Eukaryota > Metazoa > Arthropoda > Insecta > Diptera > Drosophilidae > Lordiphosa > Lordiphosa andalusiaca. The sequence goes on from JAWNNM010001743.1 coordinate 74,716, forward strand.
GGATTCGCTTTTCTATAGAAAACCGCCACCAATTTAATATAGTATTTATTCCGAGAATTTAGATACGATATAAGAGAAAAAATTTTATGAACAAAGTCCATTCCATTTGATTATTTTTTTATATTGTTTTGTCCTGAAAGTTGAATTAAAACTCGTAAAATTAATTTTTTATTTTCCATATTCTCTCGACAAAAACACGTCTTCGCAATTCAACCGACAGTTTACGACACTCTTATTGACGTATTTTTTGTGAATAATAACGAAAAAGTTTTGCTATATGACCAATTATCTGTTACAGCGTTTTCTAGACATGATCTCATATTTATAACATACTGTGTAAACTTAGACCGATCTGACGAAATTATTCAATATAGAGACTTTCGGAACATTAACTATATTGAATTGAGAAATGCTTGCGCTCTTTGTGACTGGAATGCAATTTATACTCTTCCATCAGTTGCCTTACAATTAAACCATCTCACATAATACCTGGACAGTCTATATACCAACTATTTACCTGCAAAATCTAAGATATTGAATGTAGCTGAAAAACCTTGGTTCAACAGCGAAATCAAGAGGGCAATATCATTGCGAAACATGTCTTACAATAAGTGGAAGCGTTACAAAATCGAATACTTGTACTCAATATTTCAAGCCAAGCGAAAGCATGTAAATAATCTAATTGCAAAATCAAAACGTTCAGTCTACACATCTAAGTTTAGCAGTGCAATAACCTCCAGTCAACGCTGGAAAGAAATAAAAAACATTGGAATTGGCAAACCTAAGGCTAATATTATTAATGATGTAGACGCAAACGAGCTCAACCTTAAATTCACCAAAATAAACGTACTTGAAACTACAAGCAGCCTTGTAGAACAGCCTTGCCATTTAATAATTGTTCTAATTGTTTAGAGTTTAGTTGTGTACGTCCTTGTGATGTTTTAGAAGCAATTTCAAAAATTTAGTCTAATTCTGTAGGTCTGGATGGTCAGAATCCCAAATTCATAAAAATTGTTTTACCGACAATATTAAAACCCTTAACTCACATAATAAACACTGGGATAACTACGTCAACATTCCCAGAAATGTGTAAAGTTGCGGAGATATTACCAGTTCCAAAAGGTAAAGATGAATTTAGACCAATTTCCATACTTCCGTATTTTTCGAAGATCTTCGAACAAATTTTCGCAGCCAAGATAAGCACCTTCCTTCACACCAATAAACTCCTAAACAATAAACCATCTGGATTCCGAAAAAATAGAAGCTGCACGACAGCAATAATAACCAGAGCGTAAATTAAAGTCGGCCCTGCCCGACTTCGAAATACCCGTTACTCAAGGCAATTAGTGTTTAATAACCTCATGCGGCTCAGATAAGTATGCAACGTTTTTTTTAACTCTGCCATTTATTAGCCGATCTTGATGAAAGTTTGTGAGATTGTACATATTGGCCACATAGTGCATACTGCGAAATCTGAGCTCGATAGCTTACAAATTGTAGGAGATATTCAACATTTTGTATTGCGGGGGCGGGAGGGGGCGTGGCCAAAATTTGGAACAAACTTGATCTGCCTACAGACAATACTAGCTTACATCTAAAATTTGGTTGCTCTAGCTCTTCTAGTCTCTGAGATCTAGGTGTTCATACAGACGGACGGACGGACGGACATGGCTATATCGACTCGGCTGTTGATGCTGATGAAGAATATATATACTCTATGATATCGGAGATGCTTCCTTCTGCCTGTTACACACATTTGCACGACTTTAGTATACCCTTTTTACTCTACGAGTGACGGGAATAAAAATTGTAGAAAATTGGACAGTAGCCATGTTACTTTATTAACATTACTTGACTTCAGTAAGGCATTCGACTCGGTCAACCACGATATACTCCTAACCAAATTAAACATGTTGTACAACTTCTCTGATCCTGCTACCAATCTAATACACTCTTACCTGACCAAGAGATCTCAAGCAGTGGCAACCAAAACAAATATGTCCGGGTTTTTACCAGTCACTCGTGGAGTACCACAGGGCTGTCTTAGGGCCACTTTTGTTTACTGTTTATATTAATAATCTGCCTAATGTTCTGTCAATGTGTGAAGTTCATATGTATGCAGATGATGTTCAAATGCATGTCAGCCGTCCATTGTCTCAAATTGACCAATGTATTGAAGCTTGTAATAATGATTTGTTCAATGTTAGTGATTGGGCCGTGAAAAAACGGTCTACGTATCAATCCAACTAAATATAAGTGTCTTGTCATTTTCAAAAAGAGCTTGGACACAAAAAACCTGAATAATATTACAGTAGGCGGCACACAAATAATGTACGTTGATTCGGCCGACAATCTGGGCATAACATTCAATTAAACTCTCTCTTGGCAAAATCACACGAATAAGGCGGTTGGAAAAACGCATGCTCTGCTTCGACAGCTGTCGATAACGCAGGGGTTTTTGCCAACCAGCGTAAGAGTTCAGATTGAAAAGGCCTATGTTCTACCTGTACTATTTTATGGAGTCGAAATATTTGCTAAATGTGATGCTGTTAGTCAGCACAAAATTAAGGTGGCATTCAATAGTATCGCAAGATATGCCTATGGGCTATCAAGAACCGACCATGTCACAACATCAGCCTCGCAAATATTTCATCTAAATCTTAAAGCCTGGACTATTTATATGACTTTTTGAGCTTTGCTTCGTCCAGAAGAACCAACAATATTACTTGTGTGAGAAATCAACTGGCATGCTCTGACAGACACTTTGATTTAAATGCTAAAATCTATCGAAAGCGCACAAACCTTTGGTAACTTTTTCAAAAGCCATCTGCAGAGAGTAAACTTATTACGCAGAGTTGTATGGATGAATAGATCAATAATGAATGAATAAATGATAAATATACCTTAACATAAACTTATACATTTATTATTATAATCAGTAGTTTTAAGTTTAATATTATACCAATTAATGAACATTAACCATTGTGACTAGTGCCCTAAAATAGGTTAGCAAACCTGTAGCGCTAGAATGAGAATCAATAAATCATTTTCAAATTCAAAGCATGGTATAGGTGTCCGTTTTCGATGGTATAGTCTGGACATTCTTGCGGCTTCTCTTCCACTTGTCTGAATTTTTTTTATCATCCATGCGCACTTCACTGGCCTTACTCCCTGTGCTTCCTCCCATGGCAATCTTGAAAGCGCATCCGCTACTGCATTCTGTTTTCCTCTCCGATATCTTACTTTAAATGAGAATGGTTGCAGCCCATCTAGCCACTCTCCTCTAAGGACACTCAATGGAATTTAACCATTTTAGGGCCAAATGATCACTATTAAGTGATATACTTCCAGGTACATGCGCATTTTGTGGATTGCCCACTATGTGGCTAGACACTCTTTTTCGGTTGCCGAGTAGTTGCACTCTTCTTTTTTTATGTTTCGACTGGCATATGCGATGACGTGTTCTCCCTCTCCGTCTTCTTGAGTGAGAACTGCTCCTAATCCGCAGTCGTTGGCGTCTGTCTGTAGAATGAATGGTTTGCCGAAGTCTGGGCAAACCAGAACTGGCGCTTCCGTGAGACTATTTTTTAGATCTTCGAACGCTTCCTGATGTTTTTGGTCCCATGTAAATTTCTTTCCTTTTTTCACTAGTTCTTAAAGTGCCTTTGCCCTCTCTGTTAAGTTGGGTCCAAAATTTCCGATACCAGGTGGCGACTCCGAGGAAACTATGTACTTTTTTTATGACTGGTGCTGGTAATTCCTTAATCACAGCGACTCTTTCCGCTAAGTATTTTAGTTTCGTCTGAAAAACTGTAATTTTTGTATGATTGATATTTATGCTTTGCACCGTAGGTAGCTGCTACTGCAGCATCAAAATTTATGCTGAGCGTATAATTTTGTTGGTACAGAGTATGTTATAGTCGGGCTTGACCGACTTTTTTTCTTGTTAAATTTTCTTTCTGCAACCTCCTGAAAACATCGTGTAGTTTTTCCATGTTTTCTGGTTTGGAACGGCCAATTACCAAAATATCGTCCAAATAGGCATACGCAAATGGCACCATTTCGGGTCCGAACACGCTGTCTAATGCTCTCTGGAATGTCGCCGGCGCTGATGTCAGTCCGAATTGCATGACCTTCCATTGAAATAATCCGCGTCCGGGCACTGTAAAGGCGGTGTACTGTTTTTAAAGTCCAGTATACTTATACATTTCGCCTCTCTTAATTGGTTTAGTATGAAATCCATGCGTGAGACGGGGTACGCAACTTTTTCTGTCTTTGCGTTTACTGGTCAGTAGTCTATACATAACCGCCATTGATTTTTTTTCTTACTAATACCACCGTAGCACTATATGGGCCATGGGATGGTTCGATTAGTTCTAGTTCGAGTAGTTCGCCCATTTCTTTGTTGATAATCGCTTGCTGCGCCGGGTTCCTTGGGTAATATTATATCTCTGTTTTACTGGTCTATGTGTTTCGTGGTCGTGTGTTGTGTGAATATCTGCTGGCATCTTTGACAACCCTTCTTGTCTTTCCAGTATCTCGAATTCCTCTGCCATGCCAATAGATTCTGCTAGCGTTTGGAATTCTCTCCCTTTTACGTATAGCTTAATTGGCAGTCGGCAATTTATATATTTGATCTCCAATTTTTGTTCTTCCGAATAATTCATGAACTTCATTAGCTTTCTCATGTCCATTTCTTGTGGTTCTGCTTCCTTCTGACGCCGTTGATTTATCCGTTCCGTCATTTGCTCCTCATATTGTGGTGGGAGGAAGTACTCTTGTAGCTGCTCGCTGAGTTTCATCCAGCTGTAAATGGGGCCCGGGTTTGTATGCCACCAGTCCAATGCCCCTCCTTCCAGTACCATCGGCATGGTGTTTATTAGTTGGTCCACTGGGATCCCATAAATTGTCCCCAGCTCATTCATTCTACTAAGGAATGCCAGTGGTTCCGATTCTCCTCCAAATCTTATTCCCCAGCTTCTCACCCGTTCGATTACTGCTATTGCTTCTGGAGATCCGGGTGCTGGTGCTCCTTTCTGTGGTGGTGTCATTGTTGTCGTTTGTACTTGGCCTGCGGCTACTTGTATGCGTGTGTGCTTTACTGTTAACTTCGTGAAACGATTAATTACCTCGGTTTGTAATTTTGGCTGCTTTGCGAATTCCGTCAGCTGTTTTTCTAGTAGCTCCACTGTTTCCTCTGGTTTTAATCCGAACCCTGTTGCGAATGCTTGTAACTCTGTCTTCCTGACGTTATAGATCCATGAGGTTCCTGACATCTCGCTTCTTTTTCTGTTTTTTCCTATAAGATGACTCCAGAAAATCACGTACATCTACAATCCACGTTGGGTGCCACTATAACGATACTTGGCCTGGTGGCAGCTCGCCGGGGCCAGGGGTCACCAAAATTTGATTTCTTTGCGGCGTGGTTGTTGTACCTGTATTCCCCTTGAGTCCTCCCAAAGGAACAAGAAAAGTTTCTCAATCTAGGATTTCCGGTATGCTTTATTCTTCTAGGGTTGATTTAGGTCTAAAGGTAACTACATTTAATTATTACTAAGGCAGCGTCGAACACCTTCTGGATGTTGAGTATCCGACAGGGAGGCGTATCCAGGTGGAGACTGCCTTTCGGGCCTTGATGGGGAGGGCGGCGTCCGTCCTGCCCAGGGGGTGATGATCTGGTGTTGCGCGTGCGCGGGGCGTTCGCCACGGGTATGGCCTCGTGCCCTGGGTTGGTTGCACGGGGCGGTTCCAAGAGGAAATCAGTCGGGTGGACTGGTGACCGCTTACTCTGAAGCCGCGATAGGGTCGGGGCGTTTCTCAAGCAGCTCCGAGCGGTGGGCAGAGGACGGCGCACTCTGGGACCACGCGAGGGTTAGGTTAGCAGACAGAGGACAGCGCACTCTGAGACTACTAGATGGATTAGGTGGTTCCTAGAGAGGAGTAGTCAGGTGGACATGAAGACAGCGCACTCTGAGGCCACTAGTGGATTAGGTGAGTTCCTGGAGAGAAGTAATCTGGTGGACAGAGAGCGGGGCACTGTGAGGCCACGAGATGGATTAGATGGTTCCTGGAGAGGAGTAATCTGGCGGACAGAGGACAGTGCACTTTGAGGCCACTAGAGGATTGGGAGTTTCTGGAGTAGTTAGTTCTGGAGAAGATTTGCAAACAGAGGACGGCGCACTCTAAGATTACAACGTTTGATGAAGTTACCTGAATTTTTTGACAGATGAATTCTCCTTGATTGCAGGGCATGTGTCAGTGTTGTGCAGCTCTCCGCATGCCACAAAAACAGATCACGGAGCGCAATAAGCTTTTGCTCGTCCAAATTCTTGGAACTGCACTGGATTTGTAGGTTTGTTCGGCTTCTCTACAATTGATCTGCGGTGTAAAAATAAATTTAAATTTTTTGGAGCTGTGTCTTTCGGGCCCTGTTTATTAAGCTTAAAAGAAATAGGATACAAGGCCAAGTCCGTAAACCTTGTATCCCTTTCTTCTAAGGCGGAAGCGGCTTAAGTTTGAGGTAGACTTGATGTCACATAAAAGCTGTTATTGCCTATTAGCGAGACAAGGGCCGCATGGTTGGAATCCCCTATGTTGATTGGTTGGTGTTTTGGTTTGCGGCATTTGGACCATTTTCTTTACACTCAGCGTCAAACCCAGTGAGGAAATCGAGTCTGCACATATGAGCGTGTGGTAGGTGTTGCAATTCCATGTGCCTGTGTTGGTGGTTGGTGCTTCTTGAGTTGGCATTATTATTGGAAGATGCTTAGAGGAGAGCGCTGGCTTCTGCATACTTGTGGTTTTAACCTTTTTACTTGTTCTTATCATTTTTCCAGCGAAGCTTTGCCTCCTTATCTCTTAATATTGGTCTGTCTTATCTTTATAGTATGCCATATTCTAGCTGCATTTTTTCTCTTGTTTCAGACGCCAAGAGCCCACGGTGAAGTTTAACATATATTGAAGCTTCACGCAACCCTGGGCCTGACAATGATTCAAGCTGTGTTCTAAGATGTTGGGCTGTCTCGCTGTGTATACCCCCTTCTAAAACTCTTCAACCTCTATCTTTAACTTGGTGAGTTCCCTAACTATTGGAAGGAGCTTTACATTTTTGCTATCCATGAATAAGTATTAAAGTCAGCAGTGTCAAACTATAGGTGCATTTTCAAGTTATCGGCAATTTCAAAAGTATTCGTAAAAACTCCCTCTATAACTGGAGCAAGATCAACCGTCAATGAGAAGTGTGAATATTACTTTTCATCGTAGTATGCTTCATCTTTATGACTATATATCCACAAAGTTGACGACTTGGGAATACAATTTAAGCAAAAATTGTGTTTCAACGGTCATATATCGGTCGTTGCAAATAACCTATGGGAGTTCTTGGCTATATCTATATAATTATATATGTATTATATATATTGTTTCTCTGGTCAGACCTATTCGTGAGTTTGGATCATGTTTCTGGTCTTCTCAATACCAAAAATTTCAGGACCAGCTCGAATCTGTACAGATACAGTGTATAATTTGCGCCCTCCGTGGCATAAATTGGGATTTGAATAGGCACCTACCTGAATGCGAGCATAGAATACTTATCTTATCTCCCATCCCTTAATAATCGTAGGATTTATCTTATTGTTCTTTTGCTTCATAAGCTCCTGTCAGGTGAGATTGTCACAGAGCTTTGCTTAGCCTTATAAGTCTTGCGGCTCCCGCACGTGTAACTAGAAATTATGTCCCGATTCATTTACAACCTTGTCTTACGAACTATGCTCAGAGCATTAACAATTTCACCATTTTGTTGGCAAGCAGCGCATATTGTTCTGAAAAGTATCCATCGTTTTTATAATCTTTAAAACTCTGTCATTAATTATCCTCTCTTTGTTAAAATTTGTGCGATTGTAGATATTGGGCACATACAGTACGCTGCAAAATATGAGCAAGATATATTAAAATTTGAGTAAGATATTATTGCGGAGGGGGGCGTGGCAAAAATTTTAAATAAATTTGATCTTTGTAAGGACAATAGGAGTCTGCAAACATAATTTGGTTGTTCTACCTCTTCTAGTCTTCAAGATCTAGGTGTTCATACGGAAGGACGGACGGACAGGGCTATATCGACTAGGCTGTTGATGCTGAATATATATACTCTATGGGACGGAGATGCTTTCTCCTGCTTGTTATATACATTTGCACGACTTTAGTATATCCTTTTTCTCTTCGAGTAACGGGTATAATTTTCGATTGCAGTATATCAGGGGTGCCACAGAATTCACTATTTTGCTTCCAGTGAATTGTCAAATCGCCTAAAAGTTTTCGCCATGGCACAGAACTTCGAGCGATTTTATTTTTTCACAAACCCTTTCGAACTTGACGGCGAAGGGTAGACACCTCGCAAATGCAAATTTGTGATATCTTTTTTATGCGTTTAAGCAGATATGTTAATTTTGTTTAAGCTAGTTCAAATATATTATCTTGATCTCCCGTTGCTTGATAATCTTGAGCCCGCTTTACTCAGTTGAAGCAATCGTAAGATAATTGGCCAGATGCAAGGTTAATTAGTCCTAGGCTGCAGCCACAGCAACCATGTCGCCCCTTGGGAATTTGTGAGCCTTCCTAATGCTCCTTCATAAACACCCTGAACTTCCAATTGAGAATTTGATCCACTTAATAATAACCATTTCAGAAGAATAATACATTCAATTAATTTGCATTTTTGTTTTTTCTCGTGTTTCTTTTGCCGTCATGTACGTATTGGTCATTCAATTTATTGGCGGCGTTGCCACTTTTTTGAACGCAAATTGGCAGCAATCGATTGACAAATTGCATACTAAATACGAAAAAAGTAAACGCAACCATTAATGAGAATTCATTTAGTTATTATACTCTGTACCGTAGGTACATAGAGTTTAGTTTAGTTTTTAGAGTTAGTTTGTGCAAAAGTATGTAACAGCCAGAAGGAAGCATCTCCGACCCTATAAAGTATATATATTCTTCACCAGCATCAACAGCCGAGTCATGTCCGTCTGTATGTCCGTCTGAACGCACAGATCTCAGAGATGGTAAGAGATAGCGGTTTGACATGTATGGGACATATGCTTCTTATGCCTGCAGGCAGATCAAGTTTATTTTCAATTTTGACCATGCCCCCTCCCGCCCCCGGAATTTAGAAAATATCTCCCACAGCTTAAAATTTATGCTGGGCGTATAATTTCCTTGGTACAGAGTATGTTATAGTCGGGCTCGACTTTTTTTCATGTTTTATCTTTGTTGTATTACAAAAATTTTTATTGCAAACGCCTTAAAACCAAATTCGATTAATTTTTTAATTCAAAGGTTAAAAGGTGGCACCACTGAAATACGAGCGATTTTGTAGTTTACTAACGATTTGCTGAATTGCTGATATTATAAGTTAAACATAAGAAATGTTCACTTATTTTGATGTAGTTTATTCAGAAATTCAACATTCTTTTTGCATCAATAAGGTTTTTTTTTTTATGTAAATGCATTTAAGAGGATTGTTTAAAAAAGTTCGCTGACTCAATATCACTCGTAAGCAGCGTTTGTGGCAGGACGAATTTCGAGCGAAAGTGATTTCTGTGGCACCCCTGTATTTAGGGTATGGGATCGGATATGCTTCCTTCTGCCTGTTTTGTATGTATACTTTTTGTTGTTGTTGCTCTTCTAGTAACGGTTATAAAAATGTTAGGGCAACAGAACGTATGAGTAATAATCTTTGAATCCATTTCGCACACTTAGTATTGTTTTAGTTACAAATTTTTGTATGCGATAGTTACACCAGCTGGAAACCATTGTTTAAGGGTGGTTTATTATGACCTTACCATTTTCCATACATCAGACGTCCGCTCTAATGTACAAACCGATTTTTGTACTACACAAACGGATGGGTTAGGTTGAAGCGGCAGTTAATAGGTTTCAAAATTATTTATAACTTTTTGTGGAGATGACTTCTTCTGCATGGTATGTACTTTTGAACAAGCTTATTAACATTTGGTCGAGATTGTAAAAAAAAAGGAAAAAGGCCGCGTTTATAAAAACCTTTAAATCATCTATTTTGTCTAAAGAACTCGAAAAAATTACTTTTACATTTATTCAACATTTTTATCCCAATCTACCCGATAGTGGAATTCGACATATATATTCGCATACAACTTACGTCAATTTATATTTCAGTTACTTAACTGAGACAGACCTTAATAATATTTCAAGAAAGTGGCCCACAGTAAGGCGAATATTTAAAACAAATTAGACTGGTTTCTCCTGAAAAAAATCGAATTGCTAATATAATCTAAGCTTGGCACAAGGACACGAATGTCTATGATATTCAGCTCAGTCGTTTAGGCAATCAAATATAGAAAAATTACACAAAGCCTTACAAGCCCTTTAAAATAAATGCAATAATTCCTGTTGCTAAGAGCCAACAAAATAACTTAAAATTTATAAATTACTTTACTGCCATGGTCATACAAAAAATGCAATTAGTTTTTGGCTTACTTGATCGACTTTTTAAACTGAATTATTTGATGTGAGATGTTGCTTATTTGACAATTTGCGATTATTATTAGATAATTAAAACAGAAAAAAGCGTATAACGAAACAACTAAACAAAACAGTAATTGTAATTAAATTAAATTAATGTCAGTCTGGTTTCTTCTCATGCGCGTCTCGTATTTTTTGATATAGGTGTAGTAATTTCTTAAAACGAAAAAATAAACTTAGAATGCACCCTATAGTTTTGTAAGTAGAATTGAACAAATTTTAAATGAGTATTTCTATTTTTCTTATACATGCGCCCTTTTCAGGACAGGAAAACGCGATTGATCGTGTATTTTTATAAGCCTTGAAGTGTACATACACTAATTACATCATTTTGTATTTTATTTCATTTATCTATTTATATATTTTAATTGGATTTTTGTTCAAAAAGGCATGCCGAAATATAGACCCTTGTCGGGGGCCACGCGCAACCTCTATAAAAACCTGGGCGGTCCGGAGTTGTATGCCCCAGGATGTTGGGGGTGTGGTGCGGGCGAGTGCTGTCCTTGGCGCATCATATCAAATGGTGAGTTGGAGCGCTGCATAAAGTGGTGATAGTTGTTTTGCGGTAGTTGATGCTATAGAAGAACACAATATTATTAGTTTATTAAGTATTTCTACAGTGACTGCTTACCATGAGAGATAGAATTAAAATAGCGCATAGAAGTGCAAAAGACTTGGTATGTTATGTATTACAATACACGTCAATAATGCAGTATGTACCAAAAGTTCGCAGGCGAGACCGCCTTAGTGAGACACGCTCACTTTTTCTGCAAGCATTTGTGTACAACAAAGCAAAGTTAAGAAGTCTTGCATAAAATATTGTCGTCACAACTTTCTTCTTTCCCCTCTACGCTATCACTGTTCTACATATATATTAGGACAGCCTACTCATGAAATAGAAAGACAAAGAGATATCGCAATGAACACCTCCTTCTCTAACGTATAGCATTTTCAAAAAGAAGGCTAATACTGCCCATTTTGATTTTATGTTAGCTCCACGGCAGAAAACGAATCACACAAATGCGCTCCCAAAAGTGCAGAGCAAAATATAATTAAATATAATGTTCTTATTAATAAGGGCACTAGAGAAAAGTGCATTTAAAAAAAATGAGGTAGCATTCCTAGTTACCTGTTGTCCGTAGCTTTTTATTTTATGACGATCATATTTTGGAAAGTGGAAAAAAGTCGCCAAAGTGGCAATGGTCCCAATTAAAGACAGAAGGGGCTAATCTATTTGCGTTGTTTGGAAGGCAGGAACTCTCCTGGTGAAATGGAGGCGTATGTGGTGATGTTAAGCGCGTTGTTAAACGTGTTGTTAGCGTTACCCACGAAACCGTTTAATGGGAAGGTGGGTTATGGTTTAGAAAAAAAAAATGCATATTATTTTAATCGAAAGTACAACTCCTCAGAAACGTTCTCCTAAAGTTCTAGCCCCTTTGGAGTTACACTAAATCAGAGATGAAGTCAAACGCACCGCCCCTTCGATAGCGCCAAGCCCCTTACTATAAACTTTAAACGCGTTTTTCTCGAAACGACTTTTTTACAGTCGGTGACCGCGATAGCTCAAACATTTGTGGACCAATTTGTTTGAAATCTCACATATTTCATTAATATATATTCGACTCTCAGACAACAAACCCTTTTTATATATTTTTTGCTTCTAACCGATTTTACATCTACAAATTAGCGCATTTTTTGGGTTAAAAATTAGAGGAAAGTTAACTTCGGCTCTGCCGAAGTTTGTATAACCTTGCAGCACGTTTTTTAACTAATTTGAAGGACATATCCACTGAAAACAAACAAGTTTTTCTCAATAAGACTACTTTTCTGACTCTACTTTTGTATGACAGCTATACTATATAGATGTCCGTTTTTGACCAAACTTGTTAGAATCGTGGAGAAGCATAGAAAATTAGTAAATGAGTTTGGAGACGATTGCATTAAAATCAAAATAGTTATTCTCACTAGAACTAGTTTTTCGACCGATCTTTCCTATGGCAGCTATATGTTATAGTCATCCGAACCGGCCGGATCCGACAAATGTGCAGCGTATGTGTACCAGAAGACTTCGCAAAGTTTGGTGGCGATAGATTTAGAACTGACGGAGGAGATGGCATACAAACAGACGGACGTACGGACATGGCTATATCGACTCAGCTCTTCATGCTGATCAAGAATATATATACTTTATGTGGCCGGAATTGCTTCCTTCCATGCGTTACAAACATCTGGTAAATTTCAATATACCCTCTGCAAGGGTATAATAAAAACGTATTTTCATCGTTGGTTGGGAGGTATACTTCAAAACAACTATTTTTTTCTAGTCCCATGTGTTTCCGATGATGTTCAGCAACTTAAAAAAAATTCATAACAATTCTTCAAATGTTACTGAACAATGTTAAAATGTTTTGTTTTTCATTTAAAACTTTTCTTCTTTAATAAGTTCGTTCTACAGCACTTAAACGTCCAGTATAGCCTATGCACACCGATTGTGCATGAATTTCTTTATAGAATGTCCGCAGTCTTTAAGGTAAACTCAGTCAGCTACACCTAAGAGTGCATCATTTGATGCTGATGCTATTGCTTTAACTTAAACCTGAATAAATTCTTCTGTATCCGATCATGAAAATCTTGTCCACGAGTACACCACTTACAGATTGGACCTACCAGGTTTCGCTCTAACTTAAAAATTGTGGATCTGACGGTTTTTTAGGTCTAGGATGTCTAGAGAAGGTCTTGGTTTTTTGGGGATAAAAGGGGGACGGGGTGGAATTTTCCAAATCTGAAAAAAAAAACTTGATATGCGTACAGCATAAGTCTACCATCATGCAAAAATTTGTGGCTCTATCTCATAGAGTCTCTGAGATCGACGCGTTCATACAGACAGACAGACGGACTGACGGACATGGCTATATCGACTCGGCTGTTCATGCTGATCAAGAATATATATACTTTATGGGGTCAGTATTTTCAGTAGTTTGTGCTTAGCTAGGAACTTTCTGGGGATTACGTGAATATCATTTATTTCCATTTCAATTGGATGGTGATGGCTGCCGCCTATAAAATATGGCTTACAGGTCCATGATGAACTAAGGTTTGAGTTCGTAAAAGCTAAGTCCAGAATTGACCCTTGTTCAGCATCTATGTATCTTCTATAGGTGAACTCTCCTGTGTTTAAGCATTAAAGGCCATCTTCGCTCATAAATTCACGAATGATGCGACCTTTTGCATTTGTTGTGGTATCTCCAAAGTGTGAGTTTTTGGCATTGAAATCTCCAATGATGTATACATCATACAGATCTTCCAAAAAGGCATATAACGTATCTATTTCACTTTTAAACAACTCTGTTGACAGAGTCGGTTCAAAGTAATCCGAAACAACAGTTATGTTGGGGTTTAGATTGGTGGTTTTGGCAATAATGATGTCTCTTTCACTTCTGTATTGCATTCTTTGGAATTTAATTTCTTTTTTTAAACGCAATAGCTACGCCACCATAATTGTCATCTCTATGCTTCTCTATTATGTTGTAATTGGTAGTTTATCTCCTATCATTGTCCTCATCAAGAGAAAAAATTTCGGAGAGAACTGCCACGTCTATGTTTTCGTTGATTAGAGTGAATTCTATGTCATTTTTGTTGGCTCTTAAAGAGTGCACATTATGTTAATAAAACATAATGTGCATTCCTTGTAAAAGTGCCGAAATTCGGTTCATTGTTTGGGGGGGGATTTATTTTCTTTCTTTTGTTTCGGTTTTCGAATTTAGATTAAATCTGCTCAATAGCGTCAAGAATTCCTTGATTGTCTCTTGCTAGAGACATGATTGCTATGACTAGTTCTTGGATGATGATGGCACTACTGTCACCATCCTTTGTGGGGAATTGACATTCCCACTCACTTGTGTCATTTGTGTATGACTCAAGCCTAAAGTGAGGTATTTGTTTGGGTATAGTGGGTCGGTTAATTACCCGACTGCTGTATGAGTGTTTATTAATAATACTATTAACCTGGCTGTTTCTGTTTATTATAGGTCTGTTTTCCTTTGTCAGACTAGGAAAATTTTCCTCATATTTGTGATAGTTGTTGTGTTCCCAGTTAATGGAGTACTTGCTAACTACTTCCTTCCTGACTAATTTTTGAATTGTCATTATTTTGATTATGTCCATCTCTTTAGCCCAAATGGGGCAATCATATTTGTTCCATGAATAGTGATCACCACTATTACATAGGATGCATTTTTTAGTCTGAAAATTTTCACACTCATTTCTACCGCAGTTGCGGCACCTTTTCTTTGATTTGCACCTCACAGTTGTATGGCCTAACCAGCTACAGTTGAAACATTGTTTCACATATGGTATATAGTTTGAGATTTTGAGTCCACAAACACCAAAAAGGACAATTGATTCGGGTAGCTCAGGGCCCGCGAACCCTATCTTGGCTGATTCTGCTGGCTCTAACGAAAATCTTATTTCTTTTCCAGCTTATAGAACTTTGCTTGATTTAATGTTGTATTTGAGATCATCATCTTTGTACTTTGTGGGTATCCCTTTGGTAACTCCAAAGGTTTCAGTAAAAAATTTTGGAATGAATGAATTCATTTTGACTTTTTTGTAAGTTTTCGTTCATGACGGCATTGATTGCGTCAAAGCATGATTTAAAGTATACTTTGTACAAGGTGGGACCTAAAGCTACAATTCTAGTCATGTTCCTTAAATGGCAGTATCTTATCTTTTCAAAAAGGTATAACCGATTTTTAACATTTTTATTTTCGCATAAATCGCATTCCTTTGTGTCAAAAAAAACACAGGCTTTTCCTTCTTGTGTTATGTCTTATAAATTTATTTCCTTTTCCTTGTTATTTAGAGCGTTTTTTTCCCCCGAGTGCTTCATTGTTACCTAGTTGCTTCTCGACTATTCCATCAGACAATATATTTTCCTCAGTGTATTTTTCATTCTCTTTAACTCCCGTTTCATTTTTTCATTTCCCTTTGCTGGTATATTTTCTCCCTCTCTCCCTTGTATATCAGCCATTTTTTTGGCAGGCAAGACTCTTGTCTTCACCTCCTCCATTTCTATTTCAGAAGCTGCATCACTTCTCCATCACTCTTGACCAGAACTTTCTTCCATTTCGCTGCCTTCCGAGGTACTCTTAGTTGATCCCTTGGCATGTGTCATTTTTTTATTTTTAGCAAGTGAGTTTTTTTTACCCGATTTGTATATTTTTTTCTTTTTAATATTTAGCTCTTAAGGTTCGTTACTTGCATCAAAAAGGAGAGAATACTCTTGAGCAAGTCTTTTTAGATTTGTTTTGTTTGTTTTTTGGCCTAGCGCCGACGCGTCGGTGTCAGCCATGATGGCTGGCTTCACCAGCCTGTCGAAAGACTCACCTGCCCTTTCCACGGTAGGAAGAACGCTCGTCTTTAAGGAAGTCAAAAAGCAATTTCCCTTCCTCAGGGTTTAAATGAAATTGAGTTTATTCACTACTTTTTTCCACAATCTAAAGTTTTTTTCACAATAATCTGGAGATGCTTCTCGAACACACTGGCCTCACTAGGCTGCCAAAACGGGAGTGAAAAGAATCGAAATTGTTTGCCGAACTTTCAAAAATTGACAGCTCAACCCATGTAGCACAGATCTCATTATTGGAAATTCGATGTAGACTAAGGGGCGTACTTGGGATTTACCATTCGCCATCAAGATAAGCAGTAGGTACCTCACATAGAGTGCACAACTTGCAGTGAATGTTATTTGATTACAGCTGCCTTTCTTATGCACTAATTCTATGTCGAATCAAGTAGCCTTTTGATTGTTCCTATACAAATTTAAAGTACGAGTCTAGTTGTCCTCCCATAAAAATAAAAATGTATTTCGTTTAAAACAGGCTGTAACTTTGCCAAATAAGCTGATTAAAGTGCGATAAAAATCACAATATTAGATCAAACGTTTGGCTATATGCTCAAATGGCTAAAATATTGATTCAAAACCGGCGGTAGCTTAAAAGTAATGACTTATTTTCAAACGAGAGCGTAAGTTAAAGTCGGCCCTGCCCGACTTCGAAATACCCGTTACTCAAGGCAATTAGTGTTTAATAACCTCAAGCGGTTGAGATAAGTATGCAACGTTTTTTTAACTCTGCCATCTATTATCCGATCTCTATGAAATTTTGTGAGATTGTACATATTGGCCACATGCACTCTACTGCTAAATCTGAGCTAGATAGCTTACAAATTGTAGGAGATACTCAACATTTTGTATTGCGGGGGCGGGAGGGGGCGTGGCCAAAATTTGGAACAAACTTGATCTGCCTACAGACAATACTACCTTACATCTTGGTTGCTCTAGCTCTTCTAGTCTCCGAGATCTAGGTGTTCATACAGACAGACGGACGGACGGACGGACAGACGGACATGGCTATATCGACTCGGCTGTTGATGCTGATGAAGAATTTAAAGTACGAGTCTAGTTGTCCTCCCATAAAAATAAATATGTATTTCGTTTAAAACAGGCTGTAACTTTGCCAAATAAGCTGATTAAAGTGCGATAAAAATCACAATATTAGATCAAACGTTTGGCTATATGCTCAAATGGCTAAAATATTGATTCAAAACCGGCGGTAGCTTAAAAGTAATGACTTATTTTCAAACGAGAGCGTAAGTTAAAGTCGGCCCTGCCCGACTTCGAAATACCCGTTACTCAAGGCAATTAGTGTTTAATAACCTCAAGCGGTTGAGATAAGTATGCAACGTTTTTTTAACTCTGCCATCTATTATCCGATCTCTATGAAATTTTGTGATTGGCCACATGCACTCTACTGCAAAATCTGAGCTAGATAGCTTACAAATTGTAGGAGATACTCAACATTTTGTATTGCGGGGGCGGGAGGGGGCGTGGCCAAAATTTGGAACAAACTTGATCTGCCTACAGACAATACTACCTTACATCTTGGTTGCTCTAGCTCTTCTAGTCTCCGAGATCTAGGTGTTCATACAGACAGACGGACGGACGGACGGACAGACGGACATGGCTATATCGACTCGGCTGTTGATGCTGATGAAGAATATATATACTTTATGATATCGGAGATGCTTCCTTCTGCCTGTTACATACATTTGCACGACTTTAGTATACCCTTTTTACTCTCCGAGTAACGGGTATAAAAACAGCCATAGATGGAGAATAGTCTGACTTTAGACTACCGCTAAATTTAGACACTTTCCGCTACACTTATTTGGCGCTTCTCATTATTTGATGTCGCATTGATAAGTGCTCTGTCGCATATAGGTTTACAAATCCAGATATTTATGCCTGGTGTGGCCTCCGTAATTCCAATAATGCTAAAAATTCGACAAAACCGTTTTTCCGCCATATCTCGGAAACAAGAGCTGATGGAACTAAACCGAAACCAGTTTTGGAATCAGTGAACATTAATTTATCATATTTCTACATCGACAAGGCTGCATCTCACAAAAATTGCAATTTTCTCGGCCTGTGTAAGTGAAAAGACCACTACTGTAGTATTGGTAGTGGTATTACCGCTACTTGTAGTATTGACATTCTCAAAGTTTCCTGGGTAAGCTTCAACTAGTCTTGCCATTGTGAGGTACTTTTTGTTTTGAGTCACGATATTTAGAAAAGTCAAAATTGAGTCAAATGATAAACTTTCGAAGCACTGACTCTGTCGACTGACAAAGCGATTGCCGACTGTTTGCTTAGACTTACAATAATTCGGAAAGTCGCAGTCAGTTAAATTAAAAACTTTCAAAGCATTGACTGCTGATCAGCTTTCCTGTCTTTCAAATTTGGTTTTTCTGAGTTTCATTGACTGACTTCTGAGAATTTCAAAGCAGCAGTATAAGTAGAATTCAATGAAATGAAAAACTGGTCTTGTTCTCTAATGCTGCGACTTTCAGCTTTTGACATTTGTCCTTGCAGCTCGGAAAGATTTTTTAATGATCGACCCATAGCACTTTTTTTTCAAGTAAGTCCTCGAAAAAAATACGCTTTCTTCCGCAACCTGACCATTTCTGGGAAAGGTGGCACACGAAATCATGTAAGTTATTTGCAAAAATGTCGATGACATTATCAAAAACATTATTTTGTACTGCCGAATACTTCAACGATGTTACGGCTTCATTCAACTAGCCAAATGGAGAACAGGGATCTCTTACAGCCCGACATGTAATCTAAAAATCATGATTATATGTAGGTTCGCAGGAATTCGCAAATCATATTGGACATTTCACGATCTCAAGGACTCAGACTTACAGAAAATGAACAAACTGGCCTGGATACAGCAGTGTGAAGCTATTTTTATTCCACATAAACAAAACATTTATTTTTTATAAATTGCATACATTATAATATAATAAACCGCAAGCAATTAGCTATTTGAATATAGTGATTTTGTGTATTGTCTGGGCAAATAAACGCATCTAACAAAACCGCGGGAATAATTTCAATGCTCACACTAGATAATTTGTAGACCTTGAGAGGCAACAGCTGATCACGTAGGTGCCGTAACCGTAAAAAATACTTATCGATAAACTAGTTGGAGTCCTAACCAATCGAAATCAAGTCACTTTTGGCGAAATTCAGAAGTGGGAATTTTGACTTAATTACCGCTAGATTGAATATTTCGCCATTAGTGGGATTGGGAGAATTTCCAAATCTAAAATAAATTTGATCTGCGTATGGTATACATACCTTAATGCAAAAATTTGTGGTTCTATCTCTTATAGTCTCTGAGATTGATGTGTTCATACAGACATATCGACTCGGCTGTTGATGCTGATCAAGTATATACATATTTTATAAGGTCGGCTTTGTTTCCTTCTCTCTGTTATATACCTTCTCACAACTTCATGATCTTTTCCGATTGTAAATGGGAAAAGGGTATACAAATGATGGTGCTTGAGCGACTACTGTGCATTCGAAAATCTTAACGTAATTCAGCTAACCATTACATTTATTTATAACCCATTTTCAGATTTTCGAATGCAAAGTAGCGCAAGCACCATTTTTATACCCTGTTCCCATTGAAAATGGGAAAAGGGGGATCATGAAGTTGTGCGAATGTATGAAACAGGGAGAAGGAAAATTTTCCGACCCCATAAAGTATATATATTCTTGATCAGCATGAACAGCCGAGTCGATATAGCCATGTCCGTCTGTCCGTCCGTCCGTCTGTCCGTCTGTCTGTCTGTATGAACGCGTCGATCTCAGAGACTATAAGAGATAGAGCCACAAATTTTTGCACGAAGGTAGATTTATGCTGTACGCAGATCAAGTTTGTTTCAGATTTGAAAAATTCCACCCCGTCCCCCTTTTATCCCCAAAAAACCTAGACCTCCTCTAGAAATCCTAGACCTAAATAGGCGTCAGATCCACAATTTTCAAGTTAGAGCCTCGTGGTTTAGTATACATCAAGCTAGGCCCAATATCTATCTATTCTGAAAAGTACAATCAGATCGGACAAAAAACACCGGAGTTATAAGCGAAACAGTTGAGCTGATAAGAGCACCCCCCCACTTGTTGGTCAGGACTAGAAAAAAGTGTTGCCTACATTTGGGATAATTTTGTTAAATTCAAAAACAATTAAATGAAAACAAATGAACAGGGTATTTTGTGGTCGGGAAACTCGACTGCAGCGCCCTTACTTGTTCTCATTTATATAAGCATAAGAAACCATAACAATCTATGTGCTTGCAATAGACTGTAAGTTTCTGCGTTGAATTATAACAGAAACCACACAAATTTCAAGACAGAATAATATGTCCAGTATTGCCATTAGAAACAAAATGGTTTCACTCACTAGAACTAGCTTTTCAGCCGATTGTTATGGCATCCGATCCTGGTCAGACAAATATTCAGCTTGTTTGTACCAGAAGACTTCGTCCAAAGTTTGGTCAATATAGCTTAAACAAGTAAGGGCGCTGCAGTCGAGTGCCCCGACTACAAAATACCCTGTTCATTTGTTTTCATTTATTTGTTTTTGTATGTAGCCGGTTTTTGTAACTGCTATTAAAAACTCATCCTGGAAGTAGGCCACATTATTTAGTAATTTCAGCGGCTTTAGACCTAACTAACGTCAAGCTAAATTGTTGCGCTTATAAATCTGGTGTTTTTTGTCCGATCAGATTGTACTTTTCAGAATAGATAGATATTGGGCCTAGCTTGAATACTAAACCACGAAACTTGAAAACTAACACTAACTTGTAAATTGTAGATCCGACTGTTTTTTAGGTCTATGTTGTGACAGTATTTTGGGGATAAGAGGGAATTTTCAAATCTAAAAAAAACTTGATCTGCGTACGGCATGCATCTACCTTCATGCAAAAATTTGTGGCTCTATCTCTTATAGTCTCGGAGATCGACGCGTTCATACAGAGACAGACGGACAAACGGGCTGACGGACATGGCTATATCGACTCGGCTGTTCACGCTGATCAAGAATATATATTCTTTATGGGGTCGGAAATGTTTCCTTCTTCCTGTTACATACATTCGCACAACTTCATGATCCTCCTTTTCCCATTTTCAATGGGAACAGGGTATAAAAATTACGGAGGAAATAGCATGGAAACAGATGGTCAGAGATGCTTCGTTCTATGCGTTGCAAACATCTGACAATTTTAGTATACCCCTTGCTGGTGTTCAATGAATACCAAGTGCAGTCGGGGAGAATGTGATAGTTTTTATAGATTTACAGAAATAAATGGCAAAAGATCTGAGAGAAATAGTTTCCTAAATTTTTTGAGTGCTTTTAAAATAATGTATCATTCCTTACGTTTAAGTGTCCATCTCAAGTTACCAGAATTTCTTTAAACATATACTATTCGAGGGTTACTACAACCAAAGATTGATAGATATTTGTAAATCTTTGATAAAACTTATCGGCTTACACTTGAGAAACTATAATCTATTTTATTTTGATCAAATTTTCATCGTCGAAAATGATTCTGTACGTGTTTCGGTTTGCTTCGGTTTTGCTGTTCTTAATTCCGAATGAAAATGCTGAAATGAAAGATACTGACTTAACATTTCGTTTTTGCTGGCTCTGCCAATTACTCGAGATATTAATGATCAAAATTCGAGTAAAATTTCGATTCTTACCGTCGACCTCCTATAAGAGTGCGTAACTAGCCAACTTCTTTTGATTCGACAGACAAATAAACATCTTTTCATAACGAAAAGGATTTCGGTTTGGGTTGTGTGAAAATGAATCAAATCGACTTTCGGAAAGTTGCCATGAAAGTAGAATTGTTAACATTCCCTTGCATGCATATTTGTTTCAATTAGGTATCAACAGCTAGTTCTATATACGAGCCGCGAAATTAAAGTAATTTGCATGTCCTTGCAAGGGTATTCTTACCCGTTACTCGTAGAGTAAATAGGGTATACTAAAGTCGTGCAAATGTATGTAACAGGCAGAAGATAGCATCTCCGACCCCATAAACTTTATGGTAGTAGTAGCAGTAGTTGTCCTTATTTGGATGGAATTTTGGACATTTATCAATGAAAAATATGTACTTTGATTTGAAAATAAATGACACGTTTATATGTATACTTAAGGCTTGGTGTATTTACCGTAAGCCTAGAGAAAACAAACCCATTCTCAGATCAGTATCAACAGTCGAGTCGATATAGCCCTGTCCGTCTATCCGTCCGTCCAGGAAGACCATTGAACACTTAGTCCCCTGGATAACAGGTATGTTAAAGTTGGGCAGGGCGGACTTTAAGTTAAGCTCTCGTTATACCCTTGCAAAGGGCATTATAATTTTGCCCAGAAGTTTGCATCGCATAGAAATATTCATTTCCGACCCCATAAACTATATATATTCTTGATCAGGGTGAGGAGCTGAGTCGATTGAGCTTTGTCCGTTCGTCTGCCTGTCTGTCTGATTCTACGCGAACTAGTCTCTCAGTTTTAAAGCTATCGAGCTGACATTTTTATACCCTGTTCCCATTGAAAATGGGAAAAGGGGGATCATGAAGTTGTGCGAATGTATGTAACAGGGAGAAGGAAAATTTTCCGACCCATAAAGTATATATATTCTTGATCAGCATGAACAGCCGAGTCGATATAGCCATGTCCGTCTGTCCGTCTGTCCGTCCGTCCGTCCGTCCGTCTGTCCGTCTGTCTGTCTGTATGAACGCGTCGATCTCAGAGACTATAAGAGATAGAGCCACAAATTTTTGCACGAAGGTAGATTTATGCTGTACGCAGATCAAGTTTGTTTCAGATTTGAAAAATTCTACCCCGTCCCCCTTTAATCCCCAAAAAACCTAGACCTCCTCTAGAAATCCTAGACCTAAATAGGCGTCAGATCCACAATTTTCAAGTTAGAGCCTCGTGGTTTAGTATACATCAAGCTAGGCCCAATATCTATCTATTCTGAAAAGTACAATCAGATCGGTCAAAAAACACCGGAGTTATAAGCGAAACAGTTGAGCTGATAAGAGGACCCCCCTACTTGTTGGTCAGGACTAGAAAAAAGTGTTGCCTACATTTGGGATAATTTTATGAAATTCAAAAACAATTAAATGAAAACAAATGAACAGGGTATTTTGTGGTCGGGAAACTCGACTGCAGCGCCCTTACTTGTTCAGTCTTATTTTTGCTGCATACTACTATGTCGGAACCGACCGGATCGGATGACAATATCTCATAGATCCCATGGGAACAATCGGACGGAAAACTAGTTTTAGTGAAAAAAAACTTTTTTCTTTTGAATGGAAACGTCTCTTAACTTTGTAATCGTAGGTTTTTTATGGTTCTTTTTAATTCTACCAAGTTTTATAGAAATCCGACAACTACCATACAAAAGATAGTTCTGAAAATGCTTTCACATGCTTTCAGATGATGACTATTCAAATCGGATGATTATATCATATAGCTCCTATACGAACGGAAAATGGGAGAGTATTTTTTGAAAATATTTAAGCGAGCACTTGCAAAGGTATAAAAACTTCGGCACAGACAAAGTTAGATTAGCTTTCTCGTTTTATTTTGGTTTGATAGAATTTTAACAGATGTTTAGGGACTAAGAGCATTTGGGCTCAGATCTCAAATATGGTAAGAGATAGAGGTTTGACGTGTATGGGACAAAAACTTCCTATACTTGCAGCCAGATCAAGTATATATTCCATTTTGGCCTCGAACCCTCCAACCCCAGCAATTTACAAAAAGGCCATATCTCTCACAGTTTTCAATATAGATGGTTCGTTCCTTCTACACATATTTAGTAATCAGAATAACTTATCGATCCACCAAAGGAATGGTGAAGATCGGATGAACGGTTGTCGAGTTATGATCAAATGGCTGTTCGCTGCTGCAGCGCAGTAGCAGCGCTGCTCTCAGCTGCTACTGCAGCTTCAGAATTTATGCTAAGCGTATAATTTTTTGTGTTTTTAATCGAAACGTGCAACTCTTTTTATGAGAAATACTTAAATCTACTAACCTGAAGACTGCGCAGAGTAACAGCACTACTAGTGGCACCACCCATCATGTGCGGGCTTGGGCCATCTCCCAAGTCTAATTGCAAGCTTTCTGACATGTCGCTGTTGCCAACAGCACGTACGCCGCTGCCACCATTTCCCGCACATCCGGGTCCACTGTTGGTAAGATGCAACTGTCCCATTGATGCTGTGGCCATGGCAACGTCGGGCATCATGTCGGAAAGATGCCCGTTACCGGAGTCCAGACCGCACGCGCCGCCTTCAGCTCTCATGTTAAGACCTAGAGCGTTGCCATGAGGAAATCGAAAGTCACCCTCTGTGATCAACGCCGGAAGGTCATTGCGATGATGCACGGAGGCGGAAAGGCGCGCGTAACTGCACTGTAGACCAGGACCAGAGCTGGCTGCCAACAAACTGGCGACTCCGAGCAGACCGCTGGAGTGCTGGCGAGGAAATGTGAGATTGCGACTGTAGCACGGGTGCCCAGAATCCGTGCCGCACATGGAAGAGGTGGCAGACGACCCCATAGACGAGGACGAAAGAAATGAGGAGGCAACGGTTAAGTGTCGCGGTGCTGAGCCCGTGGCCGCAGGCGAGGGCGGAGGACTTTGATCTTCGTCTTCCAGCAGGCAGTCCTCGGTATGCGAAGTTGTAGGAACGCTACTGCATTCTTCGGTGCCACCATCACTAGGGCCGCCTTGACTTGACTGCAGCGCGCTTTCCAGCAGATCAGATACTTCATCAGGCAAATTGAACTCCCTCACAACGCGTAAACGAATTTGACGATCGATTTCATGTTTAGATGACAGTGGCAGCAGCAGTGCACGTTGACACATAGGAGACTGACGAAGCTTATGCTCCCTTTTGCGCATGGCTGCAAGCGTTTGACTATCTGGTGGCGGAATGGCTGTGGCAACCACCAGACTATCTGCGTGGTCATTGTCCACTCCGCAGGTGGAGCTAGTCTCAAGCCCCAGGCCGTTATTTGCTGCAGCATTCATCCGTGAGACCATGTACAGTGTATCCGGAATATCGGGTGGATGTCGCGATCGACGCAAGCGCATTAATTCTACCTGATGATGTGACGATGACATTCGGTCCTCCAGCAAAGCCTTTACTTCTTCGAAATACGGCATAAAAAGTCGTGGCCGAACAAACAGACCTTGATTCTTCCCACCGCGTATCCAAGCATTAATGCGTAAATTCTCACGATCATCTCCAATCATATGGGATGGGGGAGTGCTGACCAGACCACGGCGAATGGCCTGACAGAGCACTTCACTATTTGGCGGCAGGACATGATCCATGCGCACTAGCGGCAACATCTCTGAAAGTATTTCGCGCAACTCAACGTCGCTCAGGTCACGTTTCTTAACGCCCTTGCGGGACACAGAATGTGCCGTGTGGGACAATAGGTTGGGCTCGCGATCTTCCATCCGACGAATGAGTTCTTGTTCGCCCCATTTGAGAACGGCCTGTAGTACTTCCAGCTCGGATGCTTGCAAAAAGTTACTATGCAGCACATGCAACAGTTGCGACTTGTCTAGTTGGTGAAGTACGGGGGAAGCGCTTACAGCGCCGAACTCCTCGCGCAGATACTGACACGCCTGGCGAAAAACCCAGGCAGAACCGTGAGGCTGACAGCCCCATTTCAGCACTATTGGCAACGTGTCCAAGGACAACCACTCAAGTATTAAGTCCTCACAGCCCTGCGCCAATATATCCAGCTCTAGAAATCGCCCAATTTGATACAGCTCCATTGCCTCCTCAAGCGTAGTCGGTCTCACTCGACCCGTATGAGTCAGGGCATGCACCTCTCCCAATGATCCCGCAGAGGTGCCCGAACCGGCACCTCGCAAAATCAGCGTCAAATCCACCGTATCCAGGTAGATAGCGTGAAGTAGCACTCTCGCATACCGCTTTGGTATTACCGTCTCGTCCAAAACTATGCGTGTAGGTACATGCAGAGATCGCTCAACGTACTCGTCAATGTTTCTCGTTCTTCGGGCTATTAAACTACGAAAAAAAGATGAGCGAGCGCTTAAAATGGCTTTATGGCACGGCAGTTCAAGCTTGGGCCGAAACCCATATTCCGAGCTGCCAGAGTCCTGACGTAGGTAGTCGTCGTTGCTGCACTCAGCCGTAAAGACCAGAGCCGCATCTGCGTAGTCACCTGTCTCTAACAGGTAACGTAGATCATGCTCCAGAGGATTGGGCGTGCCAAAATCATCACCCAGTTGGCGCAACAGGTTAATGTCAATGCTTGGATCGTGCGGGCATAAGTCCCCGGTGTACAAATAGCGCAGCAACGAAGAAAACAACTGAACATCTATAGGCGAAGTGGGCAATTCAAGACAAATGCGAGCCCCAAATCCGGGACAGCCCGCAAGCAGGTCCCGGAAGTATGTACAGCGAGATGACAATACGGAACGATGCACGGGAAATATGGACCCACGGAATACCAGATCACAGTCTGTGCACAAGTTTAGATCGTAAAGGGCGGCAAGGTCTTGCTTGTACGTGGTCGCCGGAGGTCGCGCCAGTTCCGCTTGCACCTGTTGTAGGGAAGATAGTTAAATTATATTAATAGTTGTTTGCTTGTCAAAAGAGATTTTAATCTTTTAATAAATATTTGACATGTTCACTTTATAAATATCTTTAAGAACGTACAGCTGTTTCAAGAGAAACCACTCTCTATCATCAGCGATCAATGCCTACCAACTGAACGTCTCTAAGATCGCTGATGATAGAGGATGGTTCCTCTTGAAACAGCTGCACGATCAACCAGCCTCCTTTGTGGTGTTGTGTCTCTGTTTAAAGTTGTGCGAAAGCATAACATGACCTCGAGCCGGCTAAAAACTGCAGGTTTACTCAGTAGAAAGGTCACAGAAAAACCAGTCACTTATCTTTAAGAACAATAAAATTCGAAAGACTCCCAGCTGCCCAATCAAAAACATTGTGACTTAGCCGGGGTTTGCAACGTGGAGCAAAGTTCATTATGTTTTTAAAATAGCTTTCGTTTGTAGGGAAGAGGTGTCTCCCGGCTTAGACGGGTGAAGCAAAAATCATAAAGTTTTTCAGCTCTTATTTTTATAAAACAAGTGAAGAGGGGCAAACGACACCACTACAACTTCCAACAAAAGAACGCTTTTTCAAGAACTTCATGAAGCTTGCTCTACTCTGTAAATCCAGTCTTATGATATTACGAAAATACATCAGTGTTAAACATACAAAAACATTCTGGTCAGTTTCCATTTCCAAGTGAATTAGAAAGTAAAGCAATTGCTATTCTGAATTGTTTCTTGTTTGTGTTCCCGGTGATCGTTTTTGCTTTCGTTTACATGCAATTTCTTAGGTATAAGTTTAAAACTAAATAATTTTTAGTCAAATTGTGCGCTTTAGTATATGGGCATTCCATGGTGTCAAACGGGACAGTCGTATGCATTGAAATTGAAAAAAAAAAGTCAAAATAAATTTTTGGCAATATGCGTAACGTAAACCTCTCAGTTAGCCGTATAATTGGTGCAAAGGTTGATTATTAAGAATTTTTCGCTTTCGAGAAATATGCAAATAGGCAAGGCGGTCGCACGGGACAAATATAGAAGTGGTTTTCGAGGGCGACAATTCAAACGCCAATTTCAGCGAAACCTGAGGGTATTTTTTGATTTGACTAATTTTAGAATGTTGTGCATTGATGACTCTTTAAAATAGTTTTGATTTTGCCACAAAATGATTTATACTTTTATATTATATTTTAAGCACGTTCGCACAGGACAAGTCGCAAGAGACATATTTTTCTGTCATGATATAAATGTAGTTTCTGATGTAATGGAAAGTAAAATATAACAGTTAATTGCAATCACATAGTTTGTTATGGTTTCTTAAGCAATGTGAATTTTCTCTTTGTACCCATAGATTGTTTTTAGATGGCAAAATTCAATGAAATCTATAGGCACCTTTTTAGAAAAAAACAAGGGCGCTGCAGTCGAGTGCCCCGACTACAAAATACCAAGGCTGCAAACCGGTCCGGAACCGAACCCCTGAGAACCGGTTTGGTTCGGCATTTTTGGGGTTCGCGAACTGGACCATGAACCAGGTGCCTTACATTTTTGACTCCTCGAACCTGAACCCGAACCGGACCACTTTTTCGAAAAATGAGGTTCGGTTCACCAATTTAATATGCTTAATTAGAGTTGTCAAAATTCGACAATAAATGACTCAACGTCTGATTGCCAAGACGAGAAGTTTATGAAAGCAATAAACAAATATCAAATATAAAATCTGTGAATGATGTTATAGATTCTTTTGAAAATTGTCCAAGATTACATCCGTGTTTTACAATTTTGGAATGGCGTAATAACGAAGATTTTAATATACCAGCTGTACCAGCAACTCATGAATCATTTGAACGAGCATTTTCAATACTTACTTGTTCTTTCTGATTTCAGAGCTGGTATAGAAGATATAATGCTAATTTACCTAAACTTTGCCGTTTCTAAAAGCTGATAATAGAAATAACTTAAGAAATCATACATATGATAAAGCAAATGGATAGATGGTTTCAATTCAACGTATTAATAAATCCAAAGTCAAATTATTTTTTTATGTGCAAGCGAACCAAGGTTCGAACCAGAACCTTGGGTTCAGGGGTTCCAAGAACCGGTCCGCGAACCGAACCTTGGATTTGAAAATGGGTTCGACCCCCGGACCGAACCCCATGGATAATTTGAAAGGTTTGCAGACTTGCAAAATACCCTGTTCATTTGTTTTCATTTATTTGTTTTTGAATTTGAATTAAGCCGGTTTTTATAACTGCTATTAAAGGCTCATTTTGGAAGTAGGCCAAATTATTTAGTAATTTCTGCGGCTTTAGACCTAACTAACGTCAAGCTCAATTGTATAGCTTATAACTCCGGTGTTTTTTGTCAGAAAGATATTGGGCCTAGCTTGATGTAAACTAAACCACGAAACTTGAAAACTAACACTAACTTGAAAATTGTGGATCCGACTGTTTTTGAGGTCTATGTTGTGACGGTATTTTGGGGATAAGAGGGGGACGAGCGGGAATTTTCAAATCCAAAAAACTTGATCTGCGTACGGCATGCATCTACCTTCATGCAAAAATTTGTGGCTCTATCTCTTATAGTCTCGGAGATCGACGCGTTCATACAGAGACAGACGGACAAACGGGCTGACGGACATGGCTATATCGACTCGGCTGTTCACGCTGATCAAGAATATATATTCTTTATGGGGTCGGGAATGTTTCCTTCTTCCTGTTACATACATTCGCACAACTTCATGATCCTACTTTTTCATTTTCATTTCATTTTCAATGGGAACAGGGAATAAAAACGTGAAAAACAACGATAAAAATGAGAAAAACTGAGTTTTTACAACTTTCCATTTGAAAATCTCGATATGGGTTATTAATAATTGTAAGATTAGCTTAGAGTACTTCAATTAAATTGTATTCCCCTGAAAATTTGATGAAACATACTGTTTTTAAGAACTTTTACTTTTTTCGTCTAGGATACTATAAAATCTGCAGAATATTTGACATATAAAAATAAAATTTCTTGAAATAAAAACATTACAAATGAGAAGAAAATTGTTATTCCACTGACTCCAAGGCAAAACTTTTGAAACGGGAACAATTCCAAGCACACATGATTTTATCGAAATCAAAAATCAACTGACTCCAAGGGAAATCTTTTTAAACGGGAACAATTCCAAGTACGCATGATCGAAATCAAAAACGAGAACAGGCCTGAAATTAGGGCAAGCCGGACTGATATTACCCTTGACCAGGGCGCCTTTCGCATTTCTCTCGAATATATTGCATAAAACCGAGTCAGTATCTACGGAAAACTTGGACAAAGCCATTAATTGGTTCCTTGAACGATAGCATGACAGTAAACTCAGTTTGATATTGCAAAAGATGAGCGATTACGTAACAAAACAGACTACTACTACACAGAAATTTTGTTAGCCTTTTAGTTTTATGGACAGCCAGATGTTTAAATCGACATGGCATTTGCTGCTGTTCCTTCAGTAAAAATAATGACTAACTAAATGATTGAATGTTGTTAAGTGTCGTTAGTTCGCGAGTATTGCGTGCTTACCGACAAGTCTCTCAGTGCGGCCAGTGCTTCAAACTCCTCAGAAAGTGCAGCCAGTTCCAGAGGCGCCCAATCGGAAACAAAGTCGCGTAGAACACGTGCATGATCACAGGCTTTTGATGAACGTCGACGACGTATGAATTTCCGTTTAAGAGTCGCAAAGCCAGTCACTCGTTTCCGTCTCTGGTCGCGATGTGCGTAGTGTGCTCCGCCAAGAGCAGCGTTGGCACTGCCGCCTGGTCCGCCGCCACTCCCTGTGGCACCCGCAGTCGTCAAGCCAGCCGTACTTTGTGGCATCATCACCGACAAGTTGCCAAGTGAGTTACCGCCACTACTTCCCGGACCGCCCGAGGCTGTGGCCATAGGATAGCTCCCGCTGGAAGTGTTTGCCCCCATGGTTAATTAGGATTATGAGAGTACGGTGAACGCAAGCAGCTTTATGCGTATAAATAACGGCACAATATAGATCCACCACCACGATTCAGGGCAACCTTCTCCTTACGCACCCCATTTAATTATCGCACTTTCATATTCGACCTTTTAATTTTCGTTACAGGTGGCCCTGGTTACATAGTTAAAATGTTTTATGTTCTGCAAATAGACAAAATAAAAGCTTAATTACTTTACGTTAAATGTTATCAAATCATTTGTGACATTTACAAGCACAAAATGTTAAGGTAATAAATGACTTAAGCGACTTTTTTTTAATTCAAGAAATGGCTCAAAATTTTATCTTGCAGCTCAGCGGTTTTCGTGTCACATGTTACTGTCAAACATGATCAGTTTAGTCTATAATTTAACCACGAATCGACTTACACACGACCAACGCTTGCAGATTACTAAATTTTATTTTCAAAATTCATGCTCGGTTAGGCGGCATTTCGAACCAAATTTACATGACTGGTCATTTATCTACCAACTCGCATACGTAGAGCGTAGAGAGAGGAAAATATCGCAGATGTATCCGCCAGTAATGTTTATGACCGTGAATTATCGATTCGGTGCAGTTCGCAGCAATTGGGTTTTTGTTTTTGTTTGGATTTGGGTATAAAACCTTTTAAAAAACAGCTGGTGCAAGAATTAAACCCACCTACCACAGAGGCCAAATTTTGGTGACTAGGCGCTGACAAAGTTTGATGAAGATCCACTTTTTATGCTCTGTACCGTAGGTACATGGAGTATTACAAGTTTGTGCAAAAGTATGTAACAGCCAGAAGGAAGCATCTCCGACCCTATAAAGTATGTATATTCTTCATCAGCATCAACAGCATAGTCGATATAGCCATGTCCGTCTGTCTGTTCATATGAACGCACAGATCTCAGAGATTATAAGAGATAGCGGGTTGACATGTATGGGACATATGCTTATAATGTCTGCAGGCAGATCAAGTATGTTTTCAATTTTGGCCGCGAACCCTCACGCCCCCTTAATTTAGAAGAAACGTAATTTCTAACACAGTTTTAAAGATAATCAGTAATCAGGATAACTTATCGATCCACCAAAGGAATAGTAAAGATCGGAAGAACGGTTGTCGAGTTATGATAAAAAAAACTGTTCGCTGCTGCAGCGCAGTAGCAGCGCAGCTTTCAGCTGCAATTGCAGCATCAAATTTTATGCTAATATATATATAATGTTAGCTGAATACCCGGCCTTGCCCGGGTCGGCGAACCTCTTCCTCCTCAGCGGTTTCATTTGCTCTGACAGTGAGAGCTCGAGTTCTGAGTCGTCGGAGACGTTCTTCTCGCTCCTCAGCTGCTTCACTTGCTCTGGCAGTGGACGCCTGAGTTCGAACTCCGCTAAGTCGGACATCTTGCTCCTCAGTGGTTTCATTTGCTCTCACAGTGGAGTTCTAAGACGAGTTCTAAGACCTCGGAGACGTACCTCTCGCTCCTCAGCTGTTTCACTTGCTTTGACAGTGGACGCTCCAGTTCGAACCGCACTCAGGCGATTTGCACGTTCTTCAGTCATTTCATTTGCTATTTGAGTTTGCCGTTTCAAAGCTCTTGGATCTCTTTATCATAAATTAATTGACAGAAATGGCAGTCACTTTTTAAAATCAACACAATCGGATGAACGGTTGAATTTTGCAATTTTAGCGGTTTTTGGACCAAGTCACAGACATGAGACACAGCCTATGACAATTTCTTGATCGACATGAACATACTGTGAAAAATTTGTGAAGATCGGTTCAGCAGTTTAGACGCCCATAAGGAACAAATATACAAACATACTTTCAATTTTATATACAGGGTGTCCCGGGAACTTTTACAAGTATTTAAATGCCCAATAGAACACAAAAAGAGGAACATTTTTTGTTCTTGCACCATGTGTCTGAATTGCGCCGTTTATGAGTTACAGCGATTCGAAGTAAATGCAGTTTATTTCGAAACTATATATATATATATAATATTTATAATTTCGTTGGTACAGAGTATGTTATAGTCGGGCTTGACCGACTTTCTGTCAGCATTACAAGTGCTGCCAATGCGTCCCGAAAATTTCACTGTTTGGTGTAACTTATGGGCCGGTGGCATCATTGGGCCGTTCTTTATTAAAAATAACAAATTCAGGAACATATGATTACAGTTTTTTTTTGCCCAAAATGGATAGCTGGACTTGGCTGACATGTGGTTTAAACAAGACGGTGCCAAAAGTCACACAGCACGAGAAACAATGGCCCAAATGAGAGGCGAGTTCGGTAAACACTTTATTTCACAATTGGGGCCGATCAATTGGCAGCCCAGATCAAAATAACCCCTCAGACTATTTTTGTGGGCTATACAAAGGACACACTGGAAGCCAATATTGAAGAATTTATTTGATTTATTTATTGTACCATTTAAGGCGCAATTGCGGACAACATTTACATAAAATTATCTTTAAACAGTAAATTATACAGATCGATCTATTGACTCAGTCAAGATATCATAAACTTTCCTGAATTTTACTTTTAATCAAATCCGAAAGCTGGTAAAAATCACCTTTTTCGTCAGTCTCCGACCTTGCATCCTCTGGGTGTTAAATTTGCACAAACCCAATATGCTGAGAACCTTTGGCAGAGTATGAAAACATTATCCCCTTGATGCTTTTATTGAGACAAAACCTTGACCCACATTTAAGAAGCTACTTTCTCATAAATCTTAAAATCATAATCATGTGCTCTATATGTATACACTGACAAATAAACGTACATGTTTGTTTGTATATGTATGAGGGTTGCACACAGGATTCATACATATGTACGCTGAAAAGCTGCTACACATTTGCATATGTGCATTTGTGTGTATATACATACATATGGGTAGGTTCTTTCATACCAACGGGGCACATATGGAGATAGACGTAACTATGTATGTACACTATACATGATAAGGTCAAATTAAATAGATTTGAATGTACATCAACATATATCTATCTATATATATCTACATATGTATATGTTTTCAAAAAAATATGTTTTCATATGTGCATAGGTAGCTAGAATAAAGTTAATAATGCGCGCATGCAAACACGCATTAAAAATATACATACACTTATAAATATTTTTACACATAAACATACATTTATGTATATAAATCCATATGTATGCAAATCTGATTTATGTCACCGATGTTCGTAAATACTTTTGCATGTATTTATGTACAAGCATATGAATGACCGCAAAAGAATACCAACAAAACCAAACGAATGAATGATTGTCAGTTCATTATTTCGAATAATATATATGTACGATTGTAGCGTTCCAAACAATATTGGCAAATGATTAAAATGACTGCAACATTTACCAGTCATGCATACATATTTGCATGCACAGGGTTTTCTTTTTAATTCCAATTTATAAAAAGGACCAAGAAGTCACTTGCACTTGTATTCTTTTATATGTCATTAGTTTTATAGGCATAAATAATACATTCACATTGCCAAAAATTTATTTGGAACATACAAACTAATTTGGTCAATGTATACACATAACTACACACATATGTATGTATTTAGTAACAACATACATACATGCGCGCGGGCACTGGGAATAACCAATTTGTGTTCATCTGTATATTGGTGCCGTTTGTATTTTACATCCGAGACCAATCACTTGCAATTTACACCACTCACATTTTGACACGTATGTATTCTTTAAATTATCGAATTTATTTTGCAAATTCGTGTCTTTATATTTACATGAAAAAATAGTTTTCACCAAATTAGTGTGCCCATCCTAGACGATGGGTTCAGCCATACTAGGGCTGCATGAAACTCTATCGAATGTCGAAGTTTTAATCAATCTGTAATGCCTGATTTCCACCTCTTTGCGTTTTGTCACGATTTATATTTATATAGTTTCCACGTCCACAACAACTGATTCGGTCTTTTTAGAATCTCAGCAAATCAATTATTATGAACATAGGTAATATTATACTTACAGTAATGAGGAGCCAAAAATCTTTTATTTTTACTGGCTAAAAATAGTTAAACTCGGCTAGAATATGGGGCAAAATGTTCATGTGTAACCGAAATTTATATGTTTTTAAAGGGCCTCCGGCCGCCCCGCAGTGACTACCTGCGTTACTACTTGCTGGGAAAATACTTACCTTTCGGGGATTCAAGTTTTCAATGGCCCTCACAGATGTAGATGTGATGTATTTCAGACCTTTTCGAAGCATTACTAAGAAAAAATACGATAGTACATGGGCGTGGGCGTGAAACAGCAAGTTTCTTGTTTACCATCGCAAATCGGCATCACTGTATGTACTGTACGTTCAATAATTTTTTCACTGGTATTCTGCACATTATGAACATACTGGAGATGAATATTGGCGTCCAAGCTTACTACTTTTGCTTGGAATCCGATGCGAAGAGCATCCAACGATCCAAGCACCTTCTGACAGATGCTGCGAAAACGGCGCGATCGAACATTCAATCCTCAAAAAGACTTCTAGAGGACGAATATTCCAATTTAAAAGGGCAGCTGTAAGGTCCTGTGATTGCAGTCTAATGGTAGGCATTTTTTAGAGCGAGGGATTTTCTTTTTTCATGTTAATAACACATGTTTTAACTTTGAACTCGTTTTTCTCGATTCACGGTTTCGGATATCGAAACACACGTGAACTCAAACCATTTTCAATATTTTGGCTTGAATTTTTGGCTACATCTTAAAAATGCCAATACGCAGTGAACATCGTACGGAATTTGCGATAAATTAATTAGGAGATTTTAATTTGAAGAGTGCCTCTCCTTAATCACTGTCTACGGAACACGGTAAAAAGAAAATTGTTTGGTTTATTGATTGTATACTTAATGTTATACCCAACTTTCGTTCGCTTATTCACGTCTGTTCTGGGGAAATACAAATTCGAAAATGACGAGCTACAAGTGGTGGTTAATATAATAGCAACAATTGCACCTAATACCGTTCTTTACGTGACCAGCGTTGCGAATAAAGAGTCTTACCCTCGTCACATTTGGGCATTTTTAAGTTTATTTCTAAACCTGTGCCCTTACTTATTTTTGAGAGCCGAGTACTTTTTAATGGAAGCACAGATGCTGAATAAGTGATATCCTGAGCTATTCGGTTTGCAACCCCACTGATGTTTACCAAACTGAGCCAGTGAACATGCTCTTCCTTAAATGTTCTTTTTTGTTCAGTGGGAGCTGTTCAGTCACTCTTGCTCAGTGAGATTTTCAGCGAGTTGTTTAATGGCTTGCTCAGTAATTTGTTCAGCACCTTGATCAGTGAGTTAATCAGCAGGTTGTTTTGTAACTGATTAGTATCATGCTTCGTGACCAGCAGGTAAACGGATCTTACCGCTTTAAAACTTCGGCTCATGGCATCTGAAATTATCGTGCATTATCCACAAAAAACATTTTAAAACTAAAATATATTTATTTTTTGGTAATGAAACATTTTACTCGGTAGATTAATTGCCAAATTTTGGGGAAGCCAGCTGATACGCAAATAGTCGATGTTGTTCTAAGAAAGTTGATTGTACAAAAATGCCCATAGTCCACGAACAATAACTTCGTTGGTGAAAATGGAGACGGTGTTCGGTTTGTTTTTATACTCTGTACCGTAGGTACATAGAGTATTATAAGTTTGTGCAAAAGTATGTAACATCGAAAGGGAAGCATCTCCGACCCGATAAAGTATATATATTCTTGATCAGCATCAACAGCCGAGTCATGTCCGTCTGTCTGTCCGTATGAGTGCACGGATCTCAGAGATGGTAAGAGATAAAGGTTTGACAAGTATGAGACATTTGCTTCTTATGTCTGCAGGCAGATCAAGTTTATTTTCAATTTGGACACGCCTCCTCCCGCCCCCGCAATTTAGAAAAACGTCATATCTCCCACAGTTTTAAAGATAGATGGTTCGTTCCTTATGGAAAAATAAGTAATCCGTAATTAGTAATAAGGATAACTTATCGATCAGCCAAAGGAATGGTGAAGATTGGATGAACGGTTTTCGAGTTATGATCAAAAGACTGTTCGCTGCTGCAGCGCAGAAGCAGCGCTGCTTTCAGCTGCTACTGCAGCATCAAAATTTATGCTGAACGGATAATTTCGTTGGTACAGAGTATGTTATAGTCGGGCTTGACCGACTTTCTTTCTTGTTATCTCTAGTCTACGGCTTATAATGTCTCGATAATGGGTGTTGTCAAATGTGGTCCATATCGTGTTTTTTTTTTATGTTAGCATCTCTTAAAGACACAATTAATTGGTCCGTATCTCAATTAATTTTTAATCTTAGAAATTTCTACCGTGTGGCTTACCATATAATCGTTTGTAAGATTGACCCGATTAGGGGGAGTACTAACCACTTGAATAACAATTGCAGAAAACTCTTCTATCTTTTATGAAATTTAGCTTTCATCTAGTTTCAACCAGCAACAGATATTGGATCTGTGTGTTGGTAAATAAATGTGCCCACGCACGCGCGAACGGAGGGTGATTAAGTAAAGCTGGGTACTAGGTGGTGATGTCAGATGCCTCTAGCTTCTTAATTTACTGGTCCCATTAAGATGTCTTTTTGAGAGTCGAATAGAAATTTTATTTTTTATTCTGATCTCTGATTCCGTAGAATTTCATAAATCCCTTTCTGTTACTTACAGTTTTGTTTCTATCTTATTACTTTCATCCGATTTGATGATACGAGCGCGGGCCAGTGACACAGTGGGATCAGTATGGTAGAACTAAGTGAACTAAGGTAAAAAAAGTTAAAGATCCGATTTCAAAATCGGATTTGTTTCGCATTTTGATGCCGAACATTATTTCGACTGCAGACGTCTTTGCCACTACTGACGGAATTACTCTTTTCACCCTTTCAATCTGCCCATTGCCTTTAGGAATTCCCGTAGTTGTCTCGACGTGTTCTATATTATTTTCATCACAAAACTCTTTAAGCTGATTTGATTTGAAGGCCGCTCCTTTGTCGCTGACGATGTATTGAAGACTTTTGTTCCTTTCGGCGTCACGGAATTAGCAGCCTGGCCTCTGGCACTGTGGTATCCCGGCTTGAGCTCGCCGTATTTGGGGGGTTCTTTTCTAGGGCTAATTCTTCCTAGGAACCTATTCAATAATTATTTTTGAATTCGTGCCAATTCTTCTGTCCGATAGTATTTTTATGAAAAAGTCCGTTTGAAAGTATTGTCGTGGCTGTGAACAAGTCGACCCCCTTTCACTCCTCATTCACACTAATGTCCAATCATCCTGATAATAACAAAATAAATAAAGAAAAATATTCACACAAATTGCCCTTTCACACCCATCCATTCTCAGTTCCCATTCACTCACTTTCACCCTAGTCCTCCTGCCCGATGTTAAAAACAGCCTGGCTGATCCCTCCCTTAGCCATAAAAATAGCTAGTCTCTGTGGATCATCCTTTGCCATACTTCTAGGCAATGATCCCCTTTCTCAGTCCGGCGTTCGCTAGTTAGTCTCTTGGT
The DNA here is from genome assembly GCA_035044965.1 of Lordiphosa andalusiaca. NCBI lineage: Eukaryota > Metazoa > Arthropoda > Insecta > Diptera > Drosophilidae > Lordiphosa > Lordiphosa andalusiaca. Next base: position 112,793 of record JAWNNM010001743.1, read on the forward strand.
ACCTGTGTAGCAACATCTGGGCTCACTTGCTTACTTGCCACAATCCGTCTTGAAGCATACCCACCCCAAACATAACACCTTTAGCAATTCATGTTTTCAGACCACGTGGGTGTAAAATATATTCAATAGCATTTCCTCAAACATTATTTGCTAGTTTCCCCTAAATCGAGTAACTCCTATTATGAAGTATTTTACAAAAGTTCACAAAAATAAGATAAAATCATAAAGGAATAGATATAACTATTTATGTATATACATAAAATAAAAAAATTTGGGGTTAAATTTAGGCCTTCGGCTGTACTTCAGAAAGAATACAAAGAAAAACAATCGCAAGCCAACGTTTGAAGTTTGTTCGGCGCTCATGCTGCTGGTTGTGCTAAGCCTATGTTAAAGGGCGCTTACATGGTCGTTGGCCTTCTGCTGTCGCTTCGCTCCCGTCTGGATAGTGGCTGTGCTGTGCTGGTGCAGGTCAGTTTTTCTAGTTTCGTATAATATATACATATATGCAAATATGCACATGCGTTTGTATGCAGCACTGGTGGCAGTCCGAAACACTTGGTGCACTGACGAATTTGCGATTGCCGGGTTCGCGTACCGGTTCGAACCAGCGATTGGCTCTAGAGTTTGCGTACCGACCGTGGTCGAATTTGGGCGACTCCGATAGAAAAATGTAAATTACGCCGAGGCACTTGCACTGACGCACACCCGTAAACGTTCTTTCTGCCCACAGCTTCCAAATCTGACTAACTGCTGTCCGCTTGTCGTTCTGCCTTCTGCTAGTCTTGGAGACTTTCTTTCGGGCTGCTGCGCCTTCGGGCTAGCGTGGGTAGTTTTAGCGGTTACAGGCACTCGTAATAGACTTCCAAAGATTGCTACCCACGAACTGACATGTTTGATGACATGTCCGTCGACTTAGTAGGATATAAACAGGTGTACTTGGAGAACCCGTTAATGACAGAAAAAATATGTTTGTACTCTTTCGCCGCTATATCCAAAGATCCTTGATGATCGACATGAAGTGTGGTCAGCGGCATGTCTTCTTTATCGATGAGGTGTAAACAATAATTCTGTTTACCCAGCTTCTATTGTGTGTTACAAACTCGATATAATTAGCGAAGAATTCACAAACTTTCTTTTTTAATAGAGACCTGCACTAGTAAGTAAAATATTAATCGAGTAGTACTCGCCGAGTACGATTACATATGAGTACGATTACCTAGCGGTCAATTCAGCACCGTAGTACCGTGGCATCGCAGGAACAACACCGTTTTAATCATTATACTCATTTTCATATAAAAACAAGTAAGGGCGCTGCAGTCGAGTGCCCCGACTACAAAATACCTGTTCATTAGTTTTCATTTGTTTGTTTTTGAGCTTGAATGTAGCCGTTTTTGTAACAGCTATTAATGGCTTATCCTGAAGGTAGGCCACATTATTTAGTAATTTCAACGTCAAGCTCAATTGTTTCGCATATAGCTCCGGCGTTTTTTGTCCGATCTGATTGTATCTTTTCAGCATAGATAGATATTGGGACTAGCTTGATGTATACCAAACCACCAGGCTCTAACTAGAAAACTGTGGATCTGACGGTTTTTTAAGCCTAGTATCTGACGGTTTTTTGATAAAAAGAGGGGGAAAGGGGGGATTTTTAAAATGATGTATGATGTATGCCGTACGCAGATCAAGTTTGTTTCAGATTTAGATACTCCCTCCCCTCCCTCCTTTCAGAATATCTATCTATTCTGAAAAGTAAAATCAGATTGGACAAAAAACACTGGAGTTATAAGCGAAACAATTGAGCTTGACGTTAGTTAGGCCCAAAAACCGCTGAAATTACAAAATAATGTGGCCTACTTCCAGGATGACCCATTAATAGCTGTTACAGAAACCGGTTTCATTCAAATTCAAAAACAAATAAATATAAACAAATGATCAGCGCCCTTACTTGTTTTTTTAAGATAAAAAATATTTAACGATGCCACGATTATAATCGTACGATGCCACGATGCCGATTACTAATCGTAATCATGAATATGATTACATGTTACAAAGAACGTAAATGTAATCAAAAAAGTTAGTCTTTTTGCTTATGATTCCGGCATAGTGAACTCACTCGTGCATGTCTCTACTCTCTAAGCTCTGAATGAAATACTTCTGCCGAATCGCATCCTGGTTTTCTGTATTCCTAAGTGACCAAAATTGTGAGGACTTCTGATAATTTCCTTTTCCGTACACTTGAGTTCTGCTAGCCAGTCAATCCCATTAACCTGCTTATAAATCAACTGATTTTTCGTCTTATAGTCTGCACAGCGCTTATACTTCAAAATTTCTGCAACAGGTGTGAAATGTAGGTCCTTGCGTTGAGACTGTAACATTTGTCTGTGCACTTCCGTATAACTATCATATCTGGAAAGCGACTTAAACTATCTACATGCTTCATCCTGGTGCCATGTTCTATGGTGTATGAAACATCTAGGAGGTATATTAGCCACTGTACTACTTCTCTCTAGGTACCTTTGTCTTTGCGGTTGTCATCTTAAAAGCTTAACAGTCAGTAACTAGGACAAAATCGATACCCATAAGATAGCGCCTTAACTTTTTTGTCGATAAATGCGCTGCCTTTATTTCCAATAAGTAACTGTGGAATCTTTCCTCTTGAGACGAAGTTTTCTTTCTCCAATATAATACAGGATGTCATTTGCTATTGTGCGGCTGAAGAAGACTTCTACCAAAATCATCTTTTGAGGTCTTCTTTTTTGCATTCTGCTTGAAAATCTTCAAAAATGGCTCATTCATTAAGGAAGCTTTCAATTTTTCAACAGCCTGAATCTGCAACGCTCCTATCTTTCATTCACATTTGGCTGACAAAGAATAGTCCTGGACAACCTGCCTGTATATTGATATGTTTGGGTGAAGGGAAACCTTTGATCAAGGCTGCAAACCTCAAAAATTCTCAAGGAGGTTCGGTCCGGTGTTTCGAACCCATTGTAAAATAAAAGGTTCGGTTCGTGGACCTGTTCTTGGAACCCCTGAACCAAAGGTTCTGGTTCGAACCTTGGTTCGCTTGCACATAAAAGAATAGTTGGAAACATATGTATACGCCTTCTATCCATATGCTTAATATTAATGATCATTACTTAAGTTATTTTCTATAATCAAATCCATTAGGTGACATTACCAACTTTTAGAAATTGCTTAGTTTAAGTTAATTAGCATTATATCTTCCAGGAGGTGTTTATCTTAGAAAGTAATCAACAATGTTTTGCTGGAGATTTTCGAATGTATCGTTGAAAAAATTACTTAAATCGGTGAACCGAACCTCATTTTTCAAAAAAGTGGTCCGGTTCGGGTTCAGGTTCGCGAAGTCAAAAATGTAAACCCCAAAAAACCCGAACCGAACCGGTTCTCAGGGGTTCGGTTCCGGACCGGTTCGCAGCCTTGCCTTTGATAGCATTTAGCTTCTCCTGACCTGGCTTGGCATGCCCATTTTCAACTTTATGTCCAAGAAATTAGATTTTATGCTTCAAAAACTGACATTTTGACCATTTTATTTCCAACCCAAACTTTTCTGCTCGTTTTAATACCGTTTGCACATTCTCTGGGCATTGCTTAGCCGAATCTTTAAAAATAACAATGTCATCGACGTAGATCTCCATTATGCCCCTGTTTATTAAAGGTTGTAAAATAAGGTTAATATAGCGAACGATTTTCAGAATTCGAATGGAGCCCTGTTGAATTCGGATAACCCCTCTTTAGTTACAAATACCGTAAACTTCCAGCTTTATTAATCTACTTATCCATTTTTCCATTTCCATCCATTTTTGAGGTCCATTACCGTGAAAAATTTAGCTGCCTGCATTTTTATACTTTGTACCGTAGGTACATAGAGTACTATAAGTGTGTGCAACAGCCAGAATGAAGCATCTCCGGCCTCATAAAGTATATGTATTCTTGACAAGCATCAACAGTCGAGGAGATATGGCCATGTCCGTCTGACTGACCGTATAAAAGCACAAATCTCGGACATAATAAGAGAGTGAAGTTTGACTTATGTATGGGACAAAAACTTTTTATACTTGTGGGCAGATCAAGTTTATTTTCAAATGTGGCTGCGCCCCTTCCGCCCCCACAGTTTGCGAAAAACATCATATCTCCCACATTAGAGAGATGGTTCGTCCCTTCTAGATATATTCAGTAATAAGGGTAACTTATCGCCAAAGAATTGGTGAAGATCGGATAAACGGTTGTCGAGTTACGGCCAAAAGACTGTCCGCAGTATCAGCGCTGCCGTTAGATGCTACAGCAGCATCAAAATTTATGCTGAGCGTATAATTTCGTTTTGACAGAGTATGTTATATTCGGGCTTGACCGATTTTCTTTCTTGATTCAGGTATCTCTTCTACAACTGGGACTGGAATCCTATCTTTAAGCACATTATTATTCAGGATCCGATAATCCACACACAGCCTGTAGGTCCCTTCTTTTTTCTTTGTCAAAACAACTTTGCTTGCCACCTTAGAGTACGATTCTCGGATTATACCCTTATTTAGAAATTCCTCCACTTTTTTTTACAAATTTGTGTTCTGGTACTGACAATCGATTTGGGCTTCCTCGGAATGAAATATTTTCTTATTTTGGTATAATGCGCAGCTTTATTGGGCTCTCCTCTTGATTAGTCATCGGCTTGTACGACTTTATTAGATTTATTAATGGGTTCTGCATATTTGGGATCCACATCTATTTCAATGTCATCATTTGAAACTACCACGTTGAATACATTTCCCTCAGCATTATATTCAAAATCCCTTCTCTGAGCGACTTTAAAAGTATAACCATTTCTATCGAAAGTCACGATGGACATTTGTAAAATGTCATTGAAAACAGTTACATCCACTTTCAGCTTTTCATCCGGAGCAACTAAGAACGTGTGATTAGTTACTAGTTCATCCACTTCCAACTGTTTTGGAAAATTCACCTAGCGTTGATGTTTTAACATTACCTAGACCAAACAGATTGGAGCTTTCGATTATCAAATGCCTTTTGGAACTTTTCGCTTCGAATTAAGGAAACATCTACTCCGGTGGCTATCAAGCACGTTTTGTTTCACTCATGGACATCGCTTTGCCAAATGGCCAACACCTTTTCCACTCAAATCATTTCGTTTTTTCTTTACAGTCAACTTTCTTATGCTCCGTAAGGCCGCACCCGTGGCAATGTTGTTGATATTTCCGCTGCTGTTGTGGTTGCTGTTTTTCACTTGGCTTATCAACACCTTGACGACATTTATTGAACGAACTGCTTTTATCTACTGACTTTGACAAATCGTAGCAACTTCTTAGATCCTTAAACGAGGACGCACTGTACAACGGAAATTTCAGATAGTCACTTCCAAGCCATCTACGAAGTAACTTATTACCGACTGATCTTCAATTTGATTAAGTGCTGCTATTTGACCCATCTGAAGTACATACTCCTTGAAATTTTCCGACCCTCGCTTTTTGCGACTTCTTAAAATTTTATAAACTTCTGCACTGCTCAGCTGTTTGTCAAATTCATCAAATTATAGTTACCATAAGTTCTCACAATTTGACACTGTTACTGTTTTTCATTTAATTCGAATGTTACGGCATTTTAATTAAAATCATCCAACCATTGGCGAACTGAAGCTATAACACCGTCGAAATCAGGGACCACTTCGAAAAACTTTCGGTTGAAACTTACCTTTATAATGGCCGCCGTCACGGCTTTCGGACAAGATTCTAATCAAATCTGCCAATTTCCCATTACGCACGTATGTGTGTGTTTCTTAATAACCCACTCTGTTCATCATAATTTTCGCCACAACTGTAGCTTTCGATTTGATCAGAATTACTGAATGTTTTATCTTTTTTCATTCCAGCTTCTTGCATTTTTTTTTGCGCACTTGTGCTCCTTCTGCAGCTGCCATTTATTGTTTAAACACACTGACTATCGCTGTCTCTTTATTACTGCTAACATCTCGGATATTTGTTTCGTTTCTTGTCTGTGCACCAAATGTTCAATAGGGTATACTAAAGTCGTGCAAATGTATGTAACAGGCAGAAGGAAGCATCTCCGATATCATAAAGTATATATATTCTTCATCAGCATCAACAGCCGAGTCGATATAGCCATGTCCGTCCGTTCGTCTGTATGAACACCTAGACTATAAGTATGAAGTATCTGTATGAACACCTAGACTAGAAGTAAGCTAGTATTGTCTGCAGGCAGATCAAGTTTGTTTCAAATTTTTAGCCACGCCCCTGCAAAAAAAAATGTTGAATATCTCCTACAACTTTGTAAGCTATCGAGCTCAGATTTTGCAGTGGCCAATATGTACAATCTCACAAAATTTCATAGAGATCGGATAATAAATGGCAGAGTTAAAAAAACGTTGCCTACTTATCTGAGCCGCATGAGGCTATTAAACACTAATTGCCTTGAGTAACGGGTTTTTCGAAGTTGGGCAGGCCGACTTTAACTTACGCTCTCGTTTTTGCTTTGCCGGCGTAGGCTTTCATTTGCGATTTCTTCTTGTTCGAACGCATCATTATTTTACAACTACATTGGCATTTTTGGCATTTCTGTTGACTTGTTCGAACAAATTCAATTGCTTTAACTTTTCACTCACTTTGTCAACTTTTCGACTTGTTTATGGGGGCTCGCAACGGTTAATGTGTTAAATTTATTTAGTTTATGTGTAATTCTTCATAAAAGACATCATTGATGTTTGATAATGAGTTTCACAAAATAGTTTGAATATAATAAATAGACCCCGGATTTTATGTTTTATGTTCTGCACTGAAAAAGTTCAAATTTAGCATGTAGCCTTAATAATTAATGGCGGATCAAATAAACACGACATATCAGAAATATTATATTTTTTTATGCAAACTATGTTGAAAATATGTTAAAATTATATGTCGAAAAATATGTTAACTATGTCAAAAACATACTGTACTAAGTTTAGGTGTTAATCTTTCACCTTGATCAATATAAGTGTTTGCATGCGTGCAGAATGAGTATTTAGCCATTATTACTTTCATTACATGTCCACACCATCTCCCGCAATGCGAATTTAATTGGAAAACTGAATTAAATAATGAATAATATTTAAACATTTTAATTTTATTTATAGTTTTGTTTACAGTACGTGATGATAATTTTTGCAAGGTCGTCTACCGTTAACCCATGTCGCTTGTCTGATAGGATCATTTTAAAGGCTGAAAAACTTCTCTCAACATCGCATTCGTTCAAATTATTTTTTTGAAACGAATTTCTGTGCACTCAAAACTAATTTTGGTCAACCGGTTGTAAACACGATTTGGCATAAAATGCGGGGACTAATAATAAATGAGTTCAACTTATCAACTGGGAGTTCTTTTAGACGACGTTATGGAAAACAACTTTCAATTTAAGACCGAAAATTACTTCCTTTTTATACCCTGTTTCCATTGAAAATGGGGAAAGGGGGATCATGAAGTTGTGCGAATGTATGTAACTGGGACAAGGAAATATTTCCGACCCCACAAAGTATATATAGTATATTCTTGATCAGCGTGAACAGCCGAGTCGATATATGTCCGTCTGTCCGTCCGTACGTCTGTCTGTCTGTATTTTTGCATGAAGGTAGATGTATGCCGTACGCAGATCAATTTTATTTGTTTCAGATTTGGGAAATTCCCTCCCGTCCCCCTTTTATCACCAAAATATCGTTACATTTTAGACCTACAAAAACAGTCAGATCTACAATTTTCAAGTTTCGTGGCTTAGAATACATCAAGCTAGGCTGTCTAGACAGCCTGTCGGCTGCCTTATTACCCCCAATTTTGCGGTGACCAGGCACCCAGATAAGGTAAAGGGTGATTTTTTAGCTATTATCTTTTAGGCAACACTGGTTTAAACAGCTCACGCACGTTTCGTGTTTTATTTCACTGTCAAACATCTTCAGTTTGGTCTATAATTTAACCATGAATCGTCTAACAAACAAACAACGCTTGCAAATTATTGAATTTTATTATCAAAATGCGAGCTCTGCTAAGAAAGTTCATCGTGAGCTTCTTCCATTTTATGGTTAGTTTAGTCGACCCACTGAAGCGGCTATTCGGGCTATTGTGACTAAATTTCGCACCAAATTTACATTGTTGGACATTAAACAACCAACACGCTTACGTAGAGTGCGAACTGAAGAACACAGCACGCGCAACAATGGACTTATTGAGAGGCGAGTTCAGTAAACATTTTATTTCACGTTCGGGACCGGTCAATTGGCCGCTTAGTTCGTGCGATTTAACGCCTTTAGACTATTTTTTGTGGGGCTATGTTAAAGCTCATGTCTATACAGACAAGCCCGCTTCAATTGACGCATTGGAAGACAACATTGAAACATTTATTCGTGAGATACCGGCCGAAATGTTGGAAAGAGTATGCCAAAATCGGACTAAGCGGATGGACCATTTGAGGCGCAGTCAAGGTAAACATTTGCATGAAATAATCTTCAAACATTAAATTATATGGGCCGTACTATCGATTCAAATAAAGATTTCATGAATTTTTCTGAATTTTAGGTGTTTTTTTTTTTTAAACTTTCCCATAGCTCTTAAAAAATAACCCTTTATATACAGAGATGCTGAGCGATCTCATAAAAGGATCTACGACATTACTTGAGCGTTTGGCATTATTGGTGCATGAGTCAAGCACACTTAGAGTTGCTGAGTAGATGTATATATTCCTTTCTACGATCATGTTCTGTACGGTACACGCTGCAATGATCTGGGAGTCGAAATGATACTTCCATATCAAGGTTAGTGGAAAAATGAATCTTGAATGAATCTATGAATCGTTTGAAACAAATGAGACGAGAAGCCACTAAAGAAAGTAAAACGTACGACCATAAGGCAAATTCACAGTATAAAACGCTATGTATACACAAGGAGAACATTTGTTACCTGAATATGGAATCGAAGATAAATAGTGTCAGAGACAGCAAAGCCTTCTGGCAACTTGTTAGGCTTTAAAATGGACAAGCAGTTTGGCCCAATATTAAAATAGATGCCAGCATTTTAGCCGAAATGGTCTTATTAGCCGAAAAGGCACGAACACTTCAAAAAATGATAAATGCGGCACAACAGTATTGCGACACCTGGGGGTGGCAAATAAATATCCAAAAGTCTAAGGTGATGATAATAAAGGAGCGAGGAAGAACAGCTTACGATGAGAAGTGGATGCTAAATGGGGAGAAACTCGAGGTGGTAAAGCGATTCACAAATCTAGGAGAAACACTGACACCTAATATGAATTTCGCAAAACATATTGCCAAAAAACTAGCAGACGCAAAGAAGGCGCTGAATAGCACATGGAAATCGCTTCTCGGGAAAAAGCGCGTGTATCATAGCACGAAATTTTAAATGTTTGAAAATACCGCCAAAGCGATAATTTGCTTTGTAGGACAAGACTGGGGCTACCAGTACTACGATGAGGTGGAGCAACTGTCGCGGTTCCACATAAAGAAGATGTTTCGCCTCCCGACCAATACCCCAATATATGCCATTCACCTTGAAACTGGGCTCCAACCACTCTACATCCAAACCCTGGAACGGCACTTTGTCTATTTAAACAAGGTGGTGCATATGCCGGAAATCCGGTTGCCCAAAATCGTTACGAAACACTTACTTCGCTCTTAATCGCAATTCTTTTCAACATGGGTAACACTAACTGAAAAGCACAATATTAATTGGACTGAATGTGAAGTTCCCAACTGGCCCAATATGCAACAATTAATAATCCAAAGGGAGGAAGTAGAAGCCAGAGTAAACTACGAGCAGAAAGCAATCCAAAGTAGCACCCGAAACACATACAAATTGCACAATGTTACAACGGAAAAATATGTTATGGCATATATTATACCGTTTGGTCTAGAGTACCAGAGAGACTAGCCAGCCCACTTTCCGACCCGGTGGTAGCCTGGCCTGAACAAAAAAATATTAAGAAAAATATGATCTGAAACTTTTTTTTTAATAAAACAAGAATGAAAGTCGGTCATGCCTGACTATAGCATACTCCGTACCAACGAAAATATATGCTCAGCATAAATTTTGATGCTGCAGTAGCAGCTGACAGCAGCGAACAGTCTTTTAATCATAGCTCGACAACCGTTCATCCGATCTCCACCATTGATTTGGCTAATCGATAAGATATCTTTATTGCTATATGTCCAATATGTCCAGGAGGAACGAACCATCTATCTTTAAAACTGTAGGAGATATGACGTTTTTTCTAAATTGCGGGGGCGGCAGGGGGCGTGGTCAAAATTGAAAATAAACTTGATCTGCCTGCAGACATAAGAAGCATATGTCTCATACATGTCAAACCTCTATCTCTTACCATCTCTGAGATCTGTGCGTTCATACGGACAGACAGACGGACGGACGGACAGACGGACATGGCTATATTGACTCGGCTGTTGATGCTGATCAAGAATATATATACTTTATGGGGTCGGAGATGCTTTCTTCTGGATGTTACATACTTTTGCACAAACTTATTATACTCTATGTACCTTTGGTACAGAGTATAAAAAATGGGCGACAAAAAGAATTACAAACAAACAAAAATACTTGAGAACAAACCGAGGCACCGGAAATAGTGAACTCCCGTTCCAGATCGGCCGTGCTAGTGTACCTCCGATTTAAGGATTGTTTATTTAGAAGATACAACTGTAAGGCCAATTGTATTGCTGTTATAATGACTAACTCCACTGTCCAGTGCGTTAGATCTTCTATGTGACCCGTATGGTCGACAACCTGCACACTATTTACAACATTAGCCGTATTATCGGAGGCTTTCGACTCCTTACCTCCCATTTGAGATGCAGGCAAAACGAGGACAATGGTAGAGGAAAAACTAAATCAAAAATGCGAACTATTAGGTCTAAAAAAACTAAAATATTCAGAAAGACAAAAGAAAAAAAGAAAACGAACAAGAAATAAACACTTAATTATGAAAACTATAACTATGTTGCTATCGCTCAGGAATACGGTAGCGTAATCCATCGTTGAAAAATTTTGATGGCCTGGTACTTCATGCAACATATGGCATGCAACACAAATGGGATGGTTGGCTCTAATAAATCCTTCAATATTGGTCACTTAACACACACATTTTCAAAACCGCTTTGCATTGAATCATTCACCATTTATTTGTGTTTGGCAGCTCCGTTTTGCAAATTAATTAATTTCACTTTATTGTTGTAGACTAATTTTGCATGCATTGAGTGTTGTTGAAGATGAGAATGAGGAGAAGGAGATGGAGAAAGAGAAAGAGAAGGAGAAGGAGAAGGAGAAGGAGAAGGAGGAGGAGAAGGAGAAGGAGAAGGAGAAGGAGAAGGAGAAGGAGAAGGAGAAGGAGAAGGAGAAGGAGAAGGAGAAGAAGAAGGAGAAGGAGAAGGAGAAGGAGAAGGAGAAGGAGAAGGAGAAGGAGAAGGAGAAGGAGAAGGAGAAGGAGAAGGAGAAGGAGAAGGAGAAGGAGAAGGAGAAGGAGAAGGAGAAGGAGAAGGAGAAGGAGAAGGAGAAGGAGAAGGAGAAGGAGAAGGAGAAGGAGAAGGAGAAGGAGAAGGAGAAGGAGAAGGAGAAGGAGAAGGAGAAGGAGAAGGAGAAGGAGAAGGAGAAGGAGAAGGAGAAGGAGAAGGAGAAGGAGAAGGAGAAGGAGAAGGAGAAGGAGAAGGAGAAGGAGAAGGAGAAGGAGAAGGAGAAGGAGAAGGAGAAGGAGAAGGAGAAGGAGAAGGAGAAGGAGAAGGAGAAGGAGAAGGAGAAGGAGAAGGAGAAGGAGAAGGAGAAGGAGAAGGAGAAGGAGAAGGAGAAGGAGAAGGAGAAGGAGAAGGAGAAGGAGAAGGAGAAGGAGAAGGAGAAGGAGAAGGAGAAGGAGGAGGAGGATGTGTTGAAGTCGGAGTCGTGGTCGTCGTCGTAGGAGGAGGAGGATTCGTCGGAGTGCGACAACATCTACATTTGAATTTACAATTCAAAATCTAAGCTCATCCATTTTCTACCCTAGACTCTGCGCCTTAGTGTGAACAACATTTAAACCATGTCATTGTTTACCTAGAATTCGTATTATGCTGCTTGCAATGGAACTACTAGGTATTAACTCCATTGGGAAGATGAGGGCCCATTACGAACGCACACTGAATAGATTTGACTATACTTGCAAAGACAAAATTGACGATATAGCTATATAAAATTAAGCTTAAGTACAAAAAATAGAGTAAGGAAATACAGTTTTTGAATATTATGTTGTTACAATTGTTGACGAAAGCTCTGCTGCAGATGAGATACTTCCGAGCCAGCTGGTGCATCGGTCGGCGTATAAAGTTCATTGGCGACAATATCAGAGGAGGGAGGGGTGGAAGAGGTCAGAGAATGACCGTTGGTCGGACTCGAAAACTCTTCCACGCTCTGAATACAATGCACGCCGTCACTCGCATTTCGCCTGACATGCACAAGCCCACGACGATTGAAGACGGCGGAGAGAGCTTTACGTTTTTTCAGCCGCAAAGCTTTTTTAAGAACTGCATAATTCTCTCTGGTTAACTTGTCATTAATACAAAAACTAGTTGCTGCTATGTCTCGCGACGGCAAGCAGCTAACTGCTTCATTAGGAAGACCTTGTCGCTGAGCATCTCAAATTTTATTATGCTAGAAGGTGCGGTGATCGAATGTGCCGTATTCCATAGTCTAAATACCACTTTGAGCCGTGGCGCAAGTGTGATTTTGACTGTAAGATAGAGAGCATTTCATACCCCGCTTATTCACGAAAGGATCATTATGATAAATTCCCCTAAAAGTATGCCAGCTTTATTTCCTTAAGTAATTATCATTTTAAATGAAACATCAAGAGTCAATTTTGAAAGTGTAAAGCATAGTCCACACCATGATTCAACAATACAGTTAAGGCAGCGTCAGTGTGAGTTCTCTGCAAAGTACCTTCACGTTCAGTGCTGCGCTTACTCTTGAAGTGTAAGTTTTCGGCAAAGGTACTCATCACACTGACGCCGCCTTACCTGTATTGTTGTATCATGTTCCACACTTTGCATTCTCTTAGATTGACGGACTAATTGAAGGTATTCAAAATGAATTAGTAGTAAGAGAATTGATTCCCCAAATTAGTAATATTTATGAAGTGCGTTTATCATGATAATTTTGTTGTGTGAAAACAGGGTACAAAATATGATTAAGGTTTTCGCCTTCGGCGAATGGGACTCCATGCATTCGAATGTCGCACGCAGTGTTTGCAGGACGTTGCATCGCCAGCCTATGATCCAACACCCCAACCCGGTCTTTATAGAAGCGCAGTTTGCAGACCTCCAGTGTGACTACAGGCTTGTTAAGTTGTTTCACCTCCCTTGATAGTCCATCAAGTCGCTCCATAAGCACAGCCAACACGCCTTGTTCGGTTTTTTTTGCATATTGGAAGTGATCAGGCCAGCCTGCTAGAGCTGAAGCATCCGAGATACGATCACCCTTTAAGTCGGTGTTGGTGTTTGGCGAGCCCGTTTACCATGTTAGGGTGTTTGGTCTTACAAGGTCTGGTTGCCTAATTTTCGGTTGTCGATTGCTGGAACATGCTGGAAAGTGTGTGGGCAGCAGGAGATCCAAGAATTCCTCACTGGGGCCAGTCCAGGTTCCTTCCTTTTGTAAGAGACCTGGCGAAGCAAATGATTTGGCCAGGATCTTCCTAAGACGCTATGCGTCTGAAGTGGATTTTATATTGCTACAAAGGTAAGCCCAAGAGGTGCGTTTACCTTTTTGTAGGACTTTTTTTTATATATACTGAGTTTTTTCTTGTATAATTCTCATGAGGTGGTATGGTCATTAAACTTGGCCACATTAAAGGTAAGTCTGCAATCCTTTCAATCCTTTCCTTTTTTTTTACTATTGAGGGTCGCTTAAAGTTTGAAAAATCTCCTCGACGTCTAGGTAGGCGTCCGAAGTGTGGGACTTGAGTTGTCGCACCCACCAAACATTCCACCCCAATCCCGATTCCCGGCGGTACCACCGTTAGGTATTACTTCGCCGGGGGGAATGCCAAAGGCTCTTCTAGGATTCTCTCCTTGGATGAGTTGAATTGCGCTGTCTTTCAGCGCTACGCAGCTTTTGGAGTATTAGGGTGGTCATGTGGCTAACCGCTGACCTATTTCGTTCCGACTCAAGTATAATGTTCACCAGGCTACCAGCGGCTGGTGTCCTCCCCACCCTAGTGCTGAGTTCATTAAGTTCGTGCCCACACAGTGAGTACAGAAGGGCTGTCTTCGTGCTTAAGTCGGTGATGATAAGATCTAAAGCACCAATGACCTGTCAAGAGTTGCGTCGGGTAGATGTCGATTTGACCATGTCTCCTGTCCAGCCATACCCTTAAGTCTGGGATCAGGCTAAAGGTCCACCGTCCGTTGGTTGACTCTGTTAATCGTGCTTGCCAATGTTGCAGGGTTGCTCTGCGCGCTTCAATTCGTTGGGAGGCTGCCAACGGGCCCGAGGTCGATTATCTCCTGATCTCTGCAGATTCCCGTTCGCGAGGTCCAGGGTGATGATGCCAGCTAGCACCAGCGCTGCATCATGTGAGACTGTTTGGAAGGCGCAGGTCACGCGTAAGGCACATAGGCGTCGTACCGAGTTGGTAGACCACGTGTAGGTGTCGTGTCGGGTTCCTTCTGCCCATATTGGTGCTGCATATAGCAGCGTAGAGCTTAAAACATTGTCGAGGAGTAGTCGCCTCGGTTGCTGTGGTTCTCGAGGTGCTGCTTAAAGCTAAGTCTGTGGTCGATAGTGACCTTAAGGTCCCTCAGATGTGGTGTCGATGTTATTGTAGAGCTGCCTATATGGATGGTGGCAGTCTCTATCCTTTTTCTGCTGCTTATTAGTATCACCTCGGTTTTTTGTGCAGCCAGTGTTAAGCCTGAACTGCTAAGCCATTTTCTGACAGAAACTATAGCTCTGTTTGCAGGCTTCCTCGGTGTTTGTGAGGTGTTTGCCTACTACGATGAGGGCTATGTCTCCGCGAAGCCTATAACTGTTGCACCTTCCGGGAGTTCGAGCTGCAGTATACCGTTGTAGATCAGGTTCCACAGCAATGGTCCCAAGGCAGAACCCTGTGGTACTTCTCCAGTCACTCCATGGCGCACGGGGCTGTGCTCTGTCTCATATATGAGCACCCTGTCTTGGAAATAATCCTGCACCATTTTTTGGAGGTATGCTGGGAATTTACCATGGTTCAGTGCCGTCATATTGCATCCCCATCTGGCCGTGTTGAATGCGTTCTTTATATCCAGCGTTGCCACAAGGCAGTATTTCTTGGATCCTCCTAGCCATCGCTGCCCTTCGATCGCTGGCTGTCTCGCATAGCTTGCCCACAGCGTCCAAAGTGGATCGCCTCTTCCGGAACCCAAACTGCATTGGAGACAAATACCTCTCGACAACAGCCTTGCAGATGATGGCTCGTCAACAGGCTTGTCTCCCTTCGGAATAGGCACCAATCTCGGCTTTTTCCCTCCTCAGGCATACATTGTACATGGTTACAAAAGCCTCTGTGTTTTGCTGTATGGCTAGCCTTAACAAAGCTTTTAGGATTCCGTCTGGGCAAGGTGCCTTCCCATCTTGTACACATTTGGCAGCAGCTAGTACCTCGTCT
The DNA here is from genome assembly GCA_035044965.1 of Lordiphosa andalusiaca. Classification (NCBI taxonomy): domain Eukaryota; kingdom Metazoa; phylum Arthropoda; class Insecta; order Diptera; family Drosophilidae; genus Lordiphosa; species Lordiphosa andalusiaca. The sequence goes on from JAWNNM010001743.1 coordinate 128,489, forward strand.
GTAGTCGCAAGCTGCAACCCAGCTTGCATAGGCGATACGTTCATTCGCTGGAGTTTTTTTGTTTTTTTTTTCGTTGTAAAATCTTCAAAATCAATTGTTAAAACAAAAACTTTCGACTTGCGATCAAAGACTAATGGACATTCATAAGCACTTGAGCTTATGTTGTCCAATAATATCTAATATTTGATATTTAATTAAATTAAATTAATTGAATGACTAAGCGTACAAATTCAGCAAATACATTTGCAAAAAACACTAACAACACCACGAGTCAGAGCCAACACAATGCCCAAATGCAACAACAACAAGACGATCGCCGGCTTTCTTTACAGCGCAACAACGCTTATTTTGCAATTGTCTCTCCCGAGCCCACTAGCACGGCGACTGAAAGCTGAACGCATTCTTCGCAAAGCACTCGAAGCGGAAGCCCATAGCCGTTACATAGAAAAACTATCGCCTACAAGCACCAAATTTCCCCTATGGAGAGCACATGCAAGCATAAAGCCGCCTGCAAAGGTAGACACGCCTTTAAGGGACCAGAGTGGAAGTTGGGCCCGCAGTGACGAAGAGAAGGCAAATGTCTTTGCACTTCACCTTAGAAATGTCTTCCAGCCAAATCCACCAACTAATGGCTATGCACTTCCATCCTGCCATAACATAAGTATATCTCAAAACTTTTCAATGCGGTAGTGCGATGTGGTTACTTCCCAACCCAATGGAAGAAGTCCACAATCACAATGATCCATAAACCAGGAAAGGATAAAACCCAACCGTCATCATATAGACCCATTAGTCTTCTACCTTGCTTATCAAAACTTTTTGAGAAGATCTTACTCCGTAAAATTGATTCCCATGCACAAAATTTCATTCCTACACACCAATTTGGGTTCCGAGCTAAACACGGGACTATTGAGCAAGTCAATCGCATAACTTCAGATATTCGGACTTCTTTTGAAAACCACGAATACTGCTCTGCCATTTTCCTAGATGTTTCCCAAGCATTTGACCGCGTATGGTTGGACGGTCATACATTCAAGATAAAGTCAATGCTTCCACCAAATACACACGAAGTCCTAGAAAGTTACGTCAGTAACAGAGTATTTACAGTTCGTCAAAATGAGTACACAACAGAAGAGTTCACCATAGGAGCCGGAGTTCCGCAGGGCAGTGTTCTTGGTCCTTTCCTATACGTACTAAACACTGCCGACATACCAACAGACTGTCGACTTACAATAAGTACTTTTGCGGATGACACGGCAATATTAAGTAGATCACGATGTCCAATTACCGCAACAAGACTTTTAGCAAGCCACCTTACCTACGTGGAAGAGTGGCTGGGCAACTGGCGTATTAATATCAACGAGCAAAAGTGTGAACACGTGACGTTCACACTCAACAGAAGCACCTGTGACTAAACGCGACTTTGATCCCGCAATCAAAGGATGTTGTATACTTAGGTGTACACCTTGATAGAAGGCTCACATGGCGCAAACACATAAACTCGAAAAAACTTCAGATAAAGCTTAAGGCCATCAGCCTTCACTGGCTAACTAACTCCCGTTCCCCTCTAAAGCTGGAATATAAAGTCTTACTGTACAAGAGAATCATAAAGCCTCTCTAGACCTATGGCTCGGTGCTATGGGGAAATGCTTGAGCGAGCAGCGTGGACATCCTCCAAAGATCATAGTCGAGAATCCTTATAATCATCACTGGAGCGCCATGGTACATTCGCAATGATTGTATCCACATCGACCTTAGCATCCCACTGGTTGAAACTGAAATAGAGGAACTTCTTGCCCACCCATTTGCAAAATCCCTCACCATGCTGGCAACGCATTCTCGTTTCCGAAGAAACGACCTACCAACCCAGCGACTGACTTGAAGGGCCTCAGAACCCAAACAACCTCCAATAGGGGATAGTTTTTAAAATAGTTTCTAGATTAAGATTTGAAAAATTATTGTTAGTCTCTTTAAGAGAAGATCCAATAAATACCAACTAAGCTAAAAAAAAATTTTGCTGGTGTGGTTCTTGGTGAGGAATGAGTGTCCCACTATGACTCTCAGTTGCTCCGGGCAGGATGGTGCTGGCTTCGCTAGGACTTTATGTTTTTTGGTCACCAGCTTGTAGGCGAAGCCAAACGGGTTCTCTTCTACATCCTCGCAGATTTTTGAAAAGCAGCTCCGCTTGCTGTCCTTTATCAGTCGCTTAAGGATCAGTCTCTTAGCTTTATAGAGCTCTTGTAGGTTTTGAAATTTTGGTGTATGCCTTGACCGTTGGTAGCTTCGCGATTGCACGCTACTCTTGCATCCGCAATACTTTGTGTCCACCAATAATTAGGATTGCGTCGATAGGGAGTTGTGCTGTTCCTAGCCATAGACGCATCGCAAGTGGCTTTGATGTCGATTTAAAAGGTCACTAATGTGGTTGCTCTGGTAGAGCGCTCCGCTTTAATGACCTTCCAATTTTGTGAGGGGAACCTAGGGTTAAGCACCCTCATAATTTGCAATATTTTTACAGGTTCAGAAGGGTGAATGGGTAACCAAGCCCTTGCCCTCGGACACGATGGAATGTCTTTCGCATCCACTACCGTTAGCAGTGCGCCTGGATAGAATTATCTGACTCTTACAATGTCGGCCTTGTACAGCTCCACCGATTGCTCATCCTTACTTGCCACAAGTTGAATGTTTCCTTAAAACCATCCGATACTGTCACATGAGAGTGGTGCTCCTGGGTTCTCGAGCAATACGTCCAGGTCCAGGCCTTGCGTTTTCCTGTGGTTAAGGTTTGGTTAGGTTGGGCCCGGTAAAATCCGCGGCTTTACCGCACACAATGGCAGTACCCACTGGTTTTCCAGCAGAAAGTCCAGTCGCTTGTGGCTGACTGGAGCTCTTCTTAATAGAAGGATCAGTCTGCGCATTCCGAGCAACCGGCGCCTCATTACCCGAGTATCGCGGCTCCAGAACCATTCTTCTTGGGTTGGCTAATATCCTCGGGCAACATCTAAATAAATAAAATAAAATAGATAGATGCTAATATATCAAATCGAATCTAGCTTTTACTATAAACTCTTATGGTTGAAAAATTTATTTTAAAAAATAGCACCTTAAAAAATATGGAATACTGCTATAAAAATAGCTGGATTCCAAAACTAGCTTACTAGCTTAAGTGACTAAAAACAGGTTCATTCTCTCGCGAAAATTAATCAATGAAATGTAGGTCTTAAAAGTATTAAGCGAACAGGCGCCTTAAAACTCGTCCCACAATACACCTCGACGTGCATGCTTCTCCCACCTGGCTGGTCTGGATTTATCCGTCGCTGCGTATGTGTGTCCACGGGGCCGACGCAAAGGAGCAGTCGCTAAACTCGAACTCTAACCTGATGAAGCAGGGGCTGGCCCAAAGAATGGAATGCCTCGAAGTGCTTGTCTCGCATATAAGTCACCCTGCGAGCAGTCTCAGAGCTAATTCGATTCAGAATGGGAGGACGGTATCATGTCCCGACGCTGTATACTGGTGCGACTTTATCAATTATAAAATGTCAGGAATGTGAAGTGCTTGGGCGGCCTAAAAGCTCGGGTCCTTGAAAGATCTTGAGTTAAAGTCGGGATGGGGAACGTCGATTTTTAGCAGTTGGTAGCCCCGTCCCCTTTGTCCACCAAGCCCCCATCCTACGTTGAAATATACTGATGCTGAAATACTATTACAACTCGCGATCAGGTTCCAAAATGTCTCTTTTTCTTAGTTATAAGACTAATTTTATGTTTAGGGTATTCACCTTGTACACATAGGCATTTTTATGGTTTTTATTTGTTTTCTGGACGATAGAAGCATTGAAAGCCGACATTATTGCGGAACTAAGATCGAAGTGTGGGACTCTCACCGCACTAAGCTACCGCCACCTAACCCGTTTCCATGCGGGACTGCCTTTTGGTATTAATTTGGATAGGATAGGATTATCCCCTATGTATTGAATTGCGCTCACATTCGTCGCGACGCAGACTTTGATAAGCTATTGTGGTCATATTGCATACTGTAGACCAGTGCTCTTTCGAGTCAAGCATGAAGCTCGCCAGGGGACAAGCGGCTGGTGTCCCCTCCACCCCCATGCTAATCTCATTTCTTTCTGCACTGAATGTCGGACACACAAAAAATTTGTGTTATGCGTCATGGGTGACCCCCTGACAGCCATGCCGCTATGTTCGGAATAAAGCGTTTCGTCCAACGTCCGTTTGTGCTTTGATTTCACCTTTCCTGCTTCAGTTCGATTGTCGCTGCTCTTTGCGCCTCCCAGCTGCTATATTTTCTAGTCGCAGCCAAGATTTGCCTTTCCTTTGCCAGTAGGTCAATACAACAAGTGCTGCCTCATGGGATACCGTGCGGTATGCAGAATTCACTCTCAGCGTATGGACGATAAGCTGATTCTGCTCCTGCTCTGTGAGAGTGTGCTTGCATGGCACCTGCCCAGACTGGCATTTATCAAGACCGATGTGACTACACCGTAGAAGATTCTCGTACTATCCGTGTGTCCGCGAACTAACGCCACGCTTGCAGTTGCGCCTTTTTGATTTCAAAGCACATGAGCGCGCTCTACGTTAGCTGATAGTCTACACACCTGATAGCATCACACCTAGGTATTTAAAGTATAGACTGAAGTGTATTGATAGCATTTCTTACTGACATGCTTGTTGTGAAGGAATTGAATTAAATAACAGTCTTCATATATATATTAAAATAAGTTCAATAAGTTGACAACCCTTGGATTTAAATAAGTTGCCAGCTCATACCCTTAGTCGATAAGTATTTCTGAATTTACCGTATTATCTATCGATAAGTATTGTTCGGTCCACAATTATTTCGATAACTACTCGCTTGGGTTTAGTTGAAAAGGCGCCCGTGAAGAAAAAGGGCGTGAGTGGTAAATTTCAATCTTTAATTTCTTAGTTTAAATTTGTAACCTTCGTAGATTCGTAGGTAGCATAGAATTGCTAAAGGAGCTGTTTATTTACAATCTGCTCTAGACACGAGTACAGTCTGGCAAAGGATTGCAAGTACAGCAACAAGGTTAGTCTGGCACAGGGGACTGCTGTGGGTTAAAGTTCTGGGTGCGCAGGTAGAGCAATGAAAGTGTGAAATTCGTGCGAGCTTTGGGTCTCTGGGCGAACGGACGACTGCGTGGGAAAAACAAGAAGAATTCTTAGAAGCGAGCACAAGTCAAGAAACCGAGATCCGCTAAAGGTGAGAGTCTGTAGTTAGTGGTTTGAGTTTGGGTTTGGGATTCTGTCTGATGGTACATAGAAGAGCTAAGGCTAAACTGATTGAAGAATTGCACATGGCGTCAGCAGGAAAGGGGGGCTGCAACCGAAAGCAGCGATGATGAAACTCGGCAAACATTAAAAATAATAAAACGTGGAGCACGCGCTGAAGAAAATTCGATGAAACAAGAAATGACGTGTTTTCTACAACAAATGCATTGGCTTTAATTGGATGCTGTAAGGAATCATGCGGAACAAATGAATAGGTTTGAGGAAAAGTTGTCAAAGTTAGTAGATGCCATGGTAGATTTCAAGATTAAGACTGGTCATAAAGAGAATAATTGTTCCGATTCTGCTGAGCAAGAGGCAGGGAGTCAACCCGAAGACGAGCATGTTTCGAGTTTCGAGAGGAGTGCAGATGTCTGAGTTTGGCGTAACACCAGATCTCGAATGGAACCAATAAGGAAGCTGTACGATTTGCCACCCTTTGATGGAGGCATGGCCAAAGTTCAAGGAGGCGTTTTATATGACAATCGAAGAATATGGGTACACTGATCTACAGAATCTGTTATGCCTACAGAAAGCAGTTAGAGGAAAGGTAAGGGAAACCGTTGAGTGTCTGCTCATCCATAGCCAAAGCGTTGCAGATGCAATGGAAGCGCTTAAAATGAGATTTGGAATACCAGAGACTCTTGTAAAGAGCCAAATATGCCGAGTGAGAGCTAGTCAAAACATTTCGGAAGGTAAACTGGAGCAATTCATAGAATTCACAACTAATGTGAGCAATTAACTTCTTTCTTAGAGGCAGCCGAAGCGAAACAACATTTGGCGAATCCAATGTTTATATGTTTATTTTAAGATAAGCAATTATCTGCTTGTTAGAAATAGTTATAAAGTATATAAAAAATCAAAATCAATTATTGATTACGCCAAGTAAGAAAAACTTTTTTACGATATGCCCCTACTCACATTAAATGCAGACAAAGTAGATAAAAGATTACGGGAATTCGTGTAGTGCGAGCAATGAAAAGACAGTATGTGGTATAGGTCATTATAGTTATCATACAGGACTCTGAAAGGAGTGTGTCGGCCGTAATTTGTTCTGCACTCTTGCAAAGACAGTCGGCGAAAACGGCGAATTACTCTGCAGGGTACGTTCCAGATCAGAAAACTTAGGAGGAGAGATGAATCAACATCATCAGCAACCAGTTTATTCAGAAAAATCACAACGTGGCTAGTCCTAAGGTCTTTTAGAGTAGGCAAGTTCAAGAGACGTAGCCTTTCTAAATAGGGAGGCAAACGGCGACCAGCATCCCAGTTTAATCCCCTAAGCACAAAAAGAAGAAACTGCTCTTCAACCGACTCCAATAAAGTCGGTTCAAAAGCAGTTCTGAAACTGCCAATCAGTCAGCGTCTAAATTGGGCAGAGTATGCAGAGACAGTAAATCATTTTAGCATATGGTTGCGAAGGCGCCCCAATATCATCCAACAATCGTGTTTGGTTGACTCTCAAACGGTGTAGGGGCCTAAACGATAAAAAAAATAGGTTTTTCCATGCAGATGAGGCAAAGGACGGAGTCACATGTTACCACTGCGGAGGTAAACATTACTTGGCCTATTGTGATGAGTTCGCAAAACTAGAACGCGAACAGAAATGGACTGTTGTGCGCAAAGGAGGGTTATGTTTTGCCTGATTGCGCAAAGGACATCAAAGCTTCAAGTGCTTGCACTTTCAGCACAAACGCGAAGATGAGGGTTGCAAGAGGAAAGACCACAAACTAATGCACAACGAACCAGTCATTGTGGCGAAAGCATTAAATAAGAACGAGTCCAAAACAGAGAGTGCCTTCTCAGCTACAGTGTGTCATCATACTAGGTCGACACTGCTGTTAAGAATATTACGAGTAAGGCTCCTGGACCAAAAGAGAATCTTACGTTGCAATGGTTCGGCAACAAAAAAAAAAACTGAAACGACAAGTCGTTGCGATCTCAGACTGTCAGGGATGAAGAGTCATACGATATTTGATTTGAAAGGGGATAGGACCATAAAGGATCTGCGTTTGCCGAAGCAAACAATAAAAATCTGCCTTTAAAATATCGTCATGTGAGGGACATTTCCTTCGGTTATCACCGCGATGTGGTGCCTGAATTGTTGATAGGTCTTGCCAATGTGCATTTGGGCATACCAAGCAAGGTACGGTCACCCGGCCTATACGGACATGCAGTTATCAAGACCAAACTTCGATGGGTAATAAATGGTAAGTGCCAAGATAAATGCCAAAATAGAGTGAATGGATCGTACCTGATGACCGAGAGACATGATGATGATATTGATAATCTAGTACGAGACTTTATCACAGACGCGGAGATGGGAGTGCGCATTGACCAGAAATACGTAGAAGGGAGAGAAACAGCAAGGTCAAAGGAGATACTGCAGGCAACAACAAGACGTATCGGACACCGTTATGAGACGGGCCTGCTTTGGGTACAAGATGACATTGCTATTCCCGAGAGTAAATCAATGGCACAGAAGAGACAGCTGTCCTTGGAACGGAAATTTAAGTTGGACCAAGAATACCAAAAACAGTACATAGGCCTCATGAGGGCATATAAAGAAAAGGGATAAATGGGAGTGCTTACTGCTGACGAGATTAACGACGAATCAAAAAGAGAATGGTGTTTACCGCATTTTGGGGTTACAAAACCCAAATAAACCTGGTAAGCTGCAAACCTTCAAACCTTATGAGTGGGCCAGACGAATGTCAACCATTATGCACCATCTTGATGAGGTTTCGATAAAAGATTATTTAAGTATGTGCTGACATTGTTGAGATGTTCCATCAAGTTGGTAGTGGCAATTGGCAGTGCCAGAAAGTTCTTGGGTTGCCTTGGTATACACAAAGTAAAGAATTTGGGTTCCAGCTGACATTTGGCAAAATAGACAAAGAAGTATTTGAGGAAAGTAGAGGTCCCACAAAACGAGAAGTTCTCCGCAATGCGATGCCTATTTTTGATCCATTCGGGTTAGCTGCCGAATACTCGCTGATAGCCAAATTGTTGTTGCAGTCCATATGGAGAAAGAAAATAAGTTGGGATCAGTGAGTAAACACAGAGGATGCCGTCAAATGGAAAAATTGGATTCGACAGTTGATCGGAGTGGAACAGATTCGAGTCCAACGAAATTCTTGAGGTATCAAACATGGAGGAATGGCACTGGGTAACCGGAAAAGAGAATCTGGCAGACTTCGGGACGAAGTTGGGGAAGGAATCTCGACAGTCGGTTTGGATTAATGGTCCTCAATTTTTGATACACGAAATCCAGAATTGGTTTCCAAAGGGAAAGAATGTTCAGTCAACGGATTTGGAATTGCGAGCTAAATTTACGGGTATTGTAACAGAAGCAACGAAGCAAATTTTTTTTCAGTTCTCTTCATTTCCGAGACTTGTCAGGGTAGTCGCTTGGATGCCGCGAGTCTTAAAAGACAATTCGCAGCGTCAGAGCTATTTAAATGTAGACGAGATTAAAAATGCTGAAATGGTTGTTTGCCGTGTGGTACAATCCGAATTCCGAATAGCGAAGAAATGGAGAAGTTGCCCAGAGGCGAATGCATTGAGAGGAGCAGAAAATTGTGGAACCTTTCTTCGGATCTGGATGAGAACGGACTGATAAGAATGCATGAAAGAAATGACGTCGCTGAGTCTGTTAACTTATGTACCAGACGACCAATTATCCTACCTCAGAAGAACTACGTCACAAAGCTTGTTGTACGACATTATCATGCAAAATGGAAGCACCATAATGAAAATTCCATTGTGGCAGAGATTCGTCGACGATTCTGGATTCCGCACCTGCGTGAAGAGGTTTGCCGAGTATCGAGATCCTGTCCGGTATGTAAAATTAAAAAGGCACGACCAATCGCGCTAATGATGGGGCAGTTGCACAAAGACAGATTCACTCCGTACGTAAGGCCGTTCACGTACGTGGGAATGGATTATATGGGACCTTTCTTGGTGGTCAAAGGCAGAAGCACTGAGAAACGTTGGACATGCATCTTTACGTGTTTGACCATCCGAGCGATTCACCTAGAAACTGCCTATAATTTGTCGACCGATGCTTGCTTGATGTGTATAAAAAATTTTATGAACAGAAGAGGTACACCCACTCGCATACGGTCGGATAACTGTACTAATTTTTCCGGGGCCGATCGGGAGCTGAAACAACAGCTAGATGATTTTAACCACGGCAAATAGCAGACGAACTGGCGACGGAGAAGATTGAATGGTTGTTCAACTGTCCAATGAACCCGCATGCAGGAGGATGTTGGGAACGCCTCGTACGTTGTGTAAAAAGAGCCATGGGGCATGCCTTGCTTAAAACTAATTTGAAAGAAAGTTCACTCTATAATCTGATGAGCGAGGCTGAGAATGTTGATAATGCCCGCCCGCTAACGCACATAGCTCTTGATAGTCCGACAGACAACCCACTTACCACTAACCACTTTCATTTAGGCATCTTACATTCTAGCCAAACTCCGCACCCTCAGAAGGAAGTATATCAACCAACGATAAAACAGTGGCGTATTGTGCAGCAGTTGCATCATTCCTTTTGGCGCAAGTGGATAGATGAATACTTGCCGGACCCAAGTCGGCGTACTAAGTGGTTTCAACCGATAAAGCCGATTGCTATTGGCGACCTTGAGCTTGTATGTGATGCTGCAGTTCCAGCTGGCAAATGGGCAAGGTAATCGAAGTGGTCACTGGACGCGACGGACAAGTACGCTCGGCGAGCGTGAAAACCAAAATTGGACTCCTTCGTCATGACGGGCGACGAAGGAGTCCAATTTTGGTATACTGGACTGGATTTGAGTGAATCAGAGATGGGCTATATTCACGGTGGCGGGGATGTTGTGAAGGATTTGAATTCGAATTTAAAAACAGTCTTCATTTGAATATTCAAATAAGTTTAATAAGTTGACAACCCTTGGTATTGGCACTGGACCCTGTGCCGTTGCGTGCTTCAGACCATGTACTCGAGCGCACCAACCGAAATAAAAACGCTGCTTTGTTTTATATCGATTGATGATAATAGGCGTTGCTGAAATTTTTAATTTCTTATTACTTCGTGTTACATATCTCTTTAGGTTAACTTAACTTACATTCGTGCTCCACACACGCCAATAGTCCAAATTAAAATTTTCTTGCTTCTGCTCTGTCTCACTCGTGAACTAAAACTAACCGGCAAGTCAAAGACAAATTCTGTAGCCGGCTGCGATCGACCATCGCATAACTGTGAGCGAGATAAGCAGGCAAAACAAACGGTAAACTTCCAAGAAGCTTCTAATAATCAAAAGGGAGGCAGCGAAAACAAAGCTGGCTGCTGCTAGTTACATTACAAATTACAGTTTTGGTTGGCCTTGCCAACCACGCAAATATAATCCAGTCAGCAAGTTGGGAACGAAATACAATTTTCAATTCTATTCTCAACATTCCCCACTCAGTAATTCACTAGCTCCGCGCTGTGTATTACCAACACTAACGTCCAACTTAGCTAACTTTACGGCAGGTCGAGTTATGAGCCCATCCGCAGTTCGCACCACGGCGCTTCGGACCTGGACATCCTTTGCTCGGTGTACGTCCAATACCACACCCTTTGGCCAGCAGTTTCTCTTACATCCGTCGTCCACTATGATGACGACGTTGTCGACAGCAATCGGTCTGACTGGCGGCTGAAACCACTTGGTTCTTCTAGTGAGCGTAGGCAGGTACTCACGCAGCCATATTTTCCAGAACTGATCAGCCAACTGACTAGCAATACGAAATCCTCTCGTCAGTGCTACTCCACCTTAGTGACCACCTTAGTGACCTACAAGAAAATGATTAGGTGTTAGTGCCTCCGACTCTGCTGATTCCAGAGGGACGTAAGTGAGCGGCCTAGAATTGAGCACGCTTTCGACATCGGCTAAAGCTGCACGGAGCACCGCTTCTTTTAGTCCATTTAGTCCATGTGGCAGGATTTCGGACAATATAGACTTTGTGGAACGAACCATTCGCTTCCAGGCCCCTCCCATATGGGGCGCTCCAGGCAGGATAAACTGAAACTCCAACTCGGTGAATTTTTGCGCAATAAGCTCTGGTGAGCTCAATTTCAGCCTTCAAAATTCTGCTAGCACCTCAAAAATTTGTTCCATTATCAGACATCATGCGGCGTGGGCAGCCGCGCCTGGCGACAAATGACTTCAAGACACAGCGGAATGAATCCGTGGAGAGTGATGTGGCTATGTCCAGATGCACGGCGCGAGCAGTAAGGCACGTAAACAGAACGCCCCAACGCTTCTCGTGGCTTCCTCGATGTCGTGATGGCAAAATTATCGGGCGTTTTACGCTGACTTCGACGCCTTCTATTAGGTCGATCCTTCCTCTAATGCGTACAATGGCCCAATCATCCAGGTAGGAAGAGCACTTGAACAGCAGACTCTTGCGGTCGGTGATAGGGCGTCCCGACTTCAAGCAGCTGATCTCATCAAAAAAATCTTCCTCTTGGCAAGTCCACTTTGCTGCTGCGCTTTAGTTGCAGCATTTTCTGCAGGTCTGTCCCGCAGGTCCTCTTTAAAACGAGTCGCATGAAATCCAGTACGCGGAGCTGCTCGGCTCGTAGCTTCTCTAATTTGCTGAACCGCTCCGGATCAGGCGAAATACACCGCAAGTTTCAGTCGAGGTATCGAGACGGGCTTCAGGGGTGCGACTCGTGTTTTGGAGGCTACCAGGCTGCAGCAAACTTGACCATCTACTTTAGACCGCAGAAATACGGTTGCGGCATAGGCGTTTATACTGGCGTCGACAAATGTTTGCATTTGCACAGCGGGAGCACAGCTTACCCAGGTCATACACCGGGGAATCCGAATGCCATTCAATTTCGGAACCATCTCTCCAACCAGTGCTTCCAATCCGCTTTGTCTTCAATGGTCAGCGGCTCGTCCCATCTTATGCCAGATGTCCACACGTTTTGAAGAATTATCTTGGCACGTATATTGAAGAACCCCAGCAGCCCAAGTGGATCAAATATTGACATGATCACACTGAGAACACGTCTCTTGGTTTGACGGTCGCTGGCTGCTTTTGATACCAAGTCGGGCTTCATCACAAACGTCAGCAAATATTTCCCAGGCAGCCACCACATGCCCAGGACCTTCTTTTGCGTCAAGCGCACTTATACGTTTGTCCAGAACTTCGCAATCATCTTCAAGCTCTTTCACCACCTGCGTAGAATTTGAAGTCTAGTGCCGCATTTCGAAACCTCCGCTTGCATGAATCATCTTTACAGTTTTGGCCAACTGTGTTAATTGGGTTTCGGAATCCATCGACTGCAGCCAATCATCCACAAACGTATTACCGCAAATTGCTCTCACGGCATCCGGGTGGTCCGCTTCATACCGCAGAGCATTGCGATTCAATATATAGTTCGCCAGGGCTGGCGAACATGATACTCCAAATGTCATAACCTGCATGACATACACCTCCGGGGGGCGTGACTGATCACCATCGCGCCAAAGGAACTTCTGTGCAGTTTGATCCTCAGGGCGCACCATGACTTGGTGAAACATCTCCCGGATGTCGCCAGAAATGGCGATTGGACGCTCTCGGAACCTTATGAGAACGCCCATCAATGACGCCAGCGTGTCGGGACCCTTGATCAGACAATCATTCAGCGACACACCATTAGCCTTAGCGGCCGCGTCCCACACCAATCGCGTCTTCTTCTTGTTTGGATTTGTGACTGTAAAGATGGGAACAAACCATGATTTTGCGTTAAACGCCAACTCACTATCCTTCAGCCGGCGGATGTATCCCTTCCGCTTGTAATCACGCAACGTGTTCACCAGAAACTCGCTCAGTTGCGGATATTTCGTCATCTTTGCCTCTAAACATTTAAGGCGCTTGAGCGCCATTTGATACGAGTCGGGCAATTCTACTCGATCAAATTTCCATAACAAGCCGGTCTGCCATCGCTTTTCGTCTTCCAGATAGCTTGTTGTTGCCTATATTATTTTCATTGAGCGCTCATCCACTTTCGATCTCAATGGATTTTTAGAGATGCTGACGTCCATCGATTCCAACGAAAAATAACTCTTGAGGGCCTCATCCATACCTCGCGCCTCGCTGCATTGACAAATATGCAGCTGCCGCGGTTTTGCGCTGTCTCTGATGGCAGCGCGACCATACACTGCCCAGCCAAGACTGCAACGCGTTGCTATGACCTCTTCACCATCTGCCTCATGTAGCTCCAGTGGCACCGTCATCGTTATATTGTCCAGACCAATAATAAGCTGAGCCCTCTGATTGTTGTACGGTTTAATCGGGAGTGCACACAGATGATTTTTGGACTGAAGTAGCTGCTGCCCAACGCTTTGCTCTGGCAAGTCCAAGTTCGCCAAAGTTCGTACGTGTGACCAATAGCTGAAATGCCCACAGACACAGACAACGATTTGGACTCGGTTTTGGTTACCTCGCCCGTCCATCTAAGGCACTGTTGCCGGTCCGTCCAATTCCAGCTCGTCTGGCAGTGCTCTTTCCATTAGCGTGCAAATTATGTGGATTCGGTCTCGCGTAGCTACTGTTACGTAGAATCCTGATCCACCGATGATGCTTCAGCTACGAGGTTTGGTTCCTCGATGTTACTTCAACTATAAGATTCGGTCCCTCGTAGCGACTGTTTAAGTCGACTCCTGATCCACCGATGTTACTTCAGTTAAGAGTTTATCAATTGTTACGTTGAGAGAGTGGTTTAACTCCCTATCGCTAGTCTCGGACTAGACGATAATAAAATGCAAGTATTTACGACACATTTTGCCGGAGCAGTGTTTATTGGGCGTCTTATTCGTTTTGCGCTATTAACAGAACTAAAGTATAGAGGACAGAGAAACGTATAAGTACCCTAAGCCTCAATGCATCACGCCATCCAAGCATGGTCGGCAAGCCGACTCAGCATTCCATACAGTGTAGCTCGCCACTTCGAATATGAAGTGTCAACTTACCACTGCTGGCCGTTCTTAGCGCAGAGCGCCGAACTCAGTTTCTGGCGCATCAGCATTGTTTATGTGAAGCTACTTAGTTGCTAGGGCAATACATTATACAAAGTTATACTTAGTTGTTAGCTACCCCCCCCCCCCCCCCTTAGGTTGATGACTGTCCTCGGTCATGTTGAAGTTGTCAATCGTCTTCTGTATCCGCAAGGAGGCTCGTCTTCTCCTTAATGCCAGAAAAAGGATGAGTGAGCCAAGCAGTACGATGTTCAAAACCACACCAGCCACGAACCAGATCCTGGGCGAGCCTGCTGCGTCCACCTCTTCTTTGAAGCCCTGGATGAAGCGTAGGTTGTCGTTGTTCATGCGGTGAAGCAGGGGTATGCTCAATACAGGATCGTGGCCAACGATGTTCAGCAGTGGTGACCTCACGATGCTGGGCTGTTTGCTTAGCGCCTTTCGCAGGTTCATGAACTCGGTGTCATTGATGGTCGCCGATTGTTCGAAGGTCACCAGATGCGTTCCTGTGACACAAACTTCCGCGCCATTGTCCGTTCGGATGCGGGCTGTCGCTTCATTGATGATCACGATACCGTCATCTACGGGCATTATCGCCCTAAGGTGGCTGGGTTGCGTGCGGCAATGGGCCGCGTTTCCCGCGTGGAGTGAACGCGCACAGGTTTCTCGCCGGGATCGTTCGCAAAAGGTGTTGTGCGTGGTTTCGGTGCAATCAGTGACCGCAAAGGTGTCTTCTGCGCATTCAGCCAAAGTTTCTTCGTCGAGCTGTAGTATGGTATGGTTGTGGTATACTGGGTAGACGGTGACCTTTTTGCACCTGAATTTGACTTTTGGATAGGCTATTAGTATATGGATGATGTTTTCGGACTGGAGGACTCTGATCTTAGAAGCTTCGATTAAGCTGACTATTGGGATATCTTGTTCGACAAGTGAATTCAGATCGGCATGATCAAGGATCGTGGGGTTTACTATATTCGATTTAGCCAACGTAATGGTGAGGATTAAATTTTGAATTTCTGTATTTAACATCCTATTTCTTGCCAAGAGTGCTTCAAACAGATGTGGGGTGTCAACCAACTCGCTTTTTCGGGCTTGGATGATTTTGTTAATGGTGTCAGTCAGTTTGTTTATTTGTTTCTGCGTTTCGGAATTTATGGTTATTTGCCTAGAATTCGACTCTACTAGTTGAGCCTCCGTGATCTTGATATTCATGAAATCTGCGGCATCAGGTGTGCCTGCAACCACCTTCAAGGCTGTCCCTAAAAAGTCTAAGCTCCTCGCAAACCTGTGGTGCACCTTAAGTACGGACAACAGAGTTCTTACCTATTTGAGGTTGTCCTTGTGGACCACCCTCCCTTTAATTAGAACAGACGTTCCTAGGTCTGCTTCAACTGTTTGTTCTGAGCATAACGGGGTCAGTTTGTTTCCTAACCTCCTGTTGTTTTTCTGAAAGACCTTTTCTCCTACCTCAAAAACACGGTTCTGTCTAGCCACATTACATCTTTTGATGTTGTCTTGTTGGGCTTTAGACAACCTTTCTCTGATGCCAGAGCGACACTCATTAGACCCTGCGTGCACGACCTCAATTGGTTTTTCGCCGGTGACTGAGTGTAGGGTTTTGGTGTACTCTACTGTCGCCTTGAGGATTAATTCTACTGTGTCGCTGATTTTTTTGTCTAACTTAAGACATCTGGCGATTTCGGCCAAGGTACTGTGGAATCGTTTCACTTGACCATTTGACGAGCTGTGAAGCGGTGGTGCATTCACAACGTTAATGCCGTAGCCGTTTCTGAGCATAGAGGTGACTGTTTCAGAGTTAAACGCGGCCTCATTGTCGCAAAATATTGTCTTGATCTTAGGGAAGATGTTGACAAGCTGCAATAAAGGCCCTGTAATGTCAACTATCGTTCTTGACAGTATTGGTTGCACGACCGCGAACTTGGAGAATTTGTCAACACATGTGAGGAATTGCTTCCGATCTATTGAGAAAATGTCTATGTGCAACATTTCGCCGGTATAGTCTGGGATGGGGGTTTCCCCGAGCTCCTGTTTTTTGGGATGCCTGTCATACTTGGCCTTGGTGCAGACTTTGCAGTTTGCAACGACTTCCTTGGCTAAGCTGCTCATCTTGGGAAAATAGTAGTCACGAAGGACCTGTTTGATATTTTCCTGTGCCGCTCTGTGTGCACGATTGTGCTCAGCCGTGACAATTTCCATCTGCTCACTTTTGTCAGTTATGTCCTGTACAAAGTTTTTGCAGTGACGAAACTGGGTGGCAGGAAAGTGGTCAATCAAGTCGTGTTGGAAACTTGCTAAAGTGGGCAGGTCACAGTCTATGGCGTTTACCACACCCGTGTTTACCACTTCCTTAAGTGTTTCTAAGATGCTGCTCTTGTCAGTGAAATTGATCAAGTGTCGCGTCTTACTACGAAACAGCAGTAGGTTCCGCTTTAGAGGAAAACGTGCTTCTTCCAGAACGATTTGGTTTCTGAAGCAGTTTAGCGGTTTATCCGTAGCCTCGACCGTGTAGGTCAGAGAAAGCTCGCTGTGAATGGTTGCAGCGTCCGACTGCGGCTCATGTTGCAAGGCGTTGACGTTCTGCCTGGAGAGGGCATCGGCAACCAAGTTTTGTTTGCCTGGTTTGTAAAAAACTTTTGCATTATGTTGGTCAATGTATGCCTTCCATCTTTTTATTTTGGAATTCGTATTCTTATCTGCTACTGCGAATGTGAGGGGCTGGTGGTCAGTGAAAATGTTAATTTCCCTGGACCCGTACAGAAAGTTCTGTAATTTGCCCAAAGCCCACACAATAGCCAGCAATTCCCTTTCGTTGGTGGCATAATTTAGCTCGGCCTGCTTCAGGGTGCGAGATATCATTGTAATCGGTCTACCCTCTTGGGATAGTACCGCGCCAATGCCGCTGGCTGAGGCATCGGTGGTGAGGTCAAACGGCTTTTTGAAATCTGGGTACATGAGTATGACATCTTCTGATGCCAAAATGTCGCGCAGACGTTCAAATGCGTTGCGTTGAGTCTCATTAAACTCAACTGGGATTTTTTCGACATGTGCTTACTCACCGAGCCATTTTCCCCTTTTAGTATGTCCGTTATGGGCCGGGCTATAGCAGCAAAGTCTTTGATGAAGACCCTATAGTAGCTTGCTAGCCCTAGGAAAGCTCTAACACCGTGAATGTTCTTTGGCTCAGGGTATTCCTGCATGGCTTTTACCTTTTGTGGGTCGGATTTTGTTCCGTCCTTGCTCACAATGAAGCCGAGGTATTCTACGCTTTGCTTGAAGAACCTAGTTTTTTCTTGGCTAACCCTCATGTTGGCATCGATTAGGCACTTCAGTATCGATGTGGCGAACGTGGTCTGTTTCGTTTTTTGAGAAGACTATGACGTCATCTACATAAACATAACACGTTTTGCCAATTTGTTCCCTCAGGACATCGTCTAGTGCACGTTGGAAGATGCTGCTAGCATTCTTCAAACCGAACGGCAAACGGCAAATCTCGTATTTGCCGCTGTTTACAGAGAACGATATTTTTTCGCGGTCATGTTCCGCGAGGTAAATCTGGTGGTACCCTGACTTCAGGTCGAGGGTGGTAAAAAATTTTGCATCGCCAAGGTTCGCAAGAATCATTGGGATGCTGGGCATTGGGTAACGGTCCGGGATGGTTCTTTCGTTCAGTTTCCTGAAATCGATGACGAACCTTTTGTTCTGGTTACCGTGGGCATCTGTGCCTTTTTTATCAACAACCCATGTCGGGCTGTTGTATGGGGACCTTGAGGGCCTGATAATGCCGTCTTTCAGCATTTGTTTGACTTCGTTGTTTACAAAGTCAGAGACACCCATAGGGTTTGGGTAGCCTCTGGAGTACACCGGCTCATCGTCTACCGTACGAATCGTAGCAGTGACAGCGGTGTGGAAGGGTAGGGCTTCGTTAGCTGTTGAAAAAGCTTTTTTCCTCTTGATGATCATGTTCCTAAACTCCTTTTTAATGGTGTCAGGAACTATGATATCATCGACATTGGTGAAATTAACGTTAGCACAATTATAGTACTGAATTTTTTCAGAGGCGCCCTGGTATTGTAGAGTATTCTCTGCTAGATTTAGCTTAACTCCGGCCTGTGTTAACAAGTCGAAGCCTATGATAGCATCAAACGAGCTGAGAGTGTCTAATAGGAAAAATGGGGAAGTGTGCTTGAAAATGTTCATCAGGTACTTTTCCTTAATCTGGGTGGATCCATGTATGGAATTCACCGAAAATGTTCTGGCGACCGGCGTTATGGTCTTTAGCTCCTTTATGGGCTTGACATAATTTTTCGCCGCGCCTATGTCGATTAGCATTCTTAATGTTCTCCCAGCCAGCCGACGTTCGATGAACGGCAAGCGGGATTGCTCCCTAAAAAATGAATCGAGTCTTCACTCGGGGCGTATTCATTGTCGCTATCGATTTCTTCGACCGCCGCTTTCGCCGCATTTTCGACCTCTGCCTTGTGTTCTTTAGACTCCTCTTGGACAACGTTATTAACACGTTGTCGTCTCGGGCCCGTTGAACGGTCTGAGGAATTACGCCGCTTAGCGGCGTTCGAATCGTTGGCATGATGCTTACCATACTCGGTGCGTTGCCTAAACTTAGAGGATGAATCAACCTCCATCGGCTGCGGGGCCTGCGCCTGATTATCTTTGCAAACCTGTTCTTGGGCGTTGCCCTTTGAGCGCTTGACAAAATGCGGGTTTCTTTCTTGGGTATTTTCTTCTTTGCTAAACCTGCCTGGCCTATTCTGGGAGCAACCCTTGCTGCTTTCAGCTCCTTGAGCCCGCTCCTCCACCGCCTTGGCGTACGAATTCGCGAACATGCTCCTCTCAATGCTCGACTCCGCCTCTCTGGCTAGGGCCAAAGCGGAGGGCAGGTCTTTGGGTTGTGCAGGGAAAACCACAGCTCTGAGTGATTTTTTGAGCCCAGAAATGAAAGCATGTAGGGCGTCGGCTCTAACTTCCGCGTTGAGCAGATCGGCGCCCTCTTGCTCGTGTGACATAAAGATTTTGTTGGTCACCAGTGTTAATTTCCTTTCGACTTCGTCGTAATATTGCATGAGGGGCATATCGCCCTGTCTGACCATTTCTAGGCCCTGCCTGAGCAAGCGCAACGAAGTTTTGTCGGAGTATGTGCAGTCCAGTCTGGCCAAAATGGCATCAAAATTCAGCACGGTATTGTACGATACAAGAAGTGCTCCAGCTGCGCCCCTGATTTTGTTTCTGAGGATAGCAACAGCCTGGTAATGTGTGGTGCTGCCGTTGTAAGGTTTAAATAGATCGTACGCAGACAGGGCCATTTGCCTCCATTCTACGTAGTCATTATGAGAGCCAATGAACTCTGGCACAGATTTGATAACGTCAAGTGGGATGTCACACCTGACATCAGGCGTAACCGAAACTTTCTCGTAAGTGGTGATCTGAGGTGCCTCCACCTGCAAATTCCGCACCTGAGTAGCTAACGCATTTATCTGGGACTGTAATTGAGACTGCAATTGAGACTGCAACTGAGCCTGTTGCTGCGCCAACGCCTGCCTGACGGCATTGTCAACGAGTGCTTGTACCTGTGCGGGTTCCATGGTGTTACCTACCAGGGTGCTTGCTAAAGGTTGATATCCCTGACAAACTTGTTCCGATTCCCAACTATCTTCGCTATCGTATTCTTGTTTCACGTCCCTGTAATTACCTGCCCAACTCATTGGCTGTTGGTTGGCACTGCACAAATATTCTTTTCGCCGAACACAAACGATCGGCAGAATTATGCGCAAGAGATGGATTGAAAACGTAAAGCAGTACCTTAGGATATGCACTAAAAAATTTACTTATAGTGAAAGTATGCAATAAAAAATTTTAATCCGCCGAAAGTGTGCAGCGAAAAATTACTTAATTTTTTGGGTATGCAACAGATTTTTATTCTGCCGAAAGTATGCAAATACAGAGTGTAATGCACTTGTACGTGGCGATTGCTGTAAGTAAGCTAACAAACTTGGGACATGCCGTTTGGATTTACTTGTGAACTTACATGACATTAACTCGCTAGGTAGGTCCTTTAGGGTTGGGCGCCAATTATGTGGATTCGGTCTCGCGTAGCTACTGTTACGTAGAATCCTGATCCACCGATGATGCTTCAGCTACGAGGTTTGGTTCCTCGATGTAACTTCAACTATAAGATTCGGTCCCTCGTAGCGACTGTTTAAGTCGACTCCTGATCCACCGATGTTACTTCAGTTAAGAGTTTATCAATTGTTATGTTGAGAGAGTGGTTTAACTCCCTATCGCTAGTCTCGGACTAGACGATAATAAAATGCAAGTATTTACGACACAGTTTGCCGGAGCAGTGTTTATTGGGCGTCTTATTCGTTTTGCGCTATTAACAGAACTAAAGTATAGAGGACAGAGAAACGTATAAGTACCCTAAGCCTCAATGCATCACGCCATCCAAGCATGGTCGGCAAGCCGACTCAGCATTCCATACAGTGTAGCTCGCCACTTCGAATATGAAGTGTCAACTTACCACTGCTGGCCGTTCTTAGCGCAGAGCGCCGAACTCAGTTTCTGGCGCATCAGCATTGTTTATGTGAAGCTACTTAGTTGCTAGGGCAATACATTATACAAAGTTATACTTAGTTGTTAACTTGCATGCAGCTCCCTCGTCGACCAATGCGTACGCCTGCACGCTTTTCGATTTACCATGGAGCACAATCGGAACTTATCTGAACAGCGCCTGTGTTGTTGATCTGCCGTGATACATGAGTGCGGACTCCTCGTGAGTGAGCTCGGCGTTGCCACTCCGACACACAGACTCGGCGTTACCACTCTGCGTGGTAGCGGTGTGTAGCAAGACATTGTGCACCGATTCGCAGCCATCCACGCCACAAATGTTCTTTGTTCTGCATTGCCGTACACGATGTCGCTTAAAGCAGAAGAAACAGAGCCTCGATTCCTTTACAAAGTCCCACCGTCGTTTCGTGCCCAATGATCGAAAGTCGTGACATTCTGAAAGGGTGTGAATGCCAGCGCATTTTGGGCACGAATTCTCTGATTTTAGTTGATGACGTATCTGGCGAGAATCCTCCTGGGCATTGACTGCTTCATGCACAAAAACTCGTTCTTTGGTGTTTCTGGCCGAACTCTTCTTCTCGCTGTCATCTCTTGGTGTCTCATACGGTGTGACCATAGTTGCGCACATTGCAATGTTGAACAGCCAATTGTCAGAGGTGGCCAAGTTGACGCCATCATTTGACAATCGATACCTTCCCCAGTCCAATTACATGTTCCTGGGCATCTTAGCAACGAGCTCGTTTAGACCAATAGCAGCCATCGTTGCGCAATAATTCTGGACCGCCAGCGCCAGTCGGATTTCTGTGTTTAAATTGTCGGCCCTTATCGGTGGCTCCTCCCTGAGCTTCTTCTGCAGCGCTGCATGCACAATTTCGGAGCGGCCGTAGAGCATACGCAAAGTACCAATGACATACGGTACGGTCGCAGGAATCATCAGCTTTCCCCGCACCGCATCTAGAGCCTGTCCTTTTAGGCACTTCTGCAATCTGATGAGGTTCTCCTCATTACTAAACCCGCATCGCTCTGTAGACTGCTCGTAGTTGCTAATAAATAACACCCATTCCTCTGGTTTGCCCGTGGCATCGATATCGATCCATTCATAACGCCAGCTCCAGTAGCACTGTGGGCCATGCCAGCACTTGCAGTTGTGAGAGTTACCGCTCTCTGGTTAAACACCGCCGTGTTTGCTTGAAATGGCAAGCTGAGTGGTGCGCCGATTCTCGTTGCACCAAAAGACTGTTTGCCAATTACGGTGTCGTACACCGATCTATCAAAATGTGCCCCTGGCACGGTTCGCTGATGAAGTGGAGTTGAGGTAGCTCCAGTGCTACCACCAATAGACGACGTAGACGTAAGGCCATGACCATTATTCATGTGCACTGAGCTGCCCTCCATTACATAACCGGCGACTTCACCTTGTGCTTCACCCGGAACAGGCGATCCGTTAACCTGCCCGGTTGACCATTGGTTCACAAGCGTGCTCACAGTTCCACCGATTTGTCCGACTCTTGTCGTCTCTTTCCCACTTGCGATCGTATCGTCTTCATCAGCAATCTTACTGCAGTCACCAAGCTAATGTCGATAGAGGTTATGGCGACTGCTACTAACTGTTCGTGAGTCCAGCACGTCAGACCACGTTTCACTTTGAGTTTCCGAGTTCCTTTTCCTAGCAGGAGCTTTCGCCTATTATATCACACAGCCCAGCGGAAAATGTTCCTGGTGTCCCAAATGACGTTAATATTTGACGCTGCCAAGCTGGGGAATATTTAAGAACGTTGGCACTGGACCCTGTGCCGTTGCGTGCTTCAGACCATGTACTTCGAGCGCACCAACCGAAATAAAAACGCTGCTTTGTTTTATATCGATTGATGATAATAGGCGTTGCTGAAATCTTTAATTTCTTATTACTTCATGTTACATATCTCTTTAGGTTAACTTAACTTACATTCGTGCTCCACACACGCCAATAGTTAAATTAAAATTAAAATTAAAAATCAAAATTAAAATTTTCTTGCTTCTGCTCTGTCTCACTCGTAAACTAAAACTAACCGGCAAGTCAAAGACAAATTCTGTAGCCAGCTGCGATCGACCATCGCAAGACCTGTGAGCGAGATAAGCAGGCAGAACAAACGGTAAACTTCCAATAAGCTTCTAATAATCAAAAGGGAGGCAGCGAAAACATAGCTGGCTGCTGCTAGTTACATTACAAATTACAGTTTTGGTTGGCCTTGCCAACCACGCAAATATAACCCAGTCAGCAAGTTGGGTACGAAATACAGTTTTCAATTCTATTCTCAACACTTGGATTTAAATAAGTTGCCAGCTCATACCCTTAGTCAATAAGTATTTCTGAATTTACCGTATTATCTATCGATAAGTATTGTTCGGTCCACAAGTATTTAGATAACTACTCGCTTGGGTTTAGTTGAAAAGGCGCCCGTGAAGAAAAAAGGGCGTGAGTGGTAAATTTCAATTTTTAATTTCTTAGTTTAAATTTGTAACCTTCGTAGGTTCGTAGGTAATAAAACCTCACACCTCAGCATAGAATTGCTGAAATTGCTGTTTATTTACAATCTGGATCCGGCGAGAGATACAGAGAGCTACAACAATGCCCGTTGTTTCAACTGCCTTGCTGCTGCTGATTAGCACGGCTTTTGTCGATTTCTTAGCAATTCTGACTCCATTCTGGGTGATCCACTCATACTGCTTCGGTTATGTGCTTAGCCACCACTATCAATGCCACATCATCTACGAATCCCTCAAAGGTGCAGCCATTGGGAAGCTGTATTTGAAGGAAAATAACTCTTCGTTATTTCCAGCAGGTATAGTATCTGGGTATGTCGGAGCGACGAGGGCTGCATCAATGCTTTGTTTTGTACGTCCAGGTGTACCTCTGAGCAGTACCCCTGTGTCCCTCGAAACCACCTTGTGCCATTAACCGCTTTCTCTGCGGTTGCAGCGACTCGCTGGATAAATATGTGATAACCACCAGTGAGAAGCTCACTCTCCTAATTTTTTAGTCTGGTCGTCGCTATTGGAGTGGAAGGCGGAAACCAAAATCAAAAAACTGTTTTTTCTCAAGAACGGCTTAACCGATTTGGTCTTATTGTCTGATTTGTTTTTAAGATTTGTTAAGAACAAATTAAATAGAATTATGTAATAAATAATGCCATCTTAATGCACAAAGACGTATTTCTGGAATGGCAATTGCATCGTGATGTTGATGCACTCAAAAAACCGTACGGGGCTATAATTTCGAAACAAAATTGAAAACATTGAATCCCGGATATTCTTGAGCCGAGCCTAAAAAAGATTGATTTAATCCCACTTTTTTCAATAAAACTTATCCCGTTTATGTCATAGAGATTAAAAAAAGGATAAAATTCGAACATTATACAATCCGAAAGCAGGATCATTTTAAGCATGTTAGAGACTATTTTTGCGATTTTAGAAAGATTCCTTTTGCCTTCCTTTCTTTCTCCTTACTCCATAGGACATTCTGAACACTTAAAGACAGATATACACTAGTAGTTTTGATTTTTTTAAAACTTCTGAAAAACAAAGAAACATACAGATTTCTGTAGTCTTGTCTGGCCACCAGGAATGAAATGGCATCTCATCGCATAGCAACATAGCACATGAATATTGCCCTATATTTCCGCCCTCGTTCCCAACTTATGATAATTTCATCTCGAAAAGGATTGAACTGAGTAGAATATTCTGTTAATCGTGATTTTAAAGCTCGGGCAGAGAATACGCCAAGAATAAAAGACTTGAATTTATCTCGCCGTTTTCTTTTCAAATTAAAACCCGGGATGAGACCCTTAAATTCTGAAAGAAGGGACTTCTCCAAGCATCACCTCATACTTAGTTTATCAACTGTACACTAGGTTCGCGTTCCACTG
This sequence comes from Lordiphosa andalusiaca, assembly GCA_035044965.1. NCBI lineage: Eukaryota > Metazoa > Arthropoda > Insecta > Diptera > Drosophilidae > Lordiphosa > Lordiphosa andalusiaca. The sequence goes on from JAWNNM010001743.1 coordinate 153,285, forward strand.
GTACTTTTGACTAGCAATGCAAAGCGATAACAATATTAACTTAAATGATAATGGTTCAAAATAAAAATTTACAAAAGTCAGCAAACATGGACAGGGTCATCGGGAACGTAATATCAAAAATTTGCTTTGATTGGACAATTGGCTAAGGTAAAATGTGATAAAATGTGATAAATTTAGTTTTTTATAAAAGTGTACCGTGCTGTTTAAAAGATATTCAAGACTTTAGGTTTGACCTCTTGTAGAGGTACCTTAAGCAATTGTCCAATCAAAGCAAATTTTTGATATTACGTTCCTAATGACCCAGTCCATGGTTGCTGAGTTTGGTAGACTTTTATCTTCAAACATTAGCACTTAAGTTAAAATTGTGAATGGCATGAATATCGCTTTGTGTTGCTAGTACTAGTTGATAAACTGTGCACTATGTGATGCTTACAGAAGTCCCTTCTGTCAGAATTTAAGGCTCTCATCCCAGGTTTTTTTGCAGTTTGATTTTGTTTTACTGTGTAATATGCCCAAAACCATTAGTTGGCAAGAGCCGTTTTAAGCAGATGCTGTTTCCGTCTAAAAGGGAACTCGGAAAACTGGAAGAATTGATTAAGAAGGAAGATGTTATTATAACGTATGTCGCAATATTTCAATACATTGGGAATCACGAATTTTGAACTAACAGCAAGCCTTTCGTTTTGTGGATTGGTCTAATATTTAAAAAAAAAAAGTAAGGGCGCTGCAGTCGGGTTTCCCGACCCCAAAATACCCTGTTCATTTGTTTTCATTTCTTTGTTTTTGAATTTTTGAAGATAAATGTAACAAAATTATCATCCCAAATGTAGGCAACACTTTTTTCTAGTCCTGACCAACAACTGGGGGAGGTGCTCTTATCAGCTCAACTGTTTCGCTTATAACTCCGGTGTTTTTTGTCCAATCTGATTGTACTTTTCAGAATAGATAGATATTGGGCCTAGCTTGATGTATGCTAAACCACGAGGCTCTAACTTAAAAATTGTGGTCTAGGATGGCTAGTGGAGGTCTTGGTATTTTGGGGATAAAAGGGGGACGGGGTGGAATTTTCCAAATCTGAAACAAACTTGATCTGCGTACAGCATAAGTCTACCTTCATGCAAAAATTGGCTCTATCTCTTATAGTCTCTGAGATCGACGCGTTCATACAGACAGACAGACAGACTGACGGACAGGCGGACGGACGGACAGACGAACATGGCTATATCGACTCGGCTGTTTATGCTGATCAAGAATATATATACTTTATGGGGTCGGAAATGTTTCCTTCTCCCTGTTACATACATTCGCACAACTTCATGATCCTCCTTTTCCCATTTTCAATGGGAACAGGGTATAAAAAGACGGTCATGTCCGACTCTAATATACTCCACACGAACGTAACGAAGCGAAAATGCATGCTCAGTATGAATTTAAATGCTGTAGTTGCAGCTATACGCAGCGCTGCTACAGCTCGTTAATATTGATCGATGTCGATATCGAATTTTGATTAATAAATGTACAAAAACATACACCTTTATAGAGCATGGTATTAAGCTTTGAGTTGAACTGATTCGCTCTTCTTCTTTTAATCATAATGTTTCATAGCTTAAATCTATCTTATCTAATGCTATTATGTTATTAAAGCGAGACATGTTTATGGGGTAGATTGTCTGTCATGCGTATGATATCTAATGCTACGTGGTCATCATGGGATCGGGTGCACATGTTCAGTTCTGAACATTGACCTGTCAAGATTCTAAACATTCCCCGTTGCCTTAAATACGTCATCCACTCATCTTTTTTATACTAGTGAATATGATAATGCTCCATGAAGTCTGCAATGTCACATCCACATATCGAATTTGTATGTTACTCTGGTACTTGTGCTCAACTTCATATAATTTTTCCAGCGTGGACCCACTTAGCGGTGGCTTTAAAAATCTAAAGAAAGAGTCCCTTCCCTGCGAAACAAGAAATAATAAAATATCCCCAAAGAACCGAATGGCCTTAGACCGTTTCCCCAAAACGGTAGATCTGAAGTGTCTGTCTCTTTTGTCACTGTCCATGGTGCAGAGCCGACCGTAGGAAGAATATGGTTCCTCCATCTACTTGGTGACTTGAGGCTGATAGGTGCTTCCTTGTAGCCGTCAGCACGGATACCGTTGTGGAGATAACCTTCCAGTTGGGAATTGAATTAAGATTCTTCCTTACCCCTCCACTCTATATCAGCAAGCTACTCCAGATTAAAAGGAATGCTCGCTTGCCAAGCATCTTCCAGATGTTTGAGCATCTTTTCTTTTTCTTCGGATTTAATGGTTTTACTTTTTATATTGGCAGCTGAGTGACTATTACTTCAAGAGATTTGACATCTGTTTTGATTCAAATTGTTTCTTCGTAGTTGGAAAATAGTGCCATTTGATTGTCATAGTTGACCGCCAGTCTTGTCTATCGTCTCCATGGTGAAATTGCGCCCCCCTTGAGTGCGATCCTTCCCAACTACTTGCAATCAGGGCTGCAAACCGATTTTAAGCCGAACCGATATGAACCCCGAACTCCGACTTTTACCTACACTAGAATAGCGTTTAGAACTTCTTATAAAATCCCCAACCATAACCAAGACTGCAAACCGGTCCGGAACCGAACCCCTGAGAACTGGTTCGGTTCGGGTTTTTTGGGGTACGCGAACCGGACCATGAACCAGGCGGCTTACATTTTTGACTCCGCGAACCTGAACCCGAACCGGACCACTTTTTTGAAAAATCGGTGAACACCGATTTAAGTAATTTTTTCAACGATACATTCGAAAATCTCTAGCAAAATATTGTTTATAACTTTCTAAGATAAACACCTCCTGGAAGAAATAATGCTAATTAACTTAAACTAAGCAATTTCTAAAAGCTGTTAATGTCACCTAATGGATTTGATAATAGAAAATAACTTAAGTAATGATCATTAATATTAAGCATATGGATAGAAGGCATATACATATGTTTCCAACTATTATTTTATGTGCAAGCGAACCAAGGTTCGAACCAGAACCTTTGGTTCAGGGGTTCCAAGAACCGGTCCACGAACCGAACCTTTTATTTTACAATGGGTTCGAACCACCGGACCGAACCTCCTTGAGAATTTTTGAGGTTTCCAGCCTTGTCCATAACACGCACAGACAGTTAAAATGGCCTGGGAACGGAATCAATAAATTGTGAAACTAGAGGCATCAGGTAGCAATACCTCATACCCAGTTTTTCTTGATGACCCTAAGTTCGCGTTTAATGGGCTCACTTATACTAGCAACACACAGATACAACATCTGTGGCTGGGTGAAAATAGATGAGAGCTAAAGTTGTGAAAAATTCACCTAAAATAAAAGGGCTTACTATATTTGTTATACTAAATTCCCGTGTTCAATGGACAAGTGGTTAGTACCCCGCCCAAAGAAGTCAAACATAAAAATGTGATTGTATGTAAAACCACACGATAGAATTTTCTAAGATTTTAAATTTATTGAGATACTGACCCATGAAACGTGTCCCTAAAAGATGGTAACATGCATCGGAAAACCTCAATATGGATTACCACATTTGACCACACCCATTGTCGAGTCCATTTAGGGTGGAATGGGTGGAATGTTAACAAACATTTTCGTTTATTCACATTTAATTGAAAGTGAACAAAAATGATTATAATCAATCGTCGACCTTGAGACGGCTTAACAGCCACTTTGACTTAAATTAAAACAGGTCGTTTAAACCCTTATACATAAAATTATTTAATTTTTGAATTTTCGAACTTGCTTCGAATTAGCTGGTGGGCAGGGTGGCTGCCCAGCGGCGCACAGCTAAATGAGGCAAGCCCATATCATGCATTACAAAGTATAAACCACTCTCTCTATACATTGTATACAGTGTTTTCATATGAAGTTTGCAACGACTTCAAAGCTTTGTGCTTCGTGCGTTGCCTAACGCTGTTTCGGTTTTTGTGTTTCCCCTTGCTTACACACATATTTAGAAATGCGCATGTGTGCAGCTGACATGCACATTGTTTGTTGTTATTGTCGCAGAAATTTTTTTATTTTTCTTCAAATTCTTGTCTCTTGGTTTTTGTCCATAGTAAGTATAAGTATTTAATTTTGATTACATGCTACTATATAATATCAATAAAATTCTAAATCATTATTAAACTTACAGATGCTTTGAATTGTGACAGGCTAAATAACAGACTGTATGTACAAATGATTCGTCAGGCATTTAAAACCCAAAAGAGGCGCTTGTCTGAACAAAAATATGACAATAAATTTAAGAAATCGAAATGTGCAGAATTTTATAATAATTGCCAACTGAAAATACAATTTTTTTTCTATTAATATATCAATAATTAATATATAAATCTAATAAACTTCAATGAATTAGAAAGAGAATTAAAATGTTTGTCCATTCATTACAACTTCATACACTGCTCGAATATAGGGAATATAGTGCAGTGCTGCAAACACATTACAACTGCACTTACGTTTGCTTTTTTACAACTGCACTTACGTTTGCTTACAGAGCTGTATATCAAACGTATTACCACCCGATATACCTACTACTGAAAAGTACATTGAGTCGTAAAGAATCTGCATAACAGCAGCGCATACTATTTAAAAATTGTGTGTTGTTAAGTGGCCGCCCCACTCGTACCGTCCATTACAACTCTTAGATTAGCATATGGGCATTTCCGCAAAAAGGTCCACCGACACGAAAAAATTTAAAGTAGTTAAAAACACTATATTTTGTCACATTTTCCCAGGGAAACAATTAAATTAAACTAAATTAAGCCAGTAGCAAATTTGCTCATAGCCCGTTTCGAGATTTTCGAACGCAAATTCGCGCAATCACAGTTTTTCTCATTTTTATACTTTTATGGCAAGTTTTTTCTTAAAAAATTGCCCATGGATTTCATTGACTTTTGATATCTTAAACTGTTCTAAGGGTCCGAAGGGTTAAAAAATGTTGGATAAGAGGCTAAATCAAACTATGTAATTGCAATTAACTGTAAGTTTTTGCTTTGCATTAATCAGAAACCATATAAATATCTTGATGGAAGAAAATGTCGCGTGCGACATGTAGCGTGCGACAGTGATTCAAATTCAATTTAAAAAAAAAACTACTTTATATTTTTAAGTCAAACGAAATGCATTATTAAGAACAATCCATACATAACATTTTAAAATTAATTGCATTACTATTTTCCATCATGTTTCGCTGAAATCAGTGCTTGAGCTAGTTTTCGAAAAAGTGACTTCTGTCTGTGTCGCGTGCGAATGCCTTACATTTATGTGATTATCTTGAAAATGAACATATGCCCAAAATCGATCTTAACACAGATTATAGTGCTAACCAAGAGCTATAAAATTCGCATTTAAAAAAAATTAAAAAAATCTAGGCACATGTTTTTTTCAGTTTGATTGCGCACAAATGTCGCATTCGACATCAGAGAATTGCATATATGCAGTTGTAATGGAGCTCCGAAAAGCTTTCGGCTATAGCCCACTTTCTCGATTACAGGTAATGAGGTTTCGAATGCAGGCAGCCCACAAAGCGGCTATGCTAATGTAAAAGTATACTGGGTTGTAATCGATGCTGTCTGGCACACTGCCTTCGAAGTGTGAAGGAGGTGCTCGATTCCGTAGCGAGATGGGTGCTTGCGTTAGAAGAGTGCGGGTATTGGTTGCTTCAAATGGCTATTGTATTGTATGGCTGGGTTCTGGTTGAGCCAACTTTTAAACTAAATTTATTATTCAATTATTTAATTTAGCTGTTTCACTCGCACACAGTTGGTTTCCTATGCAGCGACGGAAAGAAACAGGCCCGCATGTCTTTCGATTTCGACTTTCGGACATCAAACCAAAGCGTTTGAAACAAAACGTTGGAAGAGAAGAGGGATTGAACTGAGTCTGTGCCATTTAACATTTAACAGCTTGGAGACAAGTTGTCAAATGTTTTAAGTCAAAGCACTGCTGGTCGAGTAGTCGGGTTGTTTAAAAATCCCACGGATAAAATTAAAATGAAAATGGAATACTGGAACTCGAACACAGAAAACTATTGCAGGAAATCCCTTAATGGGAAAACTTGACTCGTTACCTCAATACTCGAATACATGATTTAAACATACGAATGTTTATAAGTATTGTTGTTATAAAAAAGCCGTCGCATGAAATTAAGGTGTTTGAGCCATGGAAGTTAAATCAACTTTGTGTTCTGACGCTTTAGCCTTACATGCCAAATGCAACAATTTGTTTGTTGGTATGTATTTTTAATAATATATTTATTTACCATGTCCAAATATTCTCAAATATGATGAGAACTGTTTTGTATTTGAATAAAGTTTAATCAAAAGTCTTTGAATCGCCTTTTCGACGAGGAAAGCAACAAAGTGAGAAAAATCAAGTATACAAATAAAAGCACTGAATGCATATGAAAGAGTTTCTCATATTGGCGGCATTCAATAAATTCAAGCATATATTTATGTTCGTGCCATTGTTGCCATCCATTGACGAACATGTTCGTGGAACACCCGTAACATATGTAAAAACATTCTATTTTTTGCGAACCAAACGTCGAACACAAAAATTTGCCTCCCAATACACCCAGTAACGACGGACATTTCATCGAAGCGAACAAAAAGGACCTAGCCGATCAAGCATAAAAGAATTGCCCCCGGTCTTATTAGCACCAAAACTAAATTTGCTAAAGTGATATTTATCATTATGAGTATTAGGCCGCGTAAATACAGTGAAAGATGAACAGACGGCAGAACTTAAGGCTGATCTTGACAAACTCCCCCGTCCATGCAACTGGGCACAACAAGCACAGGATTGGTCTTTAAACTTCAGTTGTGCGCGCACACATGCGGCTGACAGATGAACCCAGCAAACCAAAGGCTCGCGACTAATATCGCATTTTAGTGAAATTCGAGTCTTAACACGACAAATCTCTCTTATCAGCTCAACTGTTTCGCTTATAACTCCGATGTTTTTTGTCCGATCTGATAGTACTTTTCAGAATAGATAGATATTGGGCCTAGCTTGATGTGTACTGAACCACGAGGCTCTAACTTAAAAATTGTGGATCTGACGGTTTTTTAGGTCTGAATGGCTAGAGGAGGTTTTGGTTTTTTGGTGAAAAAAGGGGGACGGGGTGGAATTTTCCAAATCTGAAACAAACGTGATCTGCGTACAGCATAAGTCTACCTTCAAGCAAATTTGTGGCTCTATCTCTTATAGTCTCTGAGATCGACGCGTTCGTACAGACAGACAGACGGACGGACATGGCTATATCGACTCGGCTGTTCATGCTGAATAAGAATATATATACTTTATGGGGTCGGAAATGTTTCCTTCTCCCTGTTACATACATTCGCACAACTTAATGATCCCCCTTTTCCCATTTTCAATGGGAACAGGGTATAAAAAGTATATTTTCTGTGAGCCCATAGGAATATTAAAATAGCATCGCAAAAGATATCGTTAAAGACTCCCAAGAAATAGTGTTTGCAAGTCTTAATTGTTTTATTCCCATATTGTTCCCCTTTCTGCAGTCGTGAGAGTCTTTCTTGCGCAAATTGGGAATACTTTTAGCTCACAAGGTCAAAATCAATCAAGCGTGAAGTTTTGCTTAAATGCATCTGCAATCAACATAAAACTCAATTTAAATTCCTGAATATAAAATGTTAATTAGTTACACTTACGTCGCATGGTTAAAGTGGTTCGAAGGCCTCTAACACACTTTTTATACCCGTTACTCGTAGAGTAACTACTCGTAGAGTAAATGTATGTAACAGGCAGAAGAAAGCATCTCCGATATCATAAAGTATATATGTATATCCTTCACCAGCATCAACAGCCGAGTCGATATAGCCATGTCCGTCTGTCCGTCCGTCCGTCTGTATAAACACCTAGATCTCAGAGACTAGAAGAGCTAGAGCATCCAAATTTTAGATGTAAGCTAGTATTGGCTGTAGGCAGATCAAGTTTGTTTCAAATTTTGGCCACGCCCCTTCCCGCCCCGCAATAAAAAATGTTGAATATCTCCCACAATTTGTAGGCTATCGAGCTCAGATTTTAGTATAGTGTATTTGGCCAATATGTACAATCTCACAAATTTCATAAAGATCGGACAATAAATGGCAGAGTTAAAAAAACGTTGCATACTTATCTGAGCAGCATGAGGTTATTAAACACTAATCGCCTTGAGTAACGGGTATGTCCAAGTCGGGCAGAGCCGGGTTTAACTTACGCTCTCGTTTACTTCGGTTCCACGCCAGGAGCATTGTTTTGCCACGTCATCCGTCATTAACTGGCGCCAAGAGGTCCTTATAAATTTGCCGTAAGATTTTTCCGCATTGCATTCCATGACCTTGAGAAAAAATGTGAGATTTGCCACCAAAACGAGAAAGCTAACTTCATCTGGGCCGAAGATCTAAAACACTTAAAACAGAGCACTTCTTTGACGGCTTCAAGAAGTAACCATCCGATCCGCATGGTTCCGACATATTAGCAGTGTGCAGCTAAAAGATGACACTGTGCAAAATTTCAGCTCGAAAGCTTTAAAACAGAGGGACTAGTTTGCGTATAAACAGACGGATAGATGGACGGACAAAGCTCAGTCGACTCAGCTCGAAATGCTGATGAAGAATAAATATACTTTATGTGGTCGGAGATGATTCACCTCATACGTTTCAAACTTCTAACATTTTTTAGTGTATAAACATAAATCCTGAAAGTACTTGATGTTTAAAAAGGCCCTTACCAAATTTTGAAAGGACTTCTCTTCTCTAAGATTTTTTTCAAATGTTTCAAAGTCCGCAAACGTGGCAAGTGGTGATTGTGGCACAGCCAGCGTAGATTTATGTGCCTTTCCGCAAATTTTGGCCTTAATAGTAGAGATTTCGCTCCTCAATGAAATTATTTCGGCACCCTGACTGACGATCAATTTTTGTAAACAATTGATCCATTTTATCAGCAGGTTTCCACTTTTTTAAGGAGGTTCAATATTACTGCAAATACATCATTAAGTCAATAAAATATACATAAGGAGAACAAAGTGGCATTGCCTTACCAGAATGATAGCACCTATTGCTTGGAACCCCATTAGATATATCTGCAAATATTATTAAACAGTGTTGAGTGTCGCTCTGCGTTATATATAAAACTACTTCAAACTGTTACCCATTAATCTACAATTTTGACTATTTTCGATGTAATCTCCGTCTCTTTCTGTATCATCAAAATTGAAATTGTACGAAGTCATTTTTACATTTTCATGGCCGTCTGTTTCTATGATATCTCCTCCGTCAGTTTCTGGCACAAATACGCTGCACATTTGTCGGATCCGGCCGGATCGGATACGATCGATCGAAAAACTAGTTCTAGTGAGAAAACTTTTTTTTGTTTTTAATGCAAACGTATCCGAACTCGTATTTATTAGTTTTTAATGCTTCTCCATGATTCTGCCAAATTTGGTCGAAATCGGACATCTATATAGAATAGATGTCATACACAAGTAGAGTCAGAAACGTAGTCTTATTGAGAAAAACTTGTTTGATTTCAGTGGATATGTCCTTCAAATAAGTTAAAAAGCGTGCTGCAAAGGTATACAAACTTCGGCCGAAGTTAACTTTCCTCTATTTCTATACCCTGTTCCCATTGAAAATGGGGATCATGAAGTTGTGCGAATGTATGTAACAGGGAGAAGAAAACATTTCCGACCCCATAAAGTATACATATTCTTGATCAGCGTGAACTGCCAAATCAATCTAGCTATGTCCGTCCATCTGTCCGTCCATCTGTCTGTATGAACGCGTCGATTTCAGAGACTATAAGAGATAGAGCCACAAATTTTTGCATGAAGGTAGACGTATGCCGTACGCAGATCAAGTTTGTTTCAGATTTGAAAAATTCCCCCGTCCCCCTCTTATCCCCAAAAAACCGACACATCCCTAAACCCAAAAACAGTCAGATCGACAATTTTCAAGTTAGAGCCTCGTGGCCCAATATCAATCTTTTCTGAAAAGTACAATTTGATTATAAGCGTTAGTAAGGTCTAAAACCGCTGAAATTACCAAATAGTGTGGCTTACTTCCAGGATGAGCCTTTAATAGCTGTTACCGAAGCCGGCTACATTCAATTTCAAAAATTTAAAAACAAACAAATGAACAGGGCTTTTTGTTGTCGGGGCACTCGACTGCATCGCCCTTACTTGTTTGATTTTGCTTTGATACTGACTTCTGAGAATTTTAAAGCAGCAGCTTAAGTAGAAGTCAATTAAAAGAATAACACTGTCTCGCAAAATGCTCGCATTCTGGTTTGCTGGGAACTGACCGCTAAATCCGATTTTTTAGGGCGTCAGCAAGCCGAAATAAACAAACATGCTTGATTGATTCCGCTAAGCTGAGCTTACAGCTGAAGCTTAAAGTGCTGGTTGTGCACAGTTGCATGCTCAAAGAGTGATTATTTGTCAAGACCAGCCTTAGGCCGCGCGGACATATGCAGCTGAAAGATGAACTGACGGCAGAGCTTGAGGCTGAGTTTTAAGCTTTTGAAAAACAAACACACTGCATGCATGCAAGTGCGCACACTAGGCGCTGAATTGAACTTTTTAACTCAGCCGTAGGTTCATCTTTGTTTGATCGAACAAGCATGCTTGTTTATTTCAGCTTGCTGATGCATTTAGTAACGGCTGCAGTTACAAAGCAATCATGGACTGTGAAGCATTATTGAGTCAAATATCATTAAATCCAGCTTTGTGGAATAAAAAAACAAAAAGTTATTCAAATAGAATTGTGACGGATAATATATGGGACTCAATCGCCACCAATATTCATGCTACATAAATATGATGAAATTCGCCCAGTGTATCTCGAACAACAAAAATTTCGTGAACCCATATTCTTTTTTTCCTTTCTTTTAATATTTTTAGCATTTTCTCATTTTCCGCAAGTAAGAATTTTCGCAATCGAGACGACACCATGTTGCTGCTACTAAGCAAGAAGAAATGAAAAAGCTTTATGATCAGCAACAAGTGTGCGCACCTAAAAATTTAGTGCTGAGCTGAATCAAACTTTGTTGTCAGCAAAGCTTTTGGTTCTGCCATCAGTTCATCTTTCAGCAGCGCGCCCTTAGCTCAGCTTAGCTGAATCAATCAAGCATGTTTGTTTATTTCGGCTTGCTGACGCGCTAAGAAATCGAGATCAGTCAGCCGTCATTTCATCTTTCAGATGCATGTGTGCGCGCGGCCTTAGAAGGATGCATGTTTGCACTCAAATCAACTACGAATATCAAAATGAATGTGAATGTGGGTAGAGTTTCAGTTATTTAATTCAGTTAAATCGATATTGCCCATGAAATAAAAAAGGATATGAACTAACAAACACCTTTTTCTTCAATATTTTGTTCTTACAAAAAACTATGCAGAACTTTTTAGAAAATAGTTACTGTGAAACTTCTGACCCGCAAGTGGAATTTGGGAAACCGACTAAAGTGGAAAGTATACAGATCAGTATTATTAAATTACATCGGAATACTTCAGAAGTATTTAATTGTATGTACTTGTAGCGGAATAAAGTGTCACTTATTTGCTGCACTCATAGTAAATGCCAAATAATGACACTGATAGTGACACTGCAATATTTTGAGTTGGGTGATATTACATAAGAATAATAAAAAATCAAATAGGTGTTTGGTTTTTAGCCGGCTCAAGGTCGTACTTTTTTTTTTTAAAAGTGTGTTTATTGAAAATCAAGTAAAACGCCACTATTTTGGTTTATTTTCCGATATATTTCGGGTTCCATCGGAATCCGTCTTCAGGGCTATACAAAAACAATAATTTTTGTATTATTAAATACAAATTTTTACAAATTGAACATTTTTCTATACATGAACTTTTTATACATACAAAAAAACACAGCGTCTCGTCTATCAGCTGTGGAGTTTAACACTGATTTTTTGTTTTGTTTGTCTCCAACAGATGACGATACAAATGAGCGCAGTTGTCTGTGTCTGTCTTGAAATTTAGTCTAATATGTGTGGGTGTGTTGATAATGTGGAACATTTCTAATGTAAACCGTTTATTGTAATGCTGCTCTCTTTCCAATATGCTCACTGCTGCGAAGCTGCGAAATGTTCGCTCTCCGCACAGTGGGCCGCGAGCGCTGTACCACAATACAAAAACCAGCGCTCGCGGCCGAAAAAAAAAAGATTTCCCACTAAACGAATTGTTTTTGTGCTTTTCTAATTATGGCCTTACAGAAAACTGAGTGATCTAAGCCTACAAAGTATTAAGTAGTATCAAGTAGGCGAGGGTGTTTCCTCACCCAACCTAGACCTTAATATATCGTTCCCTCACCCTGAACACTGTATTGTGTACCAAGCGGCAGTGGTAGCCATCCAGGAAGCTGCCATCTACCTTAGGCCACTCACAGAAGAGACAGTAGCCCTGGAGTCCTTCTGCATGGAGAGGTGCTTCCTCACAAAACGGCCCATAAGTATCTGAGAGTGACCCTGGATGAGACGCTAACCTTCAAGCAGCATGCCGCCGAATTAGCAGGCAAGCTTCGCAGCAAGGCGACGATAATGAGTTCTCTTCTCAATGCCAAAAACAAGCTCTCGCTTAGGAACAAGGGCCTCATTTACAAGGTCATCCTGGCACCAATATGGAGGTATGGTGTCCAGGTGTATGGCAACGCCGCGAAGACCCATCTGAACTAAATCAGGGTCGTCGAGGCCGAAATACTGAGGCGAATCACACGAGCCGACTGGTTCATCCGCACTAGAGACAGAGTGTGGCGTCCCTATGGTTGGCGACACCATAAACAACCAGACAGCGAAAAATTTGGATAAAGTTGCCGCACATCCAAAAAGCCTCGCCAGGTGACTCCTCCGAACGCGCAGGATCAATGGGATCAGGGCAAGGAGAAAACTCCTAAGGATCCACCCAGCTGACCTGGCAAATCGTAGGATGTAGCATACCTGCAACAACCGACAACTCACGTAGACATAAACTAACTGTCACAAAAACACAAATCGCAGTCGAATTTAACATCGTACACTAGTATAAGTACAATTAGCCTTAGAATAAAAACCACTATTTCTAGGCACACACAAAAGCAAACTCTAAACACATTTGATGAAACAATCGCATGCATAAATCTCCCTACAGTATAAGTTAGATATAAGTAGTAACAGTAAACTGTAATAACTTAGTCCTATGGTAACTAAATTTAATAAACAAATGAATTCACAAAAAAAAATAAAATATGCAATCAAAGTTAGCCTTGTGTTGTAAATGTTCGCGCCAAAAAAAATTTAGCGTTCCCACACGAGCAAATATTTGCTCGGAAAAAATTAAATATTATATTTCCCCTCCGCATACACTGACGAGCAAAACTGTAACACGAGTTCAATATTCTCACTTCAACGGACTGTATTTTCTATTCTAGTTTACGCATACTTAAAATGTTAGTCTTGTTTTGTTAGTGCAATATTTGGCTCTCTTATCTGAAAATTTGAAGTCATTTGATAAGCTGGAAAAAATGTACCTAAAAAAAAGTAAAAAATGTCAAGTGTTACAGTTTTGCACTGTGGTTATTTTTGAACAAATATTTTTATCAAAAAATTTTTTAGTAATGGGTCCACAGCCCTTTTGATTTCTTTAGTTCCTCTATGCGATTTGGCATACTTGGGTGTAGCGTCGAACCATTTCAGAAGGAATATCGTACCAGACGTCCTTGGTCCTCTCCCACAGCTCCAAAACTCCACTTGGATCGACCGCATATTTCGCAAGCTGCGATTTGACATGGCTCCATAGATTTTCAATTGGGCTCATGTCTGGAGATTGCGGTGGCCACTTCATGTACTGGAATTTCTGCTTAAACATCTAATTTTTCACCAAAAGTGACGTGTGCTTCGGGTCATTGTCGTGCTGAAAAACGAATTTTTCAGCAGCAAGACCCATATTTTCTATGACTCCTCTTAGATTCTGTTGCAGAATGCTCAGATATTGTTCCTTACGCATTATTCCTTCGATCAATACCAAGCGGTTTGACATGTATGGGACATATGCTTCTTATGTCTGCAGGCAGATCAAGGTTGTTTTCAATGTTGACCATGCCCCCTCCCGCCCCGCAATTAAGCAAAAACGTCATATCTCCCACAGTTTTAAAGATAGATGGCTTGTTCCTTCTAGACATAGTAATTAGAATAACTTATCGATCCGTCAAAGGAACAAAGAAGATCGGATGATCGGTTTTTGAGTTATGATCAAAGCAGCGCTGCTTTTAGCTGCTACTGCAGCATTAAAATTTATGCTGAGCGTATAATTTCCTTGGTACAGAGTATGTTATAGACGGGCTTGACCGACTTTCTTTCTTGTTTATGTTCAGAGAACCAAAAATTTTACAAAAGTATCGGTCTTCAATGTCTTTCATCGGGATCACTGCATTTAAAAAAAATGGTTAAACATCCAACCATTATTCTTTAAGAATGAAGGTTTGTAAACATAAATTAAATTACTTGCATTTTTTTACTCAGGCTATGGTCCCACACGCAAATATTTTTCTCAAACAGTTCAAAAAATTTGCGCATTGTGTTTGCCCTAAGTGGGATCACCAAGTGTGACCAAGTGAGGCACCCCTGCGCAAATTTGGCAAACAAGACAAATATTACAAAAAATATTTTTTTTCTTGCACAAGTGAAATCTAATTAGTCCAAAAGACAATGATACAAATGTAATTAGTCCGATGTGTTCCAGAAATCTCTAGAGATTTTGGGGGTCAGTTGTTTTTGAAAACAACCAAAGCCAAATGTCGGTGTTCCTGAAATGTTGGAGATTTCATTTTTCAGAGTAAAGTTCGGAGTTGCATGAACCCTGTTTGTGTACATGTGGATGGAAATTATAACTGCTAGTATTTATAAGTTTAATATACAAATATAAATTGACAATGTAGTGGCTACATTGAATGCTTTGGAAGTTGCAAAGAGAAGGAGATTGACCATAGAAAAATTCGCAGTAGGAACCCTTAGAAATGCGTCCAATCTTTTTTCGATTTCTGATATGTATAATTTTTAATAATTAAACATATTAAAAATGTTAACTAGCATTTTTAACAGCTGATCACTTATTTCTTCTTAGTTTGACATTCCCAGAAATTAAAACTTTTCGATAGGTTAAATCATACTATAATAAAATGCTAATTTATCCATATAATCTTGTTCAATTTCTACTTCATTGAAAATTATAATTATACTTCTTTGAAAAGAAAATGAATACTCCGAAATATATTTTGCTAAATTTTGAATAAGTTGGCAGGTTTGCTAAGAGTTGCTTTCTCCTGCTCTCTCACTTTCGCGTTGTTTTGCTTGAATATATTTATACTCTGTACCGTAGGTACATAGAGTATTAAAAGCTTGTGCAAAAGTATGTAACATTTAGAAGGACGCATCGCCGACCCTATAACGTATATATATTCTTAATCAGCATCAACAGTCATGTCCGTAATGTCCGTCTGTCCGTATGAACGCACAGATTTCAGAGATGGTAAGAGATAGAGGTTTGACATGTATGGGACATATGCTTCTTATGTCTGCAGGCAGATTAAGTTTATTTTCAATTTTGACCATGCACCCTCCCGCCCTCCCGTCGATCAAGCCCGACTATTACATATTCTGAACCAACGATAATATTCGCTCAGCATAAGTTTTTATGCTGCAGTAGCAGTTGAAAGCAGCGCTGCTACTGCGCTGCAGCAGCGAACAGTTTTTAACTCGACAACCGTTCATCCGATCTTCACCAATCTTTTGTGTCTTTTAACATGGGTGACGCGGTGGAACCACGATCGCCGCGGGATAGGACCAGGTCTGCCGTGAGATGAGAAAGGTGGAAAAGAAAAACGCCTCGTATAGGCGGGATACAACCACATTCACTATGAGAGAGGAGCTTGGGAAAAGGAAGAGAACGGGACGTAGGTGGAGTCGACGGGATGCAACCACGGCGAAACGCTTGGTGATGGGCGGGATGCCACCACGCCCGCTACAAGAGAACGAGAAAGGCGAATAGGTCAAATGGGAGCCCGAACACCAGCAAAGCGTCCAACACTTGTTTTATCGCTTCACTGTTTATTTTATTTTCACTTGCTTTCATCACCAAATGTTCATTTCGATTACCCTGCTGCACCGATATGTTTTTTTTCGTTCTTGGCCAAACCTGAACCTTTTATTTCGCATGCGTCACTCTTTTTATGTATTATTATATTTTATGTATGGGAGCTATACGATAGAGTCATCCGACTTGGCCAAAAATTTGTAAAATTATGTGAACGAACGTGAAACAAACAAATACAAAATTGCGGGATGCTACCATCAAAAACAAAAAAGTTTTTCTAACTAAAACTGTTTTTCAGACCCAACTTTTGTATGGCAGCTGCTATACCATATAGTTGTCCGATTTTAATAAAACTTGGTAGAATTATAAAAAAAACAATGTAAACATACGGTTACAAAGTTTGGAGACGTTTCCGTTGAAAAGTTTTTCTCACTAAAACTAGTTTTCCAACCGATTATTCCTATGGGAGCTATGGGATAAAGTCATCCGATCCGGTCGGCTCCGACATATTAGTAGTGTGCAGCAAAAAGAAGACTCTGTGCAAAATTTAGCTCAAAAGCTTCAAAACTGAGAGACTAGTTCGCGTAGAAACAGACAGACGGACAGATGGACAGACGGACGGACGGACAGACGGACGGACAAAGCTCAATCGACTCAGCTCGTCACCCTGATCAACCTGACTGACTGACTGACTGGTGACCGTCGTGCAGCCCAAACCATAAGAGATCGGAAGCTGAATTTTTTACAGTTGTTTCCGTATGTGATGAAAGTCCGTACTAAGGCGGGGTTTCGGAAAATTCGGTCGGGAAATGTGGAAAACTCAAAGAAAACTGTTGTTCGCAACTTTTTTGATTTTCATCTGATCAGGCTCAAACTAATTTTCAGAAATCTATATGAAAACTCAACAAAGACTACGTACCAGACTTCCGAAAATTTCACTACCCAGCATGGAAATTGGGTGTTAAAGGTTGAATATGTTGAAATTTAGATCCGAGCGATTAGCTCCAAACTCATTTCCGAAGTTACTTATAAAAAAAGAATTAGCAACGTGACTTTGCACTTTTGGAAAATCTACTCCCAAAGTCGGAAAATGGGCGGAAAACTGTTGTATGCAACTTTTTTGTTTTTCATTTGATCGGGTTCAAACTCATTTTCGAAAATCTACATGAAAATTCAACAATAACTGCATACCACACTTCCGGAAAAATCACCCACCTGGATGGAAATTGGGTGGTCAGGGTTGTATGGGTTGAATTTTAGTTCCCAGCGATAAGCTCCAAACTCATTTTCAAAATTACAGATAACAAAGTATGAACAGCGTGACTTTACACTTTTGGAAAATCTACCCCCAAAGTCGGAAAATGGGCGGAAAACTGTTGTATGCAACTTTTTTGTTTTTCATCCAATCATGTACAAACTCAATTTCAAAGATCTTAATGAAAATTCAACAATAACTGTATACCATTTTTCGAAAAATTCACCCTTTGGATGGAGAATGGGTGGTCAAGGACGTATGGAGGAAAGTTTAGTACCCAGCGACTAGCTCCAAACTCATTTTCAAAACTACTCGCAAATAAATACGAAATAGGTAACTTTCTAATTTTGGAAAGCCTATTCCTAAAGTCGGAAAATGGCCTGAAAACTGATAAATGTAGCTTTTCAATTTACAAAAAAAACTTTTTGTTCTCCTTTCGATCGGATTCAAACTCATTTTCTAAGCTCTATTTGGAAACTCCAAAAAAATGTTCACTTTTGTTGGTGGGTTGGAGCAAATTTTAACTTTCTCTTGATTAAATTTAAATTAATTTTCAAATTTACACATACAAAAATATGGAATTTGTGAACTTAAAATATTGGAAAAATCTAATTCATTAGTCGAAAAATGTGCGTAAGAATGTTGTGTGAAACTTTTTAGTTGTCAATCCGAACAGGTTTAAACTCATTTGTAAAGATCTATAAATAAATTCAACAATGACTGTATGCCATTCTTCCACAAAAAATTCACCAAACTGGATGGGTAATGGGTGGTCAAGGTTGTATGGGCGAATAATCAGCTCAAAGAGATTAGCTCCAACCTACTTTTCAAACCAACACTTAAATAAATACAGAATAGATAGCTGTCCAATTTTTGAAAACCTACTAACTAAGTCTGCTGCTGAATGAAACTGTTTAGCATTTCATACGATCAATCTCAAACTCATTTTCAAGATCTATATGAAAATTCAACAATGACAGCTTACTATTCTTCAGATAAATTCAGTTCGTTGGTAGAAAATTGGTGGTCAAGATTGTAGAAAAGTTTAGATCCCAGCGATTAGCTTCAAACTAATCTTCGGAGTCACATACAAAAAACGGAGTACTTGAATTTACAATTTTGCAAATCTTCCTACAAAGTTCAAAAATGGGCGGAAAATTATTGTATCTGCTTGATTTATATGGTTTTGGAAAAGCTTTTATGTCTTCTGTTCGATTGAATTCAAAATAATATCTAAAGCTTCATATAGTTTTAACTTTTTTTGGGTGTAAATTGGTGGGGTTATTTGTCAATTTTCGTACGATTAGCTGCTCATTAAGGCTACACAAACAAAAATATGGATAAAAGAGTACAGAGTATAAAAGCCAGAGAAGAACATAAAGCTAAGAGCGAACGCAAGGAGCCAAGCACAGATAGCACAAGTCGAAGAGAACCAATTTTTAAATGTGTGGGTCAGGAGCTTGAAGAAATGCCTATGATGGCATGCATCTATTGGAGATACCACTTTAAAAAAAACGTACCAACTCCTCTACCTCTGCGGTGGTGTGGAAATGAGGACTCTTATCTTAAAAATGTAAAAAAAAGCTGCCGCAACCGAATGCGAGCGAAGCCGCTGGTATAAGCTAGTAATATATATAGTTTATGGGGTCGGAAATGAATATTTCAATGCGTTGCAAACTTCTGGGCAAAATTGTAATACCCTTTGCAAGGGTATACAAATATTTTTTTGTGCTCCTTTCGCTTTAACGAATGCTTATACTAAAACTAATTAATTATATTTATGCTTATTGTGAAGCATTGGTCTTGGCCACTACTCACAATCCGTATGAGATATGAAGGGGCTTAATTCGGCGTGGCCAAAATAAGAAGTTTAAGCATGTTAAGCCTCTATCTCTTACCATCTATGAGATCTGTGCGTTGATGCGGACAGTCGGACGGACATGGCTATATCTACACAGCTGTTGATGCTGATCAAGAATATATATACATTATGGGGTCGAAGATGCTTCCTTGTAGCTGTTACATACTTTTGCTCAAACTTTTTATACTCTGATAAATATTGGATAATCGTTTGCTATGATGAAAAGACTGTTCGCTGCTGCAGTGCAGCTTAAAAATGTATGCTAAGCGTATAATTTCGTTGGTACATCGTATGTTATAGTCGGGCTTGATCGACTTTCTTTCTTGTTTGACATATTTTTGCATAAAAAATTGCATAATTCCGATATGTCGTTTTTATTCGATCCGCAATTTTATATCAACCCAAAGTGCAAAATTTATGCTTATTCAAGTCAGAAATAAAGAAAACCATAAAGTCCGAGGTCTACTAAAAAAAACTTCAAAGTAATTCAATTTTTAAATTAAGCTTAGTCAATTGAGATGGTTTTGTAACAAAAACGAAGTGCCCATCTGACAATCCCACAAACATTAAAAAAAACTTTATGCCACGAATGCCCCTTGGTGGAACGAGGACCTACATACAATTTCCGAGAACTTCTCCATTGCAAATTCGTTTGCCGAATCTTGGTCTGATCAATCCAAAGGCTCGAATTTCCCACCTATTTATTAGTAAGAAATATGCAATTTCATCTAACCAAAATTCTCCAATATCACAAACTGCACTACAAATAGAATCAGAAATAACTTGAATAGAGCTTTCGTTTTGGTTTTATTTACGATTTTTTCTTAGCGCTACAAGTGCTGTTTGACTTATATTTATAACGCTTATCACCAACAAACATTTGAAATAGACCAAAGTTGCCAAACAATTAAAAAACGAGAGCGTAAGTTAAAGTCGGCCCTGCCCGACTTCAAAATACCAGTTACTCAAGGCAATTAGTGTTTAATAACCTCATGCGGCTCATAAGTATGCAACGTTTTTTTTTAACTCTGCCATTTATTAGCCGATCTTGATGAAAGTTTGTGAGATTGTACATATTGGCCACATAGTGCATACTGCGAAATCTGAGCTCGATAGCTTACAAATCGTAGGAGATATTCAACATTTTTTATTGCGGGGGCGGGAAGGGGCGTGGCAAAAATTTGAAACCAACTTGATCTGCCTACAGACAATACTAGCTTACATCAAAAATTTGGTTGCTCTAGCTCTTCTAGTCTCTGAGATCTAGGTGTTCATACAGACGGACGGACAGACGGACATAGCTATATCGACTCGGCTGTTGATGCTGATGAAGAATATATATACTCTATGATATCGGAGATGCTTCCTTCTGCCTGTTACATACAATTGCACGACTTTAGTATACCCTTTTTACTCTACGAGTAACGGGTATAAACACGAAAACATTATGATTCATTAATAAGAACAAGTAACAACTTGTTGAAATCTATGTTGAAATAACTTAAGCTAGTGAAATCTATTAAGTAAGACTTATGTTATAGTGTTCATTTAATTCCGCTTCAATTTGTGTTTATGTTTGGGTTTTGTTGTTGAAGGTGGGCTGTTAGTTTTTCCCTAAATGACTGTGAGTTTCTAATTGTCTTCAGTTTATGTGGCGAATAGCACGCTGAAAGAAATGACGATCAAATGTTAACATGGTAGATTATATTTAGGACTTACTATATTTTTCGTTCTCTGAGACGCATCAAATTTTAACATGGAGATAATAGGGTTCCTCAGTGGTTATAGTTTTATGAAGATATAGTAAGACTCTCAAACAAATCCTTGAATTTAGGTTAATGTTAGTCGCTACGAGTTTTGTTGAATAGTTTTATGTTAGCCGGCTCGAGGTCAGGTTTCTAAAAACCATTTTATTTCTGTTTTTCCGATATATTTCGGTTGCGCTTCGGCTACCGTCTTCAGGGAAGCGCAACCTAAATTATCAGATTATTTGGAAGAGCAATAGGAGATGATTAAATGGGACTTGTAGTCAGTGCCGAAGTCGTAGGCGAGGGGGGCCGACTTGGAGCAGCTTTATCATCAAACTGCAAGTCGTGAAGCTTTTTGATATTTTCAATGCAAATTATCTGTCCCATCTGTTTTGCTTGACGTGGACGAGAGAGCGACGGGTAAAGACAGCAGTAAGAAGCTTTTGCTTTTTTAGCCTCATTGCCTCTTTAAAAACCTCATAATTGGCTTTTGACAGCTGATCGCTTACATAGATGGGCACAGCCTCTTCAAAGCCCAGATGCTGTAAGTTTAGTCGTTGTTGTGTGTCGCGTTTGTATGCTCCGATCCGTCGCAGTAATTCTATTTTTTCGGACACGTGCTCCAGCTTAATAGTAATAACTGGATCAACAACTGTGTTTGCGGGTCTTTTTGGACGAGTACGAAAAGCGTCAACAATTTTGGGACCTGGAACCATGTTCATGGCAAAGCAAATTGAATTGAAGACGGACTTCACATTTTCCCCTGGCACGTATGGGATGCCATGAAGTCTGAGGTCAGCCGCAGTGCTCTTATTTGCCTGCTCAGCAAGCTTTTGATCGAGCTCGGCCTCTAGTTTTCCCACCTGTTCCTTAAGAGCGCTGATTTCTACCTTCTCGTCTTCCAATTTTACCTTTACCCGCTCGACCAGGCTCTGGATCTCCAGCGACATGCTGTTCATGCGCTCACGTAGGCCACCCAAAATGCGCTCTTCGGCATCCAGAATGTTGCAATTAATAAGCTCCGCTTGCTCAGTATGGCGAACTACTTCATGCAACTGAAGGGACGGAGCATCAGAAAGGCAAGAAGCGATGCCAGTGTTATCGCGCTGGCGTTTGGTTGCAGGTCCACCCTTGGTAGTAATATTGAGTGGGTGGAGTTTTGGGTGGGTTTATTCGTGGTGAACTTCTTGCATTTTTGTTTGCTGTAAGTGGTTTACTGGAACTGGTTTACAGGAACGTAACAAAACTTCGTTGCGGATTTCCCGTCCACTTTCTTTATGCACTCTCTAGCTTGAAGGGATATACACCTGTTATGTACTGAGTTTTCTATCCAATGATCGCAAACACATCCCCAACAGTTAAACATAAAATCCTTAATCAGTATAAAACAAAAATGAAAGTCGGTCAAGACCGACTATAACATACTTTCCACCAACGAAACTACACACTCAGCAAACATTTTCATGCTGCAGCACAAGCTGAAAGCAGCGCTGCTACTGCAACAAACAGTCTTTTGATCATAACTCGACAACCGTTCATCCGATCTTCACCATTTCTTTGGCGGATCGATAATCTGATTACCAAATATGTCTAGAAGGTACGAAACATCTATCATTAAAACTGTGGGACATTTGTTGTTTTTTCTAAGTTACATTAGACAAGAGGGGGCGTGGCCAAAAATTGAAAATAAACTTAACTAATTGCATGTTTTTCTCCCATACACGTCAAGGGTATATCTTACCATCTCTGAATTCTGTGCGTTCATACGGACAGACAGACGGACATCCCTATATTGACTCGGTTGTTGATACTGATTTAGAATAAATACACTTTATGGGGTTCGAGATGCTTCCTTCTGGCTGTTACATACTTTTGCACAAATTTATTATACTCTGTGTACCTAAGGTACAGAGTATAAATATAACTAAAAATTATATTTTCCAAACTTATTAAACTGCTTAGTCATTAGCTAAGCCCAGCTCCATCAAAACATCAATAAGTTCGTACCGTCCCATTTCATTAAACTCTTGCTCGCTAAATTGTTGGAAAAAATCAAAGCCAAAAGGTTATGGTGGTTTGTTACCAGAAACAAATATACACACACAAATCAAAAAGGGTTTCAAACTTGTTAAGTCAGTTACAGTCTGTAACAGACAATCCAGAGTTTCTAAAACATCTGATAACAGATGCACCATCCCATAGACAGCATACTTAAATTATGTCACTAGACGTAAGCAAGGCTTTTGATTAAATTGGAGTAAATGGAATAACAACAGCTACTGCAGCTACAAGAACGAATCATTGGCACAAAAGTTACATAATTAATTTAATAACTAAAAGAAAAATAAAATGTAGAGTCTCAGACAATATTTCGAATACTTTTTCACGTGATGAGGGATCTCCAATATCTGTAATACTATTTTTGATATATAATTGATATGCTTGCAAATCTTATTACTATTTAGAATTCGTAGCTTTCATATTTGCTAATTTTTGCCGGATTAAGATAGGTGAATTCTGATGACACCAAATTTCGATTCCTTAAAAAAAAAAAATCGAAAACTTAACATATTTTTAATTTGTTTGCATCTTTGGATGGAAGCAAATGCAAATCCAAAAATAGTATGTAGAGCGATTTAGAGGCTGGTACTAAAATTTATTTAATTAATGTCAAATAAGGCAAATGATACTAATATTTTATATTTTATAGTTTCTACAGTTTTTTAACATAATACAATACACAACCATAATTTGTTCTACATTTTTATTTGAGAGGCTTTAAAACCCTTTTTGTACGTGGTAAAGCTTCTTTGAACGTCACAGGTAGTAGTTGGAGCAAATTTATATTGTTTGTGGGTAAACATTATCTTACCTCTGCTATTCCCTTCATGTCATCTGCATAAAATGATGCCGCTTTAATCATGAACCCCATCTCGGTTCTACTAGTAACTACTTATTTAGAAATTGCTCGAAGCGTTGTACTCTGAGCGGGGCTTTTATAAATATCTTACGCATTATTTGAAGGAGTTATCGGCAGGAAACGACATTCTTACTTTTTCAGCTATTAAATTTAAGCCGTGTGCGAAACAGGTTACGTGAATCGGAATCGGAAAAAAATGTTGTCAGCTCTGATCATATATGACGCGGCACCCGTCAAAAGCAACAAAACTTTTGACTCATTCCCGTGTGGCCACAATATACGAATGATGTCGTTCACAAATTGAGAAATAGTTGCATTAACTGTTTTTTTCAACTGTTTACACGACAATAAAAATGAGCTTCAAGATTAATTTTCTTTCAATGCACCCACAATCAACTTAGCGACATATCGCCTTTGTTTTTCCGTTGTTTCGTCGTCTGATATCCAAACGCTTTCGTCTTTAAAACTGTCACGAATTTTTTGGATTGATTGTTGATAGCATTTATCCAAGCAGTTTTTTCTGAGATAACTTTAATCTGGTATTTATTGCTCTCTGTATTTTTGGACATTTCGCACATTCCACGGTATCACTTAGCACTTATATTTAGAGCCTTCAAACTGCGTTTGTTTTGGTTTCACTTCTTGCGTTGATTCTAGAATCAAAGCGCCCGAGCGTAGACACATGAACGCAACCCCGAGCGTGCGGCAGCTAGCAGGGAGCACAAGAGATCAAAGGAAATTCAGTGCCCGACCAACATCAGAGCGAGAAGCGCAGCGTTTGTCTCGCGCTGTCACTTCGCTTCTATGTATGTATCTCAAGCCAATGGGCATTGTTGCCAAATTTCACTTAGTTTTTAGCACTAGACACAAACTCAAATGGCAATCCACCAGTAGCAGGCAGGCCGAATGTCATACACCTGCTACTGAGATCGCCGAACAGAACCGGGCTTTAACGGAACCAAACCGCTTATTCCAGCTGGTGAACCGAACCGGCCTACGTTTAAAAATGCTGAGCCGAACCGAAAAACACA
The DNA here is from genome assembly GCA_035044965.1 of Lordiphosa andalusiaca. NCBI lineage: Eukaryota > Metazoa > Arthropoda > Insecta > Diptera > Drosophilidae > Lordiphosa > Lordiphosa andalusiaca. The sequence continues at coordinate 178,236 of JAWNNM010001743.1, forward strand.
AGGAAAAACGGTTCGGGTCGGTTCAGATTAGTTCTAACGAGTTTTACGACGTAATTCGCTTTTCTCTAGCCAATGATACTTTTTAATTTGGTGATTCCCTAAGATAATTTGTATACGACATTTCGTTAGACCATGTACATACTTTGCGATGCCGTATCGATATAACCTTTAAGGATGACTTGATATCGATATAACCTTTAAGGATGACTTGACATATAATTTTACAACTTGTAATTCTGTGAGTCTTCTGCAGTTGTTCGCCCATTTCTTATTATATCTGTATTCTTTTCTTGAAAGTTGATTGCTGATTTGTCGTCCTCTAGTGGACAAAATTTCGAATTTTCTGTGTTACTTCTATACCTTAATTTAATCTTAGGCAGGAAATTTTTTAATCATATAATATGATACATAGTGTGTTTAAGAAGCATGGAACGTATTCTTTTCTAGCCAACATTCTCTTTTTTCTAAGGGCATTCTTCCAGGAACTTGTACGGACGCAGTCATAATATTTCATAGCGTGCCTCTATGAGCCACTGAACCAGACCGAAACCGGTTCAGTCAGCTCCAAAAACCATGTAATGAACCTAACCGGCGGTTCAGAAGCTGTGTACCAATACTTATTTTCGACAGGTTCGCATCCCTAGTGGATAATATTTCTATAACATTATACAATTTCCTATATGGTTCTATAACCACCTCCTTATTTTTAAAATTTCCTTAGCATCTGGAATTTTTTTTTACAAATTTCTTAAACTCTAATGTAAGATTCCATCGCCTTTTTTATATTTCAATAACATTTTAGAACTTTCCAACACTCTAGATCATTTTAGAACTTCTGTATAGCTCTATACCATTCTAGAAATTTTGAGAACCATCAAGAAATGTCTTGAATATTTAAGAACTTAATAAAAATTTTCAAACAAATTGGAGTTTTGAAATTGTTAGCTTAAATTAATTTTAACATTTGTATGTATCCGAAACCAATTTAATATTGAATTTTTAATTACCAATTCTGAGTTATCGCTCTAAACCGGTTCACAGACATAATACATAGCCTATGACTCTTTACTGTTCGAAATGAACATACTGTGAAAATTTCGTAAGGACCAGATCTTCACTAAGTCTCCGATCTTATATTCTTTTTCAGTCTTCCGCTTTCCATCGTACTGCTTTTTATAAGACGCCTGTGTATTTCTTTCTTTGCAACTTGCCTCATTATACCTCGTTTCTCGTCAAAATTTTCAAAAATTTCTTCTTCAAGCAGCTGGATTATTCGATCGCTGGGTTCATTAAGCATTTTCACCCCAAACATCAACTCGAACGGCGATCTTTTTGTTGAAACTACACATTAGAGTTTACTGATTTCTGCACGTTCGGCATTTCCACTTGGATGGATCCTCAGCTGACTGTTTAGAGATAACTGACAAAATTGTTCGGTTGACTCTCTCAACCTGACCGTTGCCTCTTGGAACCCCAGTGGTGCCAGTGCACAGTGGTCGTTCTTGTATGGTGATGGCGGCCAAAAATACTTCCAGTGGAAATAACACAAAAAAATTTGATTAATAGCTTTATAAAATACTTACAACACACTTACTTACTTTTTTTTGCCTTTGCGACCCTCCATACATCAATCATACATTGACAAAAGAAAATAATGAATATATACAAAATTATTTTAATTAATTATAATAAACAAAACAATTTAAACACCTCAAATTAATAAGAATAAAAGAAACTTAATTATACAATTCCGATTATAATTATAGTAAATAAAAATTATAAGACTATTAGTCCAGTAAATCAAAAACCTGTTTTGACTGAATTGAATTATTTTTAGTTTTAAGACTTTGCTGTCCGGTTAAAAGTGGATCGGAGCTCAATAGTAATCTGTTCATAAGGTCTGTATTTGTTGCGATACGTGAGATCTTACGAGTATGATGGAGTCTATACTTTTTAATGTCCTTGTTTCTCGATTCTGCTGCTTCTTCGTAGAGCTCTCCAATTGATACTATTGCATGTTCAATAACATCAGGAGCATGAATTAAAATTTTGTGAACTGACAGTGGCAGGTAATACCAGTAATACTTCTCCGTCAGTTTTTTTGCAATATCTAGGGCATATTGTCGGAATTTGTCAACGTTAATTTTATACCCTGATGATAAGGCTTGCAAAATTGTTGCACAGTTTTCAATTAATTCCTGCTCAATGCCTGTTATTTCAGACAACTGAGGTTGGTTAAAAAATGTTCTGGCCGTATTTCCATCATTTGATGATCCACTACCACCTGTTTTTGGTCTGTCGACTATTAGCCCCATTTTTTTTCCTAAATTCCTAAATATTTTCTTTTCTTTTCAAAAATTGCTCCCTATTTTCTGGAGACCTTATTTGCCATTGCTGGATTTCAAGCCTTTAGGAAATATGAAGAAAATATTCTAAAATTTTAATATAGGCATGAAGTGGAGACATTCCAAATTCATAGCGGTCTTTTTTAACTTCCTTTTCCAAACATTTTTCAATATTACTCAATATTATTCATTTCAGTTGGTCTTGCATTGCATATGTAGCACTTTGCTGAAGAAGTTTGGGTCAATGCATTACAAACTTTACCATCCACCATTGTCAGTTGCAAGCTATGATTAATATAAATTACTCGGTTAGTTGCTGACCTAAATTCCGTGGGAATCAGTTGTAGGATTTTTCTTTTAAAATACATTTCTTCATCAATGGTCAACTGAGCAGATTCTTTTTTGAATTTAAATCTGATGGGATGACAGTAGCGGGTGGACGATGGACGAGGGTTTTTCCATATTATTCAATTTTCCGGAGAATTGGGTGATAGTGTAATCAATTGGAGTGGGACATACGACGTCACAAATAAATTATTTTCGTCCAAATTATAATTCTCAACCCTCTGCTTGTACTCGCTTTGCCCTGAGCTGCTATCGAAACCCCATTTTCCAATTAGTGTAAGGCAAGTTAGGGACTCATCAATTTCATTAATTACATCGCTTTGTAACTCCAAAATTCTAGAAGCGGTGTGGTTCAATAAATTTTGAAGCTCAACCTCAGCGTGAGTTTCTCTGATTGAAATTTGCTCAGGGTAACTTTTCTTGTTTTCCCTTAAAATATTTTCGTAGCATGGAAAAAAATTGGCATCAATTTTACTGTTGACAAAGCTTCTTAGTAATAAATATTGATGATTTGCTAATCCTGCTTCTGTTAATAGTGATATAGCTTCACAATCTTTTGCTGGCAAAATCATTGAATTTTTTTTTGAGTATAAGCAAATCGCAAATCGTCAGCTGCATACTCATCGATTTCTGCTAGTTCTGTTATCCGTCAACGCTTTGTTCTGCTTGAACACTCTGGAAAGCTTAATTTTGGGCGACCTCGATCTTGGCTTGAGTGAAATTCTTGAGGGCTTAATAGTATGCAGTCGTTCTTTTTAAGCCATTCAAAATATTTTTGCAACACATTTCTCTTATTGAAAATGGTTCCGAGTGCTGTGTTAACGTCATGAAGCTGAGAACCATAACCTTCAGTTTCCAATTTTTGATATACTATATATCGTCGTGTACATTTTTGTCTTTTGCAGCATATGAACCTTTAAATGAGCACCACATATCAAAAATAGTAATATGTGAAAGTTCATATTGACACAATGCGCCTATTAGAAAATCCAAATGTATGAAGAAATTAAAAATGATAATATAACAGAAAAAATCAAACATATACAAATATAAAGACAAAAGAGAAACACACAATATAAACAAATGATCGAGTAATGCTCAAAAACAAAAGCACAAAGAGATACAGAGACAACAACACAGCAGCAACAGCATTCCCGAAAATAAAACGGTAAAAGAACGTTAAGACCTCTGTACATAATTAAATTTAATACAAAGACGGGCACACACGGGCGTCTGAAATTGAAAATATAAAATACTAAAACAATAACTTTAATTATGAAGAAAGTCCCATCTTCGGGACAGATCCGGATGTCAACTTAAACTTTAGTTGAACTTACACAAGTGAGGTTGGAATAACACTAACAATAGCACTGGAAATCAATTCGTATTAAAACTAAACGTCAACACATAAATACACCAAAACAGCTATTACTTAAAGTATTTACCTTTATTAACAATATTAATTTTAATTAAATTTAATATTTAACGACATAGTATTTTTAATGTCGTTCACTGCACATTCCTTAAGATTCCATCGCCTTTTTTATATTTCAATAACATTTTAGAGCTTTCCAACACTCTAGATCATTTTAGAACTTCTGTATAGCTCTATACCATTCTAGAAATTTTGAGAACCATCAAGAAATGTCTTGAATATTTAAGAACTTAATAAAAATTTTCAAACAAATTGGAGTTTTGAAATTGTTAGCTTAAATTAATTTTAACATTTGTATGTATCCGAAACCAATTTAATATTGAATTTTTAATTACCAATTCTGAGTTATCGCTCTAAACCGGTTCACAGACATAATACATAGCCTATGACTCTTTACTGTTCGAAATGAACATACTGTGAAAATTTCGTAAGGACCAGATCTTCACTAAGTCTCCGATCTTATATTCTTTTTCAGTCTTCCGCTTTCCATCGTACTGCTTTTTATAAGACGCCTGTGTATTTCTTTCTTTGCAACTTGCCTCATTATACCTCGTTTCTCGTCAAAATTTTCAAAAATTTCTTCTTCAAGCAGCTGGATTATTCGATCGCTGGGTTCATTAAGCATTTTCACCCCAAACATCAACTCGAACGGCGATCTTTTTGTTGAAACTACACATTAGAGTTTACTGATTTCTGCACGTTCGGCATTTCCACTTGGATGGATCCTCAGCTGACTGTTTAGAGATAACTGACAAAATTGTTCGGTTGACTCTCTCAACCTGACCGTTGCCTCTTGGAACCCCAGTGGTGCCAGTGCACAGTGGTCGTTCTTGTATGGTGATGGCGGCCAAAAATACTTCCAGTGGAAATAACACAAAAAAATTTGATTAATAGCTTTATAAAATACTTACAACACACTTACTTACTTTTTTTTGCCTTTGCGACCCTCCATACATCAATCATACATTGACAAAAGAAAATAATGAATATATACAAAATTATTTTAATTAATTATAATAAACAAAACAATTTAAACACCTCAAATTAATAAGAATAAAAGAAACTTAATTATACAATTCCGATTATAATTATAGTAAATAAAAATTATAAGACTATTAGTCCAGTAAATCAAAAACCTGTTTTGACTGAATTGAATTATTTTTAGTTTTAAGACTTTGCTGTCCGGTTAAAAGTGGATCGGAGCTCAATAGTAATCTGTTCATAAGGTCTGTATTTGTTGCGATACGTGAGATCTTACGAGTATGATGGAGTCTATACTTTTTAATGTCCTTGTTTCTCGATTCTGCTGCTTCTTCGTAGAGCTCTCCAATTGATACTATTGCATGTTCAATAACATCAGGAGCATGAATTAAAATTTTGTGAACTGACAGTGGCAGGTAATACCAGTAATACTTCTCCGTCAGTTTTTTTGCAATATCTAGGGCATATTGTCGGAATTTGTCAACGTTAATTTTATACCCTGATGATAAGGCTTGCAAAATTGTTGCACAGTTTTCAATTAATTCCTGCTCAATGCCTGTTATTTCAGACAACTGAGGTTGGTTAAAAAATGTTCTGGCCGTATTTCCATCATTTGATGATCCACTACCACCTGTTTTTGGTCTGTCGACTATTAGCCCCATTTTTTTTCCTAAATTCCTAAATATTTTCTTTTCTTTTCAAAAATTGCTCCCTATTTTCTGGAGACCTTATTTGCCATTGCTGGATTTCAAGCCTTTAGGAAATATGAAGAAAATATTCTAAAATTTTAATATAGGCATGAAGTGGAGACATTCCAAATTCATAGCGGTCTTTTTTAACTTCCTTTTCCAAACATTTTTCAATATTACTCAATATTATTCATTTCAGTTGGTCTTGCATTGCATATGTAGCACTTTGCTGAAGAAGTTTGGGTCAATGCATTACAAACTTTACCATCCACCATTGTCAGTTGCAAGCTATGATTAATATAAATTACTCGGTTAGTTGCTGACCTAAATTCCGTGGGAATCAGTTGTAGGATTTTTCTTTTAAAATACATTTCTTCATCAATGGTCAACTGAGCAGATTCTTTTTTGAATTTAAATCTGATGGGATGACAGTAGCGGGTGGACGATGGACGAGGGTTTTTCCATATTATTCAATTTTCCGGAGAATTGGGTGATAGTGTAATCAATTGGAGTGGGACATACGACGTCACAAATAAATTATTTTCGTCCAAATTATAATTCTCAACCCTCTGCTTGTACTCGCTTTGCCCTGAGCTGCTATCGAAACCCCATTTTCCAATTAGTGTAAGGCAAGTTAGGGACTCATCAATTTCATTAATTACATCGCTTTGTAACTCCAAAATTCTAGAAGCGGTGTGGTTCAATAAATTTTGAAGCTCAACCTCAGCGTGAGTTTCTCTGATTGAAATTTGCTCAGGGTAACTTTTCTTGTTTTCCCTTAAAATATTTTCGTAGCATGGAAAAAAATTGGCATCAATTTTACTGTTGACAAAGCTTCTTAGTAATAAATATTGATGATTTGCTAATCCTGCTTCTGTTAATAGTGATATAGCTTCACAATCTTTTGCTGGCAAAATCATTGAATTTTTTTTTGAGTATAAGCAAATCGCAAATCGTCAGCTGCATACTCATCGATTTCTGCTAGTTCTGTTATCCGTCAACGCTTTGTTCTGCTTGAACACTCTGGAAAGCTTAATTTTGGGCGACCTCGATCTTGGCTTGAGTGAAATTCTTGAGGGCTTAATAGTATGCAGTCGTTCTTTTTAAGCCATTCAAAATATTTTTGCAACACATTTCTCTTATTGAAAATGGTTCCGAGTGCTGTGTTAACGTCATGAAGCTGAGAACCATAACCTTCAGTTTCCAATTTTTGATATACTATATATCGTCGTGTACATTTTTGTCTTTTGCAGCATATGAACCTTTAAATGAGCACCACATATCAAAAATAGTAATATGTGAAAGTTCATATTGACACAATGCGCCTATTAGAAAATCCAAATGTATGAAGAAATTAAAAATGATAATATAACAGAAAAAATCAAACATATACAAATATAAAGACAAAAGAGAAACACACAATATAAACAAATGATCGAGTAATGCTCAAAAACAAAAGCACAAAGAGATACAGAGACAACAACACAGCAGCAACAGCATTCCCGAAAATAAAACGGTAAAAGAACGTTAAGACCTCTGTACATAATTAAATTTAATACAAAGACGGGCACACACGGGCGTCTGAAATTGAAAATATAAAATACTAAAACAATAACTTTAATTATGAAGAAAGTCCCATCTTCGGGACAGATCCGGATGTCAACTTAAACTTTAGTTGAACTTACACAAGTGAGGTTGGAATAACACTAACAATAGCACTGGAAATCAATTCGTATTAAAACTAAACGTCAACACATAAATACACCAAAACAGCTATTACTTAAAGTATTTACCTTTATTAACAATATTAATTTTAATTAAATTTAATATTTAACGACATAGTATTTTTAATGTCGTTCACTGCACATTCAACAAGCTGTAATCGCCGCTTTTGAAAGCTTTTGCTGTACGTGTACGTTTGCAATAGTGCTAAAACGAACTAACAGCTAAATTCTTTATGCTTTTAAGAATAAGCGATGACACTTTGGCGGCAAAATTAAAAATTTTTATTTTTTATTTTTGGTCAATGAAATCGACCACTGCAGTGGTACATGTTCTATTTCGTTCTCTTTTGTGTATTCTGCAAACAAGTTGGCCGTAAACGCGAAACCCCTATCCGAAATTATCCGCACCGGCCAGACCAGACTTCGATGTTCTCCAGCGTTTCCTCACAGCTGGTTGTTTTGGTAGGGAAAATCCACACGAATTTAAAAAAACCGTCGACCATTGGCAATACATATTTGTATACTTTCTACGAGGCGTCCATTGGACCAAAGTGGTCAACGTGCAGCGTATGCGAGATAAGCGTTTTGTCTAAATAATTCATAAGTCCCTCCTTTTTTTCAAGTTCTTGTTGTACACGATGCATTTAACACAATTTAACAATCTTAGCTACTTTCTGCTCCAAGTGAGGAATCCAATAGTTTTGCCCATGATACAACAAAAATGGTACGTCTGCGGCAGTGTGCGTTCTCTGCAAAGTACCTTCACGTTCAGTGCTGCGCGTACTCTTAAAGCGTAAGCTTTTGGCAAAAGAACTCATCACGCCTTACCTGTCTTGTTGTATCATGGTTTTGCCTTATCGCATCAACAACTATTTCCTTTTCCAGCAGCCTAGGAACTACCAATAGGTCATTGCCATCTTCTTCCTTGTACACTAGCCCACCTTTCATCTTATATGAGTCAAACGGACGACTTTCAAAAACTTCGGCGGCTCTAATCATCTCGTCTTTAGCTTGCAAATTATTGATTCGTGCCGTTATCTCTGAAGTAGCCAGCATAACATAATTTGTATATCTGCCGAGGCGATCCACGTGCTTAAGACGCTCGCCGGCACGATGTTCTACCTCAAAGTCGAAATTCAGAAGGTAAACGATCCACCGTGTAACTTTCCTTGAAACATCTGCCTTCTTTAGCGTTTGTTGAAATCAGCAAATAATACCGAAATTTTTTGACCTCCAGATATACAGCTTTAGCCTCCAGTATGTGGCTATGCTTAAGTACCTCGGACTCCGATGTTATTTTACTCCAGAAAAAAACTGGATGAAGTTTGCCTTCAGACCACTGCTGAAGAACTGCCGCAAATCCGTCATTCGATGCGTCCTTGTGCAGATCATGCAACTATAGTATAGGCTCCTTCTTTAGCGCGTCCTTAAGCTGCCGAATCGCTTCCAGTTGTGGTTCAGCTATCTGGAAAACAGCATCTTTGCGCTGCAGGTTTGTTAACGGCCGAGCGAGTTGGGAATAGTTCTTGACAAATTTCCTGAAAAAGCCAGTTAAGCCCAAAAACGCTTAAACAGCTCTAAAATTTTTTGGCACCGCAAAGTGCTTAAAAGCGTTTGTTTTTTCTTCTCCAGGCCATATGTTTCCAACTTCTATATAGTGACCCAAAAAGTAGTACGCGACGTGTGCCATCCTTCTGCATTGCCACCACCACTCGACTGACATAGTTCGATGTCGACCGTCTTATTATTGCTTCCTGCATCCATTCTTGGACTTGTCTTTCTACTTCTTTTTTCTCTGCGATGGCAAGACGGCTTGGTGCCAGCCGGAATGGGGTTATATTGCCATCTTACTGCTCGTGTAACTCTCTCTATGATTTGCAGCTGTACAGTGAATACTTAAAATTGCTTTTCAGCTGTAGCCCATCCACAAAATATCGTATAACCGACTGCGCATCTACGATGCCAACTGAAGTCAACTTCTTCAATTGCAGCAGGTACTCATGAAACGATTCTTGTTTTCGCTTTTTACGTGCACGAAGCTCCGCATGCACATCAGCACTGCACCTGTATACAAGGCTGAACTCATTAGCTCTGAGTATTCGCTTACACAGGTAGATTCCAAAAACAACTTTGCCGTGTTGGTCATCTTGGCACCTTCTTGAACGTACATATGCTTAATATTTTGTCAGTATGCTTCAGAGTTCAGTTCAAAATGATCGAACCAATGATTATTCGGAATTGTCTCCCCATCGAATTCTGAAATAATTTTCTATAAACTTTAAGCCGCGATCGTGCAATTGTTTTTGCTCTGCTCATCAGCTCCTAGCTTTAGGGTTAGCAGTTGGACTAGTTCCTGCAAAATTCTCGTGTTTTCAGTTAAATTTCAGTTAAAAAATCATACACATACACATACGAACTAAAAACACCAACTCTCTCAAAGACGTTTTGATTCAAACTGTCAAAATAAAGCCCCTCAAAAGAGAGCACATGTGGGGAATACGTCATCTAATAGTAAATTCACCTTGGTCCAGGTTTTGTCCCAGGTTGTCCCAATTTTGACTGCCCACTACGTTTTCAAATATGAGTTTTTTTTTGACCCAGAGTTCACTTTTCTGCTTCCTTTTTAGACAGCGATGGGCTGCAATTTGTTCTTGCTAACTGCGTTTCCAAATATGAGTTTTTCCGGACCGAGACAAGCCCCCAAATGTGTGCGGATTTGTTAATCTGCTCCTTTATTTACGGTTCATTAGAATTGGGTACACAATTAACAATAGTAAGAGTAATTAAATTAAGTCGGCTTTTAATTAACACACGGCGTTTTATAGTCTCAATGTTCGGCTGCTGCTTCTCAGCTGCTCTCTTCGACTGCTATTTCTCGACTCGTCTTGCTTTTAGTTCTCTGCTGTTAGTCTGCTGTTGATCCTCTGTTCTGTTCTGTTGATCCTCTGTTGAAACTCCGCTGTAAATCTGCTGATTAGACCTTATCCCTTTTTACATAGATGTATAGGTGTTATCTCTACTGCTTGATCATTCTATGTGACTAGTGCTAAAAATAAACATCGGATTTTAGGTTTTTTTTACATTTTTACATTTTACATTCCGACCTTATGTTGGAAACGCAAACAATACTCAACACACGAAAGAACTGTTCACAGGAATGTACTATAAATGGTTCGTAGCTAACTGTTTAAAGCACAATTAAGGTAAATCCTTCGTTTGGTTCCTTCCAGAAGGAATTTCGAGGTGATAGCTCTTTGATGATATTGTGGATTTGCTGAGTCACCGGCTAAAATGCAAAAAACAATAAATGTACTCCAAGAGTACTGCAAAACATGAAGCCTTAAAGTGAACACGGATAAGTCCAAGGTGCTCGTCTTTAAGAAGCATTGGAGGAGACTAGCATGGAATGAAAAATGGCACTTAGGATCGTCTGAGTTGAAAGTAGTCAAAACATACAAGAAACTGGGAGTTTGGATATACCATAACGCGGAGTTTAAATACCATTTACAAGAGAAGCTTAAGGACGCGAAAGTGGCTATTAACTGTACATGGAGATCCCTGTTGAATAAAAAAGATATGCCAATCAGCACTAAGTATCAACTCTTCGAAGCAGCAGTGAGATCTATAATGTGCTACGGCACCCAAGTTTGGGGAATCATGGAATATGACGAGGTCGAGAGTCTGCTGCGTTATTTTGTCAAAAAACTGTTTCGCCTACCAAGCTTCACGCCAAACAGAATGCCCTCCCTCGAAACTGGGTTATCTAAGCTGCATATAGTTACCGCAGACATGCACTTCAAGTATGTCCAAAAAGTTTTCCACATGCCCGAACATAGACTGTCCAACAAATTGGCCCGGTCTCTACTCTAGCCTACATGCATGGAGTGCAGCTTGCTTTAAATGACTGTTCCAGCTGGGGATCCTGGGCATCACAAACTCTTGTGAATATGGAAGCAGCCTATAGACAAACGTTTATTGTGGAATCACAGAGAAGCTCCGAACGACTAATATATAAAGAGCTGCACTATGACCTTGGAGTAGGGAATTACTTTAAAGACACCTTCACAGTGGATCAAATTCGTACCATCTTTAAGGCTAGGGGAGAGATTCTTGATCTAAATTTCGTCCCCAACATGGCAAGCAGCGACAGTATGTGCTCACTATGCAATCTCAGAGAAACTGAAAATATAAGGTTGTCCAAAAAATCTTGCGGAATTTCAGCAAGCTTGTCTTTGCAAGCTGTAGTTCCAGTTGTATTCGTCGCATCGGTTCACGCTAGAGCTTTTTGGAAAGCTCTTTTCACGCGCTAACACGTGTTTGATTTATTGTTGTTTGTTTTTAGTCGTTCGTGAGTTATAGCGTCGCAAACATGGAGCAAAATAAAGAGAAAATATGGCATATTTTACAGTACTACTACGATAAAGGCAAATATGCATCTCATGCTGCCAATCAAATTTGTGCAGTTTATGGACCCGATACAGTTTCCATTTCCACCGCACAACGATGGTTTCAACGTTTTCATTCTGGTGCAGAGGTGATCGAAGATGCGCCATGGTCCGGAAGGCCTGTCGTCGAAAATTGCGATAAAATCGCTGAATTGATCGAAAGAGACCGGCATAGTAGCAGCCGTAGCATCGGCCAAGAGCTGGGCATGAGTCATCAAACCGTTATAAACCACTTGAAGAAGCTTGGATTCAAAAAGAAGCTCGATGTATGGGTGCCACACGACTTGACGCAAAAAACATTTTGGCCCGTATGGATGCATGCGAATCGCTTCTGAATCGCAACAAAATCGACCCGTTTTTGAAGCGGATGGTGACTGGCGATGAAAAGTTGGTCACTTACGACAACGTGAAGCGCAAACGGTCGTGGTCGAAAAGCGGTGAAGCTGCCCAGACGGTGGCCAAGCCTGGATTGACGGCCAGGAAGGTTCTTCTGTGTGTTTGATGGGATTGGCAGGTAATCATCCACTATGAGCTGCTCCCCTATGGCCAAACGCTCAATTCGGACCTGTACTGCCAACAACTGGACCGCTTGAATGCAGCACTCATGCAGAAGAGACCACCTTTGATCAACAGAGGCCAAATTGTCTTCCATCAGGACAACGCCAGGCCACACACATCTTTGGTGACGCTCCAGAAGCTCCGGGAGCTCGGACGGGAGGTTCTTTTGCATCCACCGTATAGTCCGGATCACGCACCAAGTGATTACCACCTATTTCTGGCCATGGCGAACGAGCTTGGTAGTCGGAAGATGGCCACAAGAGAGTCCTGTGAAAATTGGCTCTCCGAGTTTTTTGACAATAGGGAAGCGAGCTTCTATAAGAGGGGCATTATGAAGTTGGCATCTCGTTGGGATCTCGTCATCGAACAAAACGGCGCATATTTGACTTAAATCGCATTATAACCAATTTTATGAACAATTGAAAATTCAATAAAAATACCGCAAGACTTTTTTGCCAACCTTATACTACACACTTCATTGGAGTCTGTCCCATTTTGAGGGAATACCGCTTGCTTCATTTTAGCAAGGCAGAGCTACAACTGCACGAGATAATAAACTTTCTTAATGGCGAAAACTGGTCGGCGCTTTATAAATTTATAAGTCAGAGTTTAAGATATAGAAAACAAATTATTGAAGGACAGTTCTGAAAAAAGGCAACATCGCTACTTGGATACCTAGCTACGTAGTTGAACGATCTGATATCTGGGGAAGACCTGGGAAGTCAGGTGTATAAGACTGCGTAGAAAAGGATTTAGGTAGCGGTGATCGACAGACGGTTAAACACCAAGTCGATACGATTAATATTTCTTGTTTAAAATTTTTATTTCATAACGTTAGCAAATAAATTTAATTTTTAATCAGTAGGTTAACAAAATATTTTAAATAAAGAATCAACTACTACTACTACTACTACTATAAAATTGATCAATTTTTGGAATCAAATTAAAAAATTTAAATTTTATTCTTTAATTCGATTTCCCCTTTAATTCGATTATTTTTTGAACGTTGAGAGTTCGAATTAACGGGGTTCGACCTGTACTATGTTTATTATTGCAAAATTTCATGGTTTTTTACGATTTAAAGCCAACTTTATTTGTGTTAACAATTATCTATTTGAATGAGATAATTGACTAACAGTGTCAAATATAGTCCACACCGTATGTTCACTGAGATTGTCTGACTAGGTTTAAGTGTAATAAACAAATGAAGTTTAAGGAAAATATTATACAATATAATATATTATTTATAAATACAACATACTTTGAGGCGCAAAAATCATGTTTTGTTTGAAGGTACGGACACACCAGCTGTTATTTGTGTAAAAATAAACTTTATGTAAACTTGAAACCAAAAAAATCTGCTGATTCTTATTTTATTTAATTCCCTAACACTACAAATGGATATTTATCTATATTATAATACCCAAAATTATTCCAAGACATTTTTATCCTCGTTGGCCCGGGCAAGCAAAAACTCCGTTGCAGGGGTTTCTGCAAAGGCGGCTCAGCACCACATGCAATTGCTCCAAAAACTAGCCGACCGCACCTGCTAGTTTCTGCGATTTTTTTGGCTACTCCACTGTGCCGTGTTTCCCTCCCTTTTGCTGCCAAAAATAATGAATAAGATTCGGTTGGTTTGGTCATTAAGTACGCGATACATATGAGCGATTTTCTCATTCTCATAATAGCGCTTCAACCGTTTCTTGAGCGCACACTTGTTCACTTCTTCAGACATTTTTATACCCGTTACTCGTACAGTAAAAAGGGTATACTAAAGTCGTGCAAATGTATGTAACAGGCAGAAGGAAGCATCTCCGATATCATAAAGCATATATAATATATTCTTCATCAGCATCAATAGCCGAGTCGATATAGCCATGTCCGTCTGTCCGTCCGTCCGTCTGTATGAACACCTAGATCCCAGAGACTAAAAGAGCTAGAGCAACCAAATTTTAGATGGAAGCAAGTATTGTCTCTAGGCAGATCAAGTTTGTTTCAAATTTTGGCCACGCCCCTTCCCGCCCCCGCAATAAAAAATGTGAAATATCTCCTACAATTTGTAAGCTATCGAGCTCAGATTTTGCAGTATGCACTATGTGGCCAATATGTACAATCTCACACAGTTAAAAAAGCGTTGCATACTTATCTGAGCCGCATGAGGTTATTAAACACTAATTGCCTTGAGTAACGGGTATTTCGAAGTCGGGCAGGGCCAACTTTAACTTACGCTCTCGTTTTTTTTTCTACCGACCATCAAAATAAACAAATTTAATTAGTTTGGGCGCCCAAACAAAGTTCGAACAGCTGTTCAATAAAATCCATACATTGAGAAAGTGTGGCAACGCCACGTACACAGTGCCTGTTTTGTATGGAGATTTTCGTTTGCGAGCGCTTTTTTGCGCTCTCAGTTCGTAGCTTAAGCATAAACGAAGTAATAGACAAATAATGTAAGAGAACAATTCTTTTAATGCGAACCCTATCCTAATTTGTATACCCTGTACCACCCGTTGCAAACCGAAAAAAGGGGAAGTTGCGCAAAAGTATATTACAGGGATAAAGACCCATTTCCGATCATGTAAAGTATATATACTCTTGATCAGTATCAACAGCAAAGTCGATAAGCCATGTGAAGACATGTTGTCCGTCCGTATGAACTCGTCGATCTCAGAGACTATTAAAGATGAAACCACGAATTGTTGCATGAAGGTATATGGATAAAAAACGCTCGTCAGTATGTTTCAGATTTCGAAAATTTGTCCCTTCCCTTCAGGATTCTTTATCGATCCACCAAAGGGTTGGTAAAGATCGGATTCACGGTTGTTAAGTTATGATCAAAAGACTGATCGCTACTGAAGCTCTGCTTTTAACCGCTACTGCAGCATAAAAATGTAGGCTGATCGAATTTTTTTTCTTGGGACAGAGTATGTTATAGTGGGGTTAGACCGACTTGATTATGTGTGTGTATTTGTGTGTGTTCACAATCGGCTAAAAAAGAATGAGAGCAATCGAAAGCATGAGTACAGGATAGTTTGGAGTCAGGGCATTCGAATACAGCTCCGGCTTGCAGCCCTGATATAAATGTAAATTATATAGTAAATAATATCTACTTTACTTCAATTACTAATTGATCCATGCATATTTACTCGTACAGGCCTCGGAAACCAAGCTTTCCTCCACACTCCTAACTCCTACATCCGACTGTCCCAGCAAACACCTAAAAAGAAGGTGCATGGATTTGCATTGAGCCCCGAACATGAGTCACTGCGTATACTATTGATATATGCCGAGAATGAATTCTATTTGTTTAGGTATTATTGCAATCAGAAAGAACTGTCTATTGAATGCATTTACGAAGGCCAAACAAAAGACTGGATAGATGCTGCAATTTTCTTCGAAAATGAAAATAGCAACGAATTTGTGTTGCATATGGCCCACAGTGCGCTTCTTCACGTACGTTGGGACAGCATTTTGAACGCGGTTGACAAAGACGCAGAATGCTGCGTTTTGGAACTGGCCTGCTGCACAGACTACTCCATGCTCTACAACACCTACTTGCATGGGAATTCCTATAATAAGCTGGTTGTGATGAGCGGAAATGGTTTTGGGGAACTGTTGATTTGGCAGCCCCTATCTTCTGTTCATTACAATGTAGCTACACGTATTCATACATATCCCCTTATTGTAAGAATGCAAGCGCATAATGGTGTCATATTCGCGATTGAATTCAACATGGCCAAAAAGCTGCTAGTTACAACTTCGGATGACCGTTCCGTTAAGTTTTGGCAAATTGACAATGTGGAGAGAAATAATTGGGAGATGGTGCAAATAAAACCCATGTTCAGCTGTTTTGGGCACACGGCGCGCGTTATGTGTGCGATTGTAATCGAGTATGGTAAGAACCCTGATCCCTTGGTAAAGTTACATAGCCCCCTAAGACATTGCTAAATATTCATATTATTATAAGTATTGAATTTTATTCTTGTGGCCTTGAGTGGTGAAGCGGTTGGTGTTTTCGCCTTCTGTGTCCCATTCTGGGACATATAACGAATAAGTTATTTTTTTTTAAAAACATACATTGGATCACCATCACCAGCTGTGAAGAACGCTGATGTTCGGAAGCTCGACTCTGGCCCCTTTAGAGACAGATTAAAGTCAATTGATTAATTAAAAAGATTATTCCAAAGTAGACGCCTTGTTTACTTTTATTTCTTTAATTTATGTATCTTTGGAATTTGAACTGAGTGTTGAAATTTAATTGAGGTAATGTTATTTAAGTACATTTTAGCTGGTTGGATTAGAAATTAGAAATTTAAGTTAAAGGACAGATTTCTTGTCTTTTTAATAGCTGCTAGTAATCAGTTATGCTTAGATGTTGATCTGTTATTTAAAGGCTTCTGTATAAGATTTGAAATCGGCACTAAGTATATTTGGGTGGCTCACCAAATAAAACACTAGGATTTTATGAGTATTCCGCTCCACGCATAGCTCAATCTCTTTGGTTTTATGAATGAATATTTATTTCGATTTTTGTTCTTTTTTTATACCATTTATAATAGTTCCACGCAATATTTGTAATTGCTCATTTTTTTCATTATACATACATATGTTGCTTGGGTGGTATTATTGCTATTACTATTTTTTAGTGACAAACAGAGAGAGAACTTCAGCGGTGTGTCGCTTTTTTTTGCCAACTCAAATGCATTAACATATTTAGTGAATTGAGCTAATTTATACTTAGACACAAAATCAAAGCATACACATTTTTATGAAGGGTAAAAATCATATTCTGCTTATGCTTACAATTTGACTATTTAATTGTAATATCGTATGCCTACTACCGCAATATAATATTATATGTAGTTATCCGCTAAAGGTAGCTTTGACTTATGATCAGCTTGCAGTAAAAACGAGGGTCTGTAAAAAATTTCTGCTCAAAAACTTCAAAGCTAATCGAATTGATTGCATAGAAAGAAAAATGCGAAAGCGCAAAGCTCAAACGACTAAGGTTGACTCAATAGCACAAAACATCAGCTGCCGAAACAGCAGCCCAAAGGACCGAGGATTCTAATATTCGCACAAGACATAATGCACAGCCTTTCCCTGAATTTAAGCGGCAATGAGTGGGAATCTGTTTCAAGGCTAGTTACTTCACAGCTGGATCCAATAGTCACCCGACCGGTTGACCACTCATTCACACATAAAAAAAAAACAAAATTCTCCGGGTTTCAAACTCAATCACAATACTATAATTTGTTACTTGAAGCAAACACACTCCCACTGAGCTACGTACACACATTGTAAGCTTGCTTCGCAAAATTAAATATATAATATAAGCATTGCGGTACTAATGCGTGGTCGACGATATTGAAATGCGGTAGTAGGCGGTGGTACGATATTCAAATGCTATGATTGCGGTGATTTGCGGTGGAAGTATATTACTTACCGAAATTTCGATAGGTATACTTAAAGGCAAAAAAAGAGTACCACACTCAGTTCTCTGGTGACAAGCACACGTTTACTCCAAGCAGGTACTTAAACACAGTGCACTACCTAATTTTGATACCAACGAGACCCAATAAATTTGAAAGGTGCTTTTGGTAGTATAAAAACCCTGGTTGGGTTTGGTCTGATTGGCTTATGTTTTTTTGTAATAGACTCCTGAAGTTTTCATAGGAAAATTAATTTGTTTTTTTTTTAAATTTATTCCGTTCTATATCTCATGAACTATTTGAAATTTTCCTTTACTGTCTTCAGCTATTTTGTAGCGCGTAACCAGGCCTACAAATCACTTCTCTCGACCAGCTCAAAAAAAATAATGTTTTCATGCTCAAAATCACAAAAATGTAAAAAATTCATTCTTTCATTTTATTCAAAAATATTGTAATTTTACTCTATTTGTATTTCATGGATGTAATTTAAGTTTAGTGTGTTTAGTATGTAATTTAAGTTTTCTTGCTGTTGTTGTTGTTGTAACGGCTGGTTCGACTAGTATGTAAGTAGTATGAAAAGAAAGAAGGGAATGAAAATATAGTAGATGTTGAATATTAGGATCTCAAGTCTAGTTCGAGGAAGGTAGCTGCCTCGATAGGATGGTTCCATAGTGCTATTGGTGATAAAATAGTGGGGTTGAGAGGACAGTTAAAAAGATGTATAGTGTTGGGCATGTGTCGGTGATCTCCTGTTTGATGCGAGCCAGGTAACTGTCTGCTCTTACTCGATCGGAGCTGTGCAAGTGTCGATCTTGTGGTTCTTGGAAGTGCTTTCTCATGTGCATCGATTGACGGTGTTCTGCCTCCGAGAACGACATTGTCGTGCATGTCTCTGATGGTGTTTTCGACCATGGAAGTGTGAGCTGCGTTTCTGGCCTCAATGCAGTCAGCTTGCGTCATCGGATTAGGCCCTAGAAACCGCTCAATCGTAGGATAGAGCGTTCTTAGGTCAAACCGGGCTGGTCTGTCTCTCCGACACATGGCTCCTTTAATGCTATTATGATTTGGGTGTGCTGGATTTTGTCAGTTTATAAGAAACTGTTGGGTGAGCAGCTCATTGTGTTGCCTGACCGGAAGTATTTCGGTCTCTTGGTGCAGATGATCTTGATGTGACATCATGTGGCAACCAGTTGCCACACGGAGGGCTGCATTTTGCGTTGTCTGCAGGTTTCTCCACTGCGTGTCACTGATTGACGGTGACCATATGGGGGCAGCATAGCTGATGAGCGATCTACCGATGGATATGTAGGCCGACAGGGCTAGATTCCTGCTTGCGAAATAGTCAGTCAGGGTTGGTAGATAGCTGTTTAGACGTTCCTCTAGGATTTTGACATCCTTGCCCGATGTTATGATAGTACAATCATCCGCGTAGGACACTATCTTAACCTCTACATACACTGGTCGATGGAGGGAGGTTGCCAAACTCGGAACTCGGATGAATTCCAACCTTTCCCAATCAGACTTTCCAAAGTTCACGAAAGTGCGTCTTTCGGTGGTGATGAAATCAGCATCTTTGGTGACTTTGACTGTGATGGGGACGTGATCTGAATTCAGAGCTATATCTGCGTGACACGTTGTGTTGGTGAGTAGGCCAGGACTGACTATAGCGAGGTCGGGGGAGCTACGGCATGTGGCAGTGATGCGCGTAGCATGGTCTTCGTTGATTGTGCAGAAGTCTGAGCTGTCTATATGCTCCTCGAATTGTTCTCCACGAGGATTGCACCCGAGTTCGGAGAACCTGGAGTGGCTATGGGCATTAAAGTCGCCCAGAACTATCCTGTGCATTCCTTCCAGCAGTTGTCGTATGCAAGGTCTATATCCCGGTGGGCAGAGACAGGGGGGATGTAGACATTGAGTATGTCTATGTCATCTTCCCCTGACTTGACAGCTATGCCTTGGACTTCCAAGTGCTCATCAGTGGTGTTCAAATGCAGGGGTCTGTTACTACGTTTATGCTTGAAAAAATCATGATTTTTGCGCCTCAAAGTATGTTGTATTTATATATAATATGTTTTATTTTATAATATTTTCCTTAAACCTCATTTGTTTATTACACCTAACACTTGTCAGACAATCTCAGTGAATGTACAGTGTGGACTATGTTTGACACTGCAAATTAATTATCTCATTCAAATCGATAATTTTTAACGAAAATATAGTTGGCATACTTCAAAGCGTAAAAAACATTATATTTTGCAAGCATAAACGTAGTATGTGGCTGACCGAGTTGTGAATGATAAAGGCTAGGCCTCCGCCTTTATATCGGTCTCTATCTTTTTGATCTGCTCGAACTAGGGTGTATTTGGATGAGGTTACTAGAGGGCTTCTGCTGGTGAGCTTGGTTTCTTGCAGCGCCGCTATAGTAATCCCCTTACGTGCCATATAATCGGTCACCTCAACAATTTTCCTAGCTAGGCCGTTGCAGTTCCACTGCATGACGATAAACTCCTTGGTGTTGCAGGCTTGGGTGGGCTGAGCATGGATTGCCGCACTAGGTGTTGATTGTGGGCTGGTGTTGTGAGCGGACAGTGTGTGTATGATAGGGGTGGGTGAGTTTTGTGCTATTGTGTTTTGAAATGCCAGTCGAACGTCCTTCCTATAATCATCAAATGAATACGTGTCGCTCTTCAGTGATTCTGTAAAATATTTATATTTGTTATGTGTGTCGGAATGCATTAAATATATTTTTACTCTTACCATATAATGCTGAGTTAAGGCTTTGGAAACTACCCAGACTCTTTTTGGATAAGCAGCCAGAGTAGTTCATTTCCATAATGACTGATTTGTCAAAAATTCTTTCTATATTTTTCACAATTCCCTCTGGCATTCATATTTGACTAAAGAGATCGATCTGAAAATAAAAATAAGAAGTATTAAACAAGTATTTCCGAGGGTTTTCTGCTATTTTTTCCTCAATATCTTCCATCGAATCTATCGACTTGATTGGGAAGTCCGTGAGTGGTGTCTCCTTCATCATCGCGACTTTATTTGATTGACGCTTACTAGGATTTCGCCGTCATTTTCAAAATGCTGTGCAGAGTAGTTTCTAAGCAAGACACTTTCTCCTCCAGAAGCTCTATCCGCTTGATGAGATCTTCCTGGGATATTTTGCTAGCCACACAGAAGTTCACATCCATTGCCATTTCAATAAAAATAAGAATAATCGAATTGAATAATCGAACTTAATATATTAACATATGTTTGCTTTAATTTCACCAATTGTTTTTGTCGGAGCAAGTGTAATTATTCGAAGGGCGCGCTCAACTCTTGAGGCGAATGGACTAGTGATGCAAAAGGCGTGGTCCTTTAGAGATTGTACAGCACTAAAAGAGTGGGACGTCAGTATGTGCTGACTCAGTGTTAGGTTGAGAGAAAGAGACAATAACAAGGGTCGAAGTGGTTGTTGTAAAATAGAGAACTGTCAAGAGGGGCAGTTGGACTGAGAATTTGAAAGCCTAAACACGTACGCTGAGACTCGCTCCGCTTTTTAGTCAGTTGAAGAAGAAAATGGGAGACACAAATCCTGACCAGCCACCGCAGGCTGACAATGTTGAAGCCTCCCCGACATATTTATATTTTCTAGTCTGATTGTTCTAACTTTTCTTTTGAATAAAAATGAAAAAAAAAAAAAAAAATTATAAGCACGCACTTGTTGTTGGCGCTAACCACGTCTTGCAAGCAAAAAAAAAAAAATTAAATCCTAAGACGCACAAATGCGTCGAGCTATCCCGTTGTTCCTCTTTTATTTGCATTCTTTGGCTTGCATCTTTTATCTTTGCACACCGCATTACTTCTTCGCAATAATAGGTGCCAAAAGCACAACCCAGAGAAGGGACGGTTTTATGTTGTTGTGACCTTTTGCCTTTCAAGCACATGAAAAAGAACGTATTAGAAAATAGAGCGTTCGGAATTCTGTCGGGTACTTCTTTGTGATCTTTCTCGTTGCTTACGCATGCCAAAAGCACATCCTGGAAAAGGGACGGTTTCATGTTAAGCTGATTTTGCCCTCTTATCACATAAACAAAGGATGTACTGATAATTTCATTCAAACTTCTCACTCTCATCCATCTGTGTCAGCAGTACACTGAGCAGCGCTGCATTAGCGTATTCAAACCTCATACGAGGTAATGAACGCACATTCGTTGTTTAGTCAAACGAACAAACACCCGAATCGAGCAGGGTGAAGATGATGAGCATGATTGTAATCAGAGCGCCAACTAGGGTTGATGTTTTTGAATGAACAAAAAAATAGGGAATATGTCTGAGTGAGCAAGATGAACGTTTGAACGCAAATACATGTTGATTCGGGTGTTGATTATATATGATTGTCTTCCAATCACCCGAAGCCGTTCTCTGGTGTGAATTAACATATTGATTATAAGTGGACTTTAATTTCACATAGCTGTGATTTCTTTTCTTTGGATTGGCTTTAAACATTTCGATTTAATATTTTTTTGTGTTCTATTTGGTGCTGAAACCAAACACAATCTTATAAGATGCCTGACAAGTTTGGGAAAAATATCATATTCCTAAGGGCTTGCTGATGCTGCTCGCTTGACTTTTTTGAGCTGCATTGCTATACATAAAAGATGTGTCATATAATATTTTTTTTCCTTTTGTTATCGATCCGCGAGACGAGCTGCGTTGATTTTTAAACTATCACAACCAAAGTTTCCACTAGGTCTTCTGGTACAAATACGCTGCACATATCGCTGTCATCGGTCGAAAAACTAGTTGTAATGAAAAAACTTTTTTGTTTTTTATGGAAATGTCTTCAAACTATAATTTGTTAGTTTGCAATGCTTTCCATGATTTCACAAAGTTTTGTCGAAATCGAATATCTATAAAATATAACTGCCATAAATATATTAGTCTTAACACGAAATAAAGTCGATCATGCCCGACTATTACATACTCTGAACTAACGAATATATTCGCTCAGCATAAGTTTTTATGCTAATAATAAAACTCATAACTCGACAACCGTTCATCCGATCTTCACCAATCTTTTGGCGGATCGATAAATAATCCTGATTTCTAAATAGGTGATATAATAGGAACCATCTAACGTTAAATCTGCGGGAGATATGACGGAATGGAAGGCGGCGTGGCCAAAATAAGAAGTTTTTGTCCCATGCAAGTCAAACCTCTATCTCTTAACATCTCTGAGATCTGTGCGTCCATGTGGACAGTCAGACGGGCATGGCTATATCTACTCAGCTGTTGATGCTTCCTTCTGGTTGTTACATACTTTTGCACAAACTTAACATACTCAGTGTACCAGAGTATAAAAATAGTCTTAGTAAGGAATTTTTTTAATGACGTATTCAATATTTGGATTTGGGATTGTTATAATCGGATGACCATAACATATGTCTAAACGATCGGTCGAAAAACTAGTTTCAAGTAAGAAAAACTCTTATGATTTAAATTCTTGGGCATATTTAATCTTTCCAGTTATTAAAATTATATTATTCAGCCCAAGTTTGCCCAATTGCGTCAAATCGGATGAATATCATATTGCTGCCATACCATAAACTGGCCAGCCAAATTATCATTGTGGAGGCGTCATCAATTGATCAGCTTAGAAAATCACTCAACTAATATTTAATACCCGTTACTCGAAGAGTAAAAGGGGTATACTAAAGTCGTGCAAATGTATGTAACAAGCAAAAGGAAGCGACTCCGACCCCATAATGAATATATATTCTTGATTAGCATCAATAGCCGAGTCGTTATTGTCATGTCCGTCCTAGAGCATCCAAATTTTAAAAATAGGCTCCTATTGTCTGCACGCAATAAAAAATGTTGAATAACTCCAACAATTTGGAAGATATTAATGTTAATTTTGCAGTGTATGTGCCCAATATCTACAACCTCTGAAATTTGCGGATCGGATAAGATCAGATAATAAATGGCAGAGCTATAAGGTATATATAAAACGTTGCATTCTTATCTAAGCTGCAGGAGCTGTTTGCCAACATATTTTAAATATTTGAATTAACGTTGATGCTCTTTTAATTAACATATAGAGAGGTTATTAAACCGTAATCCCTCTGAGTAACTGGAATATCGAAGTCAGACAGTGCCGACTTTACCTTACGCTCTTGATTTAAACGAAAATGATCTTATTCGGAGAGAAATCTCTTGAGATTTTATCTTATGTTGGTGTTTAAATGGCTCGAAAAATCCGTCGGTGTCCCAGAACTTCGAGAGTGTTCAATTTCTTCGCGGTCAATCGCGCCATCTCATACAACAGGGTTGCAACTCGCGCAAATAAAAGTGCCCATATTTCATTTATGAGTTAATTCAATTGAAATCTTTTGGTAAATATAAGTATTATGATTCATACTAAAATTAAAGTTAAAAAATGCAAAAGCGCAAAGCTGAATAAGCATACTAAAACTGCCCACTCTTATCACTATCAAATTTAAGTATGTGATAACCATTTGTGAGAAGCTAACTTTCTTACATTTTTATTCTGATAGTTGGAGTGGAGTTTTGAGGGCGAAAAGTTAAATCAAACGAGAGCTTAAGTTAAAGTCGGCCCTGTCCGACTTCAAAATACCCGTTACTCGGTGCAATTAGTGTTTAACAACCTCATGCGGCTCAGATAAGTATGCAACGTTTTTTAACTCGGCCATTTATTATCCGATCTTTATGAAAATTTGTGAAATTGTTGATATTCGCCACATTCACTACACTGCTAAAGCTCGATATTTGAATAATCAACTTTTAGAAAGGTCGCTAACTATCAACTTTTAAATAATGTAAGAGATATTCAACTTTTTTTATTGCGTGGAACAAACTTGATGTGCGTACACTTAAAATTTGGTGGCTCTAACGCTTCTAGTCTCTGAGATCTAGGTGTTCATACAGACAGACGGACATAGCTATATCGACTCGACTGTTAATGCTGATCAAGAATATATATACAGGGTTGTCCATATTCGACGGACCCATCTGGCAACGCCATAACTTTTGACAGAGATGTCAGATCGCTTAATGACATACCGCGTTTGAGGCGTCAGTCCAAGCAGATTTTTACCATGGAACAATACACGCCACGCGAGCGCTCTGAAATAGTTGAAATTTACATTTAACAGAACAAGTCAATTGTGAAAACAAAATTATCATGTCCGATGAAGCCCATTTCACATTGAATGGGACCGTAAATAAGCAAAATTGCCGTATTTACGCCACTGAAAATCCTCAGGAGATTCAAGAAGTGCCTCTTCATGGCGAAAAAGTCAC
The DNA here is from genome assembly GCA_035044965.1 of Lordiphosa andalusiaca. Classification (NCBI taxonomy): domain Eukaryota; kingdom Metazoa; phylum Arthropoda; class Insecta; order Diptera; family Drosophilidae; genus Lordiphosa; species Lordiphosa andalusiaca. Next base: position 203,501 of record JAWNNM010001743.1, read on the forward strand.
AGTTTGGTGCGGCGTTAGTGCGAAAACGGTCATTGGGCCGTTTTTCTTCCAAAATGAAAATGGCCATGCTGTTACCATCAACCAGGAGCGTTATCGCGACAGGATGACCAATTTTGTGATGCCAATTATTCGTCGAAAGCGTATGAGGCAGTTCTGGTTTCAACAAGACGGCGCTCCACCGCACACAAGTCGCATAACAATCGATTTTCTGAAGAAATTGTTTCCGGGCCGTTTGATGTCGAAAAGTGGTGATTTGGACTGGCCACCGCGTTCGCCCGATTTGACGCCGCCTGACTTCTTCTTGTGGGGATATTTGAAGTCAAAGGTTTACGTTAACAAGCCAAGGACCGTAGAAGAGCTCAAGGACAACATTCGTGAAGAAATAGCCGCTATTCCGGCCGAAATGTTGGCGAAAACGATGGAAAATGCTGCAAAAAGGGCACAATACGCCATCAACGCCAGAGGCGGCCATTTGAGAGATATCATATTCAAAAATTGATGTAAACAAATCTACTTGGAACAAATTTAATGAATAAGATTGCCAACCGCCAAATTTTTATTTTTATACTCTGTACCGTAGGTACATAGAGTATTATAAGTTTGTGCAAAAGTATGTAACATCCAGAAGGAAGCATCTCCGACCCCATAAAGTATATATATTCTTGATCAGCATCAACAGCCGAGTCGATATAGCCATGTCCGTCTGTCCGTCTGTCTGTCCGTATGAACGCACAGATCTCAGAGATGGTAAGAGATAGAGGCTTGACATGTATGGGACATATGCTTCTTATGTCTGCAGGCAGATCAAGTTTATTTTCAATTTTGGCCACGCCCCCTGCCGCCCCCGCAATTTAGAAAAAACGTCATATCTCCTACAGTTTTAAAGATAATTGGGTTGTTCCTTCTAGATATATTTAGTTATATGGATAACTTATCGACTAGCCAAAGAAATTGTGAAGATTGGATGAACGGTTTTCGAGTTATGATCAAAAGACTGTTCGCTGCAGCAGCGCAGAAGCAGCGCTGCTTTCAGCTACTACTGCAGCATCAAAATTTATGCTGAGCGTATAATTTCGTTGGTACAGAGTATGCTATAGTCGGGCTTGACCGACTTTCTTTCTTGTTTTCTTTGGTTTTTTTAAAAACAAGAAAGAAAGTCGGTCAAGCCCGACTATAGCATACTCTGTACCAACGAAATTATACGCTCAGCATACACAAAACGCGTTCTAACTATTTCGCGCGCGTAAATTACACACACACACACATCCACACAAGATTGCAATTTGCCAAAAACTTATCTCACTATATTGATAAGTTTGTTTTTGGCCTATTAAACTAACACTAATACTAAGATCGAGTTAGTTAATTATTTAGACAAATAATAAACGAATCACACACACACTCACAAACGCGCACCTTTATTTATTTATTATTTAAAACACGTAATTTGATTAAACCGGACACGCTAATAAACGCCTTAATATTTTTGTAAATTTTCGCAATGAAAATTGCGTTGTAAAATTTAGAAATTGCAAAGAAAAAGCCTTTTTAAATCGCAGCCACAAAATTTCGGAAGCGTTCGAGATAGTCGTACGAGTCGAAGTAAGGAAACTACGAGTAGGAGGAAGAGAGAGAGAGAGAGAGGATTGACACGCGCCGCAGACAAAAAAAAACCTTTGCATTTGCCAGAGCTAGAGATGGGCGCACATCGAAAACTACGCGGGACTCCGGAGTGACCAGAATGACTTAACATCATTGTGATTGCTTGATATTATGTTAGAATTAAAGAACTCGACTATTTTTATATTATTTGCAATTTAATCAATCCTCGTCTTAGTAGTCAGATGGGTATCGGGCGATATATTTGTCCCGCGACCATCTCTAATTTCTCTCTCTCAATATTGTGTATGTGGGAAAGGGAAGGGGGAAAATGAGAGCGTCCCAGTTAGCTGCAAGAATCCAATTGGATCTAATGAGCTAGCCATAGCTGTTAGGTTTTGTATAGGATTTCGTTGTTGGAATTACTCAGACAATATATTTGCAGATTTAATTCATTTAAAAGGCGGAATTTTTGGCGGGGTGGGGTCATCACACCCACAACGTCCAATATGAATCGTTAAATAAAAATTTGTCCTAAAATATTGTTGGCTATCACTTTGCTGTAAAGCCGTTGCTCATATATACATACATCTACATACAAATGTATGAGTTTTGCCGCTGCAGGAGCAGGCCAGATATATTGAATTTCCGCTTGCTCATATCTTTACTACCGTTCATCCGATCTTTACGATTCCTTTGGCAAATCGAACAACAATTTTTATTAGAAAATATGTCCAGAAGGAACAAGCCATCTATCTTCAAAACTGGGAGATATGACGTTTTTTCCATATTGCGAGGGCGGGAGGGGGCGTGGCCAAAATTGAAAATAAACTTGATCTGCCTGCAGACATAAGAAGCATATGTCCCATACATGTCAAGCCTCTATCTCTTACCATCTCTGAGATCTGTGCGTTCATACGGACAGACAGACGGACAGACGGACATGGCTATATCGACTCGGCTGTTGATGCTGATCAAGAATATATATACTTTATGGGGTCGGAGATGCTTCCTTCTGGATGTTATATACTTTTGCACAAACTTATAATACTCTATGTACCTACGGTACAGAGTATAAAAACATGGGTCCGTCGAATTTGGGCAACCCTGTATATTCTTGATCAGCATGAACAGCCGAGTCGATATAGCCATGCCCGTCTGTCCGTCCGTCCGTCTGTCCGTCCGTCCGTCTGTCCGTCCGTCCGTCTGTCCGTCCGTCCGTCTGTCCGTCTGTCCGTCTGTCTGTCTGTATGAACGCGTCGATCTCAGAGACTATAAGAGATAGAGCCACAAATTTTTGCACGAAGGTAGATTTATGCTGTACGCAGATCAAGTTTGTTTCAGATTTGAAAAATTCCACCCCTTACCCGTTTTATCCCCAAAAAACCTAGACGTCCTCTAGAAATCCTAGACCTAAATAGCCGTCAGATCCACAATTAGAGCCTCGTGGTTTAGTATACATCAAGCTAGGCCCAATATCTATCTATTCTGAAAAGTACAATCAGATCGGACAAAAAACACCGGAGTTATAAGCGAAACAGTTGAGCTGATAAGAGCACCCCCACCCCCAGTTTATGGTCAGGACTAGAAAAAAGTGTTGCCTACATTTAGGTTCAAAATAACAAAATAAATGAAAACAAATGAACAGGGTATTTTGTGGTCAGGAAACTCGACTGCAGCGCCCTTACTTGTTTAGAATAATAAAGGCTTTGATAAGCAATAAGCTAAGAGTAATTAAAACAATGCACGGGGCATCCTGAAATGATCCTTTGACAACTGTGTGTTATCGATAACAATCACAATCAAGCCAATCTAACAAATCATTTCTTTGATGGATTCACATCTGACACAATCACGAAAATTAACAAAATTAGTTGATTTATGCTGGTGAACGCGCTCATTGTGTTAGGGACCACTTAATGGAAAAAAACACCAAAAAAAACTTTAGCTGTCGCAGCAAATTATTTGTAAATTTTACTAAGTTTTTTTTTGGGCCTAGAACCAGTGTTTAAATTACTTTACTTAAAGTAGCAAGAGTTGTAAAGTTCTGATTAACTGAGTAGTAGGAACTGTTCTTTAAAATGTGTCAAATAGTTTTTGGCTTTGTGTAGTGAACTCTTACAAAATATATTTAGCTCAACCATATCGGTTAAGCCGTTCTTGAGAAACCAGTTAACTGATTCAACTTTCCGCCCTCATAACTCCAATCCAACAGCGACTATCAGACTAAAAATTTAGGAAAATGAGCTTCTCACTAAAGGGTGTCACATATTTAAATTCGATGCTGATAAGAGTGGACGCATTTTTTGTATGCTTATACGGCTATGCCCATTGTAGAGAAATAGCTAAACACAAATGTAACAAATAAACAATCAATCAGGTCTGTTCCGAATTGCGAACGTTTTCGAAAAGTAAAAACGAAACGAAAACGAACGTTTTACTATTTGCTGTTCCCGATTCCGACCGAAATGGACTCGTTTTTACTTTTCGATCTCGGTTTCGAAGTCGTTTCGAGAGCAGCATGTCATCGATAGTATCAGCTGTTTTAGTCAATGAAGAATGAAGAAACCAAGTGCAAAAAATAAATTGCCAAGTTAATTTTGCAGTCACTTTGGAAGCTTCGTTCATTGCACTTTGTTCGAAGGAGAACTCCATGTGGTCTCACTGAGTCACGTGTTTGCGCGTTCAGTCTTTCTCAAGCCACGCGTCTTCCGCCATTTTGTTTAATCAAAAGAAAAATTTATTCGAAGATGGTGCTCGACCAATAAAACGAAAAAACCTAAACTAAAATTGCTGTACCTGGCTATATGCGTTAAGCGGCCATTATACAAGTCACAGACTGTGTGACAACCCAAGCCAAAAAAAAGTTCATTTTGCAAAATGGCGGCAGTTATGATTATTGGCTGCTTGCAAGCTAATCTTCTCCTGCTCTAAACTGCGATGTTTTCCCCTTTAATTTTATAATTATTACTAAGAACTTTGATCAAGTAATTAAATTGTACTCACATTTTTTTGTCACCAGCTGATTGCCTGTCATTTGCATGTGTTTGTTTACATGGACAAGAACCAGAGTTGTCACCAATTCAAAATTAAAAATACTCAAGCTTAAATTTTCATCTTAAATCGGATTAGATTTATATAAAATTATTTTTGAATATTCATTTTAAATATTTCATGCTAAATGTAGCTGATAGAAGCTAAATTAGACTTAAATGCGTTGTTCGAATTTTATTATTCAATTAAAGCAACTCTAGCAGCTATCGACTGCGAGAGTTGGTATCGAAAGCAAAAGTTAAAGTGGAATTCAGAATAGCTGGGTTTAGTCATTGCCTCTCGGTTTTGTTTTTGCAAGCAATTTTTATAGATGTTTATAAAAAAATTCTTTTGAAATATACTTAAACTTTAAACAGTTAAAGTAGTGATGTTAAACGATTTTAAAAATGTTCAACATTATTTTAATTTTCAGTTTTTAATTTTGGGGATTTATTTTAATGCTTTAAATAGCGTTTACTTTTAAATCCGCCGACTTAACAGCACAACTTTTGAAAACGACAATTCTTGTCGATTTGTGGAATTCCACTCGTTTTCGGAATTCGGAACCGACCCGAATGTATTAAATAATGAGTGAATGAACCACGAGTTGTATGAAGTCTATGGGGACGCTGCGGTCCAGCGGCTGCGCTGGATTGGACTTTGTGTAGAATGTTGTAAACAACAGTGTGCAAACTGAGTTCGAACGACTATGGGAAAATGGCAAGAAGTACCAAGACCGTCAGCGGTTGTGATTAAAATATCTGGACAAATAAGAAGAGAGTATTTTTTTTTTTATTTATAAAGAACTACCCTAGCAATAGTAAAATTACAGGCTAGCTTAATATTACAGGGCAATGGCATCAAGGGCCTTCAGCTCCAAGTTATACATATTTGGGTGTATTGTGTTTTTATACTCTGTACCGTAGGTACATAGAGTATTATAAGTTTGTGCAAAAGTATGTAACATCCAGAAGGAAGCATCGCCGACCCCATAAAGTATATATATTCTTGATCAGCATCAACAGCCGAGTCGATATAGCCATGTCCGTCTGTCCGTCTGTCTGTCCGTATGAACGCACAGATCTCAGAGATGGTAAGAGATAGAGGCTTGACATGTATGGGACATATGCTTCTATGTCTGCAGGCAGATCAAGTTTATTTTCAATTTTGGCCACGCCCCCTGCCGCTCCCGCAATTTAGAAAAAACGTCATATCTCCTACAGTTTTAAAGATAGGTGGGTTGTTCCTTCTAGATATATTTAGTAATAAGGATAACTTATCGATCAGCCAAAGGAATGGTGAAGATTCGATGAACGGTTTTCGAGTTATGATCAAAAGACTGTTCGCTGCAGCAGCGCAGAAGCAGCGCTGCTTTCAGCTACTACTGCAGCATCAAAATTTATGCTGAGCGTAGAATTTCGTTGGTACAGAGTATGTTATAGTCGGGCTTGACCGACTTTCTTTCTTGTTTTTTTTTGATTACGTTACTTTTTACATTTTTGTAATACTACTATTTACATTCTTATTAGATTAGTTTCAAGTGAAGATGGATTTTAGAAATTTATGTTAGATTTGATGGTGAGAAGAAGAGAGTAACGGTATATCGATGGCGGGCAGGGCGAACAATAATTAGAGTTTCTTTATTATGTATTAAATTTAAGAATTTGAAGAGAGTTTTGACCAAATTGTGAATGTATCCAACATAACCTCACTATTAAGGTTGGGTGGTACGTGCTGGGCGTTTTCAGATTTCAAACTTCTCAAGCAGAGGTAGAATCGGAGAGCATATTTTGCTCTTGCTCTCTTTTTATGCTATGAGCTTTGGCAAATATTTATCCCGCGTTTTTAATATAGCATCAGCCTTCCCCCTTTATGCTTTTCCGCCCTGCATCATGAAACACTAAAATAAAATTTGAAGATTTTTAATAGTTATGTCGCTTCTAGGTAATTTATTTTCTCTGGTCAGAGACAACAAGCTCTTGGGTTCTATGTAACTGTATCAAATAATTATTATTATTTTTCTTTTATAAATTAAAGACTTTATATTCGCAGGTGAGCAAGTCTTTGTCATAAGTGGCGGAGAGGACTCCTATATCTGCGTTTGGAATTGTTTAGGAGACTTGTTGTTGAAGCGACGGCAACAATTTGGCGCGCCCATATGGCGGCTTTGCTTTGACGCAACAACAACGACGCTATTCAGCACTGGCTCAACGGGAAACGTACTAGCCTATAATCTACATGCAACTCTTAGCCGAAAAGAAAATGTTCAATTAACCAAACTAAATTCTTTCGGCTCCTCAAGCACAAGCGATGGGTTTATTACGAATGTTAAGTTTGTGAATCACAAACTAGTCGTTGGACTGAGCAGCAAAAATCGTTTGTTTTATATGAGTCTTAAATCAAATCTTCAAACATGGCAGTTGGTGCCTAATTTTCCCGTCTACAAATGTACAGTGCTGGCGGTGTATGATGGACTTGTAGTCACCTGTGGTTTTCAGCGAGCCACACTGCTTATCTACAATGCACAAACCGAAAAATTAGAGCAACATTTCGACGGCGCCCGACTTAAAGGTGCAATACGTGGATTTCAATTTCTGAACAAGGACCTTTACCTCATATCCGATGATATGGGAAATTCTCAGTTATTGAGGGGACATCAGCTAAATGTCGAGGCACAAATATCACTTATTAATTGCCAGGAACCCTGGATAACAGCCGCGCTGCTAGTGTCGCAGCAATTTCTGGTGTTAAGTAATCGAAGGGGTTGTGTCATGGTTTACTCCCGAAACGATATTCAATCTAACTTTCACCTTAATAGCAACCTTAAACGTCTTCACGGTTGCATGGGAGCTACTCTCCTGAAATTACTGACGTTGAATGAGCACGAAGCTTGCATTCTTAGTGCTGGCCATGAATCAGCCATAAAGTTTCTTCGACTTAACCTAACAGACGGTAGCTTAAGTGTTTGGAAGCGTGAATGTGTACCCTTAAGTTGGATCGAGGCGTCGCCATCTCATGATGTTCTCCTCGGTTTCAATGACAATTATTTTGTGGCTTGGTCTCGTCAACATGATGTATTGATGCAATTGCAATGCGGCGGTGGTCACCGCTGTTGGGACTATCAACACCACAACGGAGAACTTTCTCTAATATTCGTTAGACAAAAGCAGGTTTTTTACTATAACAGCATGCTTTACAATAATGCCGTTCATATTCGACGCAATAGCTGGCACATCCGCAGTTGCAATACACTGCGTCTTCTCGCTACAGAGCGCACAAAACAACCATACATATTATCAGCAGGCGATGATAATATTATAAAGCTCAGTAGAAACTATGATAATATGATATTGCAGTGTGGAGAGCTGCATTCTCACATTTCCAGTGTACGCCATTTGACCGCCTATCCGCTGAAGTGGGCAAGTGATGAAGAGTCGTGGCTAATCTTTTCGGTAGGAGGTCGAGCGCAGCTTTGCATAAATCAAGTGATGTTGAAGGGTTGCTGCCTAAGTGAACTATGTTCTCATACTGTACGAGATGCATCAAAACTCTGTAATAGTGTGGTGGAAGCACGTTTAATGGGTATCGACGTATCTCAACATCCGGAAACGCAAACATTTTCTTTATATATTGCAAGTGCGGATGGCAAAATTTCATTGCATCACTGGCATATGAATCGGCCATTTGATTTGAAGTTGCTCTGCCTAATCGACTTAAAGAGATGTCCTCTTCAGTTGCAGTGGCTCAATAGTTCTGGTCTTCTGCTTATCGCAACAACGAATGGAGAGCTTTATATTTACAATGAGAAATTAAGTACGAAGTACTTGCAGTTTCAGCTGCACGATGCAGGTGTGAACACTTTGGATACATACGTCGCCGACGAGAGATTGCACATTTTGTCCGGCGGTGACGACGAAAATGTAAAGCATACTGTTATAGAACTAAATAGTAACAAAACTGTTCAGCAGCATGTTGAATATCCGGGTCTACACAATGCGCAGGTAAATGGATTGACCTTACATTGCCAAGATGAAGCATTGTTTGCATATACGTGTAGCGTAGACAAACAAATCTATAAAATTAACTTGAACACTCATGATTACATAAGAGTTGGCCACACGTGCATAGACGATATCAAAGGAATGGTTTTGGATGAGAACGGCCGCATGTATCTTTACGGCTCTGGACTTGAACTATTACTTCAAAACGATTAAATTGCGATACTACTTCATACTCCAAAACTACTATTTCGGAATAATTCTTTTATAATGAAACTAAATACAATCTTTTTTGAACTACCTAAATTTATAAACACCAAATGGCGTAATGTTATATTCCCTTACGGCTGGATATGCCCCGACTTACAGCCGATTGAAGTCAGTGAAAAGAATTGCAATTAGATTTAATTTGGTTACCTGTTGCAGTGGGTACTTAATGTGAGGGAGGTATAAGTTCGATACCGCCAGGAACCATCTAATAATTTTTTCCATACTCGATCACTTTCGCAAGCTTTTGTCCCCTCCTGGAAAATAAAAGGAAAACTACTCTTAAACATTGACATTCGGACTTTGCGTAAACCTGTCAAGATTTTTAAATCCGTAGCTTTTCTCCTTTGTTAATAGTCATAGCTCCTGAAATGTACATATAAGGATTTTCATAATGTCGAACGTGACCGTTGTACAGTGTAAAATTGAAAGAAGTCAGAATAAAACGAATTTCGAAATCGTTTCTATTTTTAAATTATAGCTCTTAGATATCACTTTGTGCTTAGTGCTAAAGTTAAGGGTGATTTTTTAGCTATTATCTTTTTGGCAACACTGGTATAAACAGCTCACGCACGTTTCGTGTTTAGTTTCACTGTCAAACATCTTCAGTTTGGTCCATAATTTAACCATGAATCGTCTTACAAACGAACAGCGCTTGCGAATTGTTGAATTTTATTATCAAAATGCATGCCACTTTTTAAAAGGAAAATTGTGTTCAGCGACGACGCTCATTTTTGTCTCAATGAGTACGTAAATAAGCAGAATTGTCGTTTGAGTGAATATCAGCCAGAAGCATTGCAAGACCTACCAATGCATCCAGAAAAAGTCACAGTTTGGTGCGGTTTATGGGCTGGTGGCATCATTGGACCGTACTTCTTCAAAAATTATGCGAATCGTAACGTGATTCGTGAGATACCGGCCGAAATGTTGGAAAGAGTATGCCAAAATTGGACTAAGCGGATGGACCATTTGAGGCGCTGACCGTGACTGCGCATAAAATAATCTTCAAACATTAAATTATATGGACCGTACTATCGATTGAAATAAAGAGTTCATGAATTTTTCTGAATTTTAAGTGTTTTTTTTTTAAACTTTCCTATAGCTCTTAAAAAATCACCCTTTATATACAATCCCGTTTGCAAAATAAAGGGAAAATAAGAAGCGATTCGATCGAGACAAAAACATAAGCTGTTTTAAGGACAATCTTTATAAGGCAATCTCTAGCGAAACCTGATCTGATCTTACTCCGTAAAATTGATTCCCATGCTCAAAATTTTGTTCCTTCACACCAATTTGGGTTTCGAGCCAAACACGAGACTATTGAGCAAGTCAACCGCATAACTTCAGATATTCGGACTGCGTTTGAAAACTGCTCTGCCATTTTTCCAAGATGTCGCCCAAGCATTTCACCGCGTTTGGTTAGAAGGTCTTAAATTCAAGATAAAGACAATGCTTCCACCAAATACTCATAGTCTTAGAAACTAACGTCAGTAACAGAGTAATTACAGTTCGTCAAAATGAGTTCACAACTGAAGAGGTCACCATAGGAGCCGGAGTACCGCAGGACAGCGATCTTGGTCCTTCCCTATACACTGCCGACGTACCAACAGACTCTCTACAATAAGTACTTTTTTTTAGTCTTTTTAAGAGAAGATCCAATACCAACCAAGCATACAACAAAATACGTTAAGCATGTTTTTAAATCGTTAAACGCAAAAAAAAAAAAAACCAAAATATGTATACACACAAACGACACACGCAAAATGGAATCGACCTACCTAAATGTAATGTAATGTATGTACAAATTAGTTATTTTTGCTGAATATTCAGTTAAGTTATGGTTATATTATGGGGCGGAGCCTCAGTAATAAACCAATTTGAGTTTCAGTTATATAGCTTTTATTAAAACATTCGGTTGCGAACCAAAATCTGAACTTAAGACTTCACACAATTTTTATTTCTTACTAGCTGACCCCGTCAAACGTTGTCCTGCGTTAATATAATTGTGTGTATTATTCTACTCTTCTGATGCCAACTTTCATTCAAATCTGTTTAGTACTGAGCATAGCTCTCATACAAAATTACCAAAAAAAAAACATATGTGTTCGAGAGGTACCCGAAAGAGTTGACCGACTCGGACCATATTTGTTATCAGCCTTCCTGACGAATGTCTTTATAAAGTTTCATCCAAATCGGTTAAGTTTAGGTCAAGTTATGGTGCAAAAAAGCCGTGGATAGCAAATTACGCGATCCCTGTGTGACCTACCAGAATCAGCTATAGATATAAACCACCTACGCTGTTACTACTACACTCACACGAAATTTCATCGAAATCGGTCCAGCCGTTTGGGAGGAGTGAGGTAACAAAGCCATGTACGGAAGAATTTTATATATTAAGATAAGCTAAACAAAGACGAAACTGAAGGTTTCGTAATCAATTCATAGCGGCACGCAAAATGTGCTACACTTGCCGGCTATGCAACGACAAAGACATCCGGCCCATTGCTTACTAAGCAATTGTGGCTGGAGTCATATTCTGGTCAACGATCCAGAGACCGCTGACTTTGGTTAACTACTCCCCTTTCAAGTCTAAGGCCGCCCTCGGCCGAACCAATCTCGGCGCCCACATCTCTCATCTGCTTCGCTGATATCTTTGCTTTGCTGATTCGTCGAAAGTCGAGGCCTCTGCCAATGAGCGCACAGCCTATAACCAACACTATGAGTGTTATATGATGCGCACGATCAGTTTTGGCATTCTCCTTTAACCTTTGGATTTCCTCCACATTACGTTCATTAAGATGGTGAAGATAAGGGAGACTGAGAACATCCTGGCTGGCGGTGATGTTCAACAGGGGAGACTTGGCATTTCCAAGCACTCTGTTCTGGGCGTTGTTGTGGTTGAAGAACAGAGTCCCATTGATTGCGACCAGGTCAGTGAGGATCATTGATATCACTGAGGATGACGATTCCGTCATCCAGGTTAGTGATTGCTTCAAGGTCACTCGGCTGGATTTCGCAATGTGCTGTGCCTCCTGCATGAAGCTCTTTAGCGCATAAACTATCCGGCGCCAGGCGACAAAATGTGGCTCCTGGTGAAGCTGTGCAACCCTGAAGGGTATAGGTTTCTCCGTCACATTCAGCTATTACATTGTCAAATATCTTTATTATGAAGACGGATGACGGGATAAATTGTGATCTTTTTGCAAGCGAGTTTGACCTTTGGGAACATAATAATAAAATGTAGAGCTTTAGTGGATTGGAACACTTTTACGGACGCAATGGACATAAGATCCCCTATGGGAGTATTGGTAGGTTCCTCTAACCAAACCGATTTCAAGTCTGCATGGTCTAAAATGTTTGGCTAAACAATGCTAGCAATGTCTTTGCAAGTATCATAGGAAGCATTAAATTTTGCAACTCCATCATCAACATTCGGTTTCTAGCCAATAATGTTTCATATAAGTGGCTAGTGTCAACTTGCGAGCTTTTGGTTGCCTTGAGAATTTGATTGACAGTCGTTGTTAGTTGGTTAAGCTTATCCTGAACTCTAGTGATTATCTGTATCTGCCTATTATTAGAATTTATTAACTGCATTTCTGTGAACCTAGTTTTCTCTAAATCACCGGCATCGGGAGTACCCGCCACAACCTTCAATATGGACCCTAGGAAATCTAAACTCCTGGCTACTCTATTGGGCATGCCTAATGCTTCTAGTAGGTCCCGCAGGTGCGCTGTGTCCACGCTCAGGAGCTTTTTCATGTGAGATTGTGGAAACATGGCAATTAGATTGACCGTTTCCTCCACCACTCGCATGTATTCTAACAGGTTTGCCGAATGTTTAACGTAGGCCCATACTTCCCATACTAGTATTTGACCGTCAATGATGAGAATGTATTTGGCTCGCGAGTAGTCGGTGAAGTGTGCTGAGGCCAAGGATAAGAGGAAGATAAGACTGAATCCAAACCTGTGGAGTGAAGTTTTTTAGGTACTTTTGTGTTTGAAAAGAGGTTTCCCACCACCGAAAACAATATGAAAAACAATTACCAACGAGTGTACCTAGTGTACGAGTGTGCCTAGTGGCTAAAAGGTATGTAAAAGGCAAGGGTTCCGCTTTCATGGAGTCACTTTAGGTTGTCTTTGTGGACCACCCTTCCCCTAATGCGGACCGTGGTCCCCAGGTCCGCCGCCACGGTTCTCTCCTCACACAACGGTGTGAGCTTGTTTCCTAGCCTTGGGTTGGACTTAACTAGAACTTTTTCGCCCACTTCAAAGACTATTCTGTCGCAAAGCATTTTCCCTAGCTCTGAGTGCAATCTGAGCGTCTGATCCTGATCTCAATTCCCTCATGCGACTCGTTCGAGTCCGCCTGAACTACGTCAACCGGTTTTCTGTTGATAACAGAGTGGATTGATTTGTTATATTCCGCCGCTGCTAACAGAATGATTTCTACTGTGTCACTTATACCTTTGTCGATTTTTAGGCACCTGGCAAGTTCTAGCAAAGCGCTATGAAAACGTTATACTTGCCCATTTGAGACACTGTGTAGTGGCGGCGCGTTCGAAATACTAACGCCAAAGTTGTTGGTCAGCATTGCTGAGATTGTGTGTGAGTTCAATGATGGTTCATTGTCAAAATATATTGTCTTGGCTTTTGGGAAGAAATTCATGAGTTGAAGAACAGCTGGTTTCAAATCCTCAATGGATCTCGAGGCAATGGGCTGCACCACTGCGAATTTGGAGAACTTGTCTGTGCATGTGAGGAAGAATTTTTTGTCGGTGGAGAAGATGTCTATATGTAGCATCTCCCCTATGTGTGTCGGGATTGTTGTCTCACCGAGCTAATGCTTTGTAGGGTGTCCATCGTATTTAACTCTAGCGCATGTTTTACAGGTTTGTACAATCTCGTTGGCTAGTTTCATCATTTTGGGGAAATAGTATTCAGACAGTACCTGTTTCACATTTTCCTGGGCCGACCTGTGGGCCCTATTGTGTTCTTTAGTGAGGATTTCCCTCTTTTCCCCAGTCTCAAAAAGGTCAATCGCTCGATTTCTGCAGTGCCAAAATTTTGTACCTGGAAATCGTCGAACTACTTCGTCTTGTATCAACGCGACTGCATGACTGCATTGCGACAATGGAAGGCAATTACTCTTTTAGGTGCTATTATGTATTTCAGTTCGTCTAAAAGGGATTCCCTAGAAGTGAAGCTGATTGAGTGCCCGCCTTTTGTTCCCAAACAGAACGAAGCTGCGTTTTAGCGGGAAGCTTGCTTCTTGCAGCACTATTTGGTTTTGAAAACAATTCAGTGGTTTGTCTGTTGTCTCAATAGTGTGGGTTAATGAAACTTCGCTGTTAATCGTTGCTGCGCAGGACTCATTTTCTTGCCCTTCTACAGCGTTAAGCTGTTGTCTAGACAAGGCGTCCGCAACCAGGTTCTCTTTGCCTGGCTTGTAAAATATTTTTGTATTCCATTCATCAATGCGTGCTTTCCACCGTTTTTTCTTCGCATTCGGATTTGACTCAGATACCGCGAATGTTAAAGGCTGGTGATTTGTAAAGATGTTAATATCTCTTACCCCATACAGATAATGCCTTAGCTTGGCCAGTGCCCAAATTATAGCCAATAACTCTCTTTCTTTAGTGGCATAATTGATTTCTCTGTCGTTCAATGTTCTTGAGATCATTGTAATCGGACGTCCCTCTTGGGAGAGTACTGCACCTATGCCATGGGCTGAAGCGCCTGTCGTTAAATCAATTGGCTTCTTGTAGTTCGGGTATGTGAGCATGACATTTTCAGATGCCAAGATGTTGTATAACTTGTTAAATGCTCATTGTTGTACTTCCGTGAACTGCCCCGGAATGTTTCTCGATCTGTGTTTACTGACTGTTCCATTTTCCCCTTTTAGAATGTTTGATATAGGTCTTGCTATTGCTGCGAAGTCCTTAATAAAACATCTGTAATAGCTAGCGAGACCCAGGAATGACCTGACCTCGAATATCGTTTTCGGTTCTGGAAAGTTTTGTATGGCTTTTACTTTCTCAGGGTCTGTCGTTGTACCATTCTCAGTAACTATAAATCCAAGAAATCTCACGCTCTTCTTAAAGAAACATGATTTTTCCATGGACACCCTCATGTTGGCCTCATATAGGCTCTTTAGAACCCAGTCCACATGTTTGACATGAGACTCTTCATCTTCTGAGAAAATGATCACGTCGTCAGCGTGACATAGCAAGATTTACCGACCTGCTCTCGCAAGATGTCGTCAATTGTTCTTTGAAAAATGCTGGCAGCATTTTTTAGGCCAAAGGGAAGTTCTGCGAGGTTGATTGGATGATAACCGGATTTCAGGTCCAGTGTTGAAAAATACTTGGCCTTACCCAAGTTCCTTAAAATCATTGAAATATTTGGCAGGAGGTATTTATCAGATATGGTTTTAGCATTGAGCTTGCGAAGTCCATAACAAAACGCATGTTCCGATTGCTTTCTTCATCAGTGCCTTTCTTATCTACCCGTACGGGATTACTGCAAGGAGAGACTGACTTTGGAACTATGGACTTTTTTAGCAGATTCTGGATTTCTTTGTTCACAAAATCAGCTGCCCCCATTGGGTATTGGTAAAGTTTGGCATAGACTGGCTCCTCGTCAGCTGTCCTGATGGTGGCTACCACCGAGGCAAAGATTCTTGGGGGTTTGCAAAAACCCTCTTCCTGTCTTTTATCATTTTGAGGAACGCAGTCTTTATTGAAGAGGGTGATGCGAGTTGCCCTGAGGCTAAGCAGAGTGACGCCCCTGCCTGCGTTAGCAAGTCGAGGCCTATTATTCCGTCGAACGTTGAAAGATCAGACAAAATAAAAAATGTTGCTTTTATATTAAAAATTGAGACAAAACATTTGTGTGTAATTTTGGTTGTGCCGTGAATTGAATGAATTGTCAAGGGTGATCCTACCTGGCGGACGCCTCTCAGCCCCTCACGTGGTCGGATGAAATTCTTGGACACGCCCGTGTCTATAAGGAATTTCATGTCAGCTCCCGCTACTCTTCGTCTGAGGACAGGGAGTTGGGATTACCCCTAAAAAATTGATAGCATCAGAGTCATATCCACTGTTAGTATCATCATCAATTTGAGCCTCTGCGCTAGAGGCAGCATCGTTGTACGCTTTAGCCCCCTTATTTGTGTCTTGCGTGACATGATTTAACCGTTGTTGTTTTCTGTGGCCGCCTGTTCGGTCAGATGAGGCGGGCTTTTTGCTTGTGTATGCCGGTGCCGGAGAAGGCTGCAAGATTCTTCAAAAGGAAGGATCAACCTCCATGGGCACCTGTGTGTTACTACTATTTTGTTGCCTACCGCTCTTTTGGTAGGACTGGTTCCGAGGCTTGTATTGTTTGTTGAAGTGTGGGCTCTGCTTGTTGGCGACCCTGTGCCTTTGAATTTGGCTTACGCTCTTCTTCCTCTTGTCTTCTTGCATAATTAGCTGCGAAAGCGTATCTTTCGTGATTAAACTCGACCGCTTGTGCGAGAGTCAAAGCCGAAGGCAAATCTTTTGGCTTTGCAGCAAAGAGCACATCTGTAAGACTACGCTCGAGCCCTAAAATGAATACACGCAATGCATCATCACGGAATTTCTCACATAGGCCTTTTGCCATGGCTGCTTCATAAGACATGTTGACCTTGTTGGTCAATAGTGTGAGTTTCTTTGCTACCTCATCACAATATTGGAGCAGTGACAGTCCCCTTGTCTCAAGGTACCCAATTCTTGTTCTATAACATAAATTGGTCGTTTGTCACTGTATGTGAAATCTAGGCGATTAATGATCGCGTCAAAATTCAACACTGTGCCAAATAAAGCCAGCACTGCACCAGCTGAACCCCTAATTTTACTTCTTATAATAATGACCACCTGGTAGTGGCGTGAACTGCCATTATATGGTCTAAAAATGTGATACGCGGCTAGCGTCGACTGTCTCCAATACACATAAGATTCTTGTGCCCCTATAAACTCGGGTAAACATTTGACGGCATCTAGCGGCTCGTCACAAGAGACATCGTTTCTAATTTCTATAGCTGCATACGCCTGCACTTCTGGAGGGGCAACTTGTACTGTAGCCAGGTGTGGATGCTACAAGGGCTCGCCTTTGGGCTGAGACTCGAATATGACTATTGGAGTCAGAATCACTTGAATGTTAGCGGGCGGTTCTATATTGACGGAACGGCGAGCTCAGTGACCTTAAGCATAAAATACACAGAACTATGCGCAAACAATTAAGATCAAAGACAACAACACCGAAGAACTCAGCGGGTCTTGTTACAAAATGAAAACTAAGCAAAGTCGTGGAATGTATGCGCTCTGTCTCTGGTATGAGTATAATTCTGTGCGGTATAATTTAATTTTGTTTACTGGTGTTTAATTAATCTCATAGAAACCATTCACATACGATTGACAGCTTTAATTTATTGTTTAGGATTTGCAGTTTTTGAAATGAGTTTGATTAAAAATGCCCACTTACATGTTTGTTCATACAAGGGCTGGTCTAGCGCTGTCTAATTATTATTATTTTGCCGCTGCAGCTAAAAATTTTCGCTTCCCCTTTGGTTCCCTCGTTCCCTCCAAGAGGTATAACCCTTCGCTGTCCAAACCCGCTTGAGCGCAAGGTTGGCGACACACCGCTGCCCGGAGAGCTCCAGCGGTTCCGGTGTAACAAACGATTTTATGTTAGGCCTGCGCTAGGCCGTCTTTTGAACTCCACAAGGTCTTGGTGCTTATAATGAGCTCGTGTTCAACCTAAATTTGGCGTAGGCGAGAAACAGGAAGCTCTATTATACACTACAATGATGTTTATGACACAATGCAAGGTTTGTAGTTCTCGCGTTCCCACTAGTACTAGTAGACATTGTTTTTGATATTTTTACGATTTTATTTGCACAACACGATACGCTTGTAGCAAACTTTTTCGTATTTCCGTTGGGCGCCAATTAGTTCTTTTTACTGAATATTCAGTTAAGTTATGGTTATATTATGGGGCGGAGCCTCAGTAATAAACCAATTTGAGTTTCAGTTATATAGCTTTTATTAGAAAAACGAGGCGAAGAACTCGGTTGCGAACCAAAATCTGAACTAAAGACTAAATTCAATTTTTATTTCTTATAAGCTAAACAAAGACAAAACTGAAGGTTTCGTAATCAATTCATAGCGGCAGCACAAAATGTGCTACACTTGCCGGCTATGCAACGACAACGACATCCGGCCCAATGCTTATTCAGCAATTGTGGCTGGAGTCATATTCTGGTCAACGATCCAGAGACCGCTGACTTTGGTTAACTTACATATATCCGGTGGATATTTAAAGCACTGTTATATGGCGATATTTGCCGTAAATATATTTTTCTTTTTGGCTTTTAATTATAGGTAGAAAAAACACACAGAACACTTTCGCCAAGAAAAACATTGTTATATATGTATTTACTTAGTGGTAATGGAATTGGGTGTAGCGTAGATGAGCGCAATTTGATGTCCACCAAAAACTGCTGGCGATTGATAAATCCATTTGAATAAAAATCCAAAAATAAAATCAAGCTCGATGGACAATGATTGGTGGTGGGGTGGACTTCTTGCCAAACTTCTGGAGTGGTTGCTAGAATGCTTTTTGATCAAACCTGCGCGAAAACAATTCGAGTTAACGGCAACAATTCGGGGGGCGTCGTTCTGTTCATAAGCACAGTTTATTCGGAACTAAAAACAATTATGTGGCTAACCTTAAGTCTAGTTTGGAGAGGAGAGAAAGCTCGGACGGTGTGGAACGCGTCGTAGGAAAAGCTCACTGCACTGCGATCGCGGTGCATACCTTTGCCCGCAAACACTACGAAATGGTATTTTACCTAGTAGTAAAAATGTATTTTCCATATTTAGTATCGATTAATAGAACTCATAAATGAATATATTGCTTTGTTTAATATTAATATTCTGTCCAGCATGCTCTGAACGAAAGTTCGAACCAAAACTTTCTTCCAAAAACCTCGAACCTGAAACTTTTGAACCCTAACCATTAGTAAATTTTGGTTTGAACCAGCGCTTCGGTGATCCAAATAAAATGTATGCGTTTGCAGCCCTAAACAAAACTGTTATCTTGTGAGCAACAACCAAAACAAATCCAAAATGTAAATGTTGATCACAACTGCACTTAAAGCTGATTGTTGCTCCAAACTATTAATTGTTGATTAAATTAGGATTTTAATTGTTTGTTGTTGGTCAGAAGTTTTTTTTAAGTTTGGTTGGTATTTATTGGATCTTCTCTTAAATAGACTAACAATAATTTTTCAAATCTTAATCTAGAAACTATTTCAAAAGCAATCCCCTATTGGAGGTAGTTTGTGTTCTGCGGCCCTTCAAGTCAGTCGCTGGGTTGGTGGGTCGTTTCTTCGGAGACGAGAATGCGTTGCCAGCATGGTGAAAGATTTTGCAAGTTGGTTTGGGTGGGCAAGAAGCTTCTCAGAATATTTGCGCTTAAGTTCCTCTATTTCAGTTTCAACCAGTGGGATGCTAAGGTCGTTGTGGATACAATCATTGCGAATGTACCATGGCGCTCCAGTGATGATTCTAATGATTCTCGACTGTGATCTTTGGAGTATGTCCACGCTGCTCGCACAAGCATTTCCCCATAGCTGCGAGCCATAGGTCCAGATGGGCTTTATGATGCTCTTGTACAGTAAGACTTTATATTCCAGCTTTAGAGGGGAACGGGAGTTAATTAGCCAGTGAAGGCTGATGGCCTTAAGCTTTATCTGAAATTTTTTCGAGTCTATGTGTTTGCGCCATGTGAGCCTTCTATCGAGGTGTACACCTAGGTATACAACATCGTTTGATTGCGGGATCAAAGTCGCGTTTAGTGATAGCTGGGGACAGGTGCTTCTGTTGAGTGTGAACGTCACGTGTTTACACTTTTGCTCGTTGATATTAATACGCCAGTTGCCCAGCCACTCTTCCACGTAGGTAAGGTGGCTTGCCAAAAGTCTTGTTGCGGTAATTGGACATCGTGATCTGCTTAATATTGCCGTATCATCCGCAAAAGTACTTATTGTAAGTCGAGAGTCTGTTGGTATGTCGGCAGTGTATAGTACGTATAGGAAAGGACCAAGAACACTGCCCTGCGGTACTCCGGCTCCTATGGTGAACTCTTCTGTTGTGTACTCATTTTGACGAACTGTAAATACTCTGTTACTGAAGTAACTTTCTAGGACTTTGTGTGTATTTGGTGGAAGCATTGTCTTTATCTTGAATGTAAGACCGTCCAACCATACGCGGTCAAATGCATGGGCAACATCTAGGAAAATGGCAGAGCAGTATTCGTGGTTTTCAAACGCAGTCGGAATATTTGAAGTTATGCGGTTGACTTGCTCAATAGTCCCGAAGATGAAAGAGAGAAAGAAAGAAAGCGGACGTAGTTTTTGCATAGCTCCTCAAAAGTTGCTGAAATCACCGGGAAATTCGTTTTAAATAATCCAAATAATTAAAACGCTTCACTCAGGAGGTTGTTTCACTGCGACTTCTGTGTTTTCGTGGCCATAAACATTGAAAAACACTTAAATTAAGTGCAGTGAAGGCTCAGAAGAAAGTCACTCAACAAAGGGAAAGAAAAGAAGCCAACCATATACACACACATACGCGACATCAGAAACACTCAAGAAGTGGCCAGGGGAACAAAACCGACACACACATACACATATGTTAGAAGGTGGCACTGGCGCTGGGTGGTAATTGTTCTGGTTCTGGCTCCAACGATTTCGGGTATGCCCCTAACCAGAAAGAGACACAGAAGATAAGACACCCGCGAAATTTTATAACAATTGATGCCATCGCATGCGAATCTGAAGAAACACAGAGGAAAACATCTAGAGGTGGCACATATCAGCTGATTGAGGAACTCGCAGTGAGTTGACGTAAAAGCTCAGATTGCAACTGAGCTTTGTGATTAAGCTGAACTTTTTTGGGTTTGAGTCGACGTTTTAGCAGCATACTTTTGGGCATACGATTCTGGCATTCCCTGTAAGAAGTATATTTCTTGGCGACTATTTCAAAATGCAACGTACACCAACTACAACAGGGAGCGCGGCAAAGCGACCACATTTGGAAACATCGCCGGAGGAGCTTGTCAGCAAAATGACAATACGAGATTTGATGGATGTCATGAAAAGCACAATGGAGAGGACTGTGGATGAAAAAATGTCCAATATGCCATCGAAAGCAGACCTGAATGTGGTAATGGGTCACGTTAGGGAAGTGACGACTAGGGTAGAGCAATTACATACGGAAAACCATCAACTTCGCTCTGAATTAAACCAGCTTAAAGTGAAGAGCGAATCCGAGAGTTGTCGGATGACGCAAATGGAGGATACGCTAAGGCGGAAGAATATTATTATTCGAGGTATGGCAGCCAAGGAATCTGCATGCGAAGCCTTCAACCTGCTGTGCAAAGAGTCGCTCAAAATGCCCGCAACTGTCTGCGTTGAGGCTGCTAGAAAAATGTATGAGGCTGAAGGTAAAATGGGTATTGTGGTAGAGCTGAGCACTGTTGCAAAGGTACATGAAATTTTTAAGTCCACCAAAAATCTCGCCGGCACCCAAATATCAATAGACCAGGATATGAGCAGAGAGCGACTATTGGATAAAAAGGCATTGCTGTGGGTCCGGAAAAATCTTTTAGGCCTAAACAAAAGCAAGCGGGTACAAGTCAGAAATGACAGAATGTTCATAGACGGCAAAGTTTTCTAATGGAGCAAAGAGAAACGGTTGATGTGCCAAAAAAATCAAGCGGAGGAAACACTTAAAAGCATTTACGGCGATCTCTTTAATATTAACTTAAACTTTAGTTATATCATTGAACAATTAGATACAAAAAACTAGATTCGGTCAGTCGGAGAAAATTTCAGAGGCATAAACCCCAAGCCTCAGCATTAAATGAAAATACAAATATAGCTAATAGAATAAGTGTCAGTAAAATTAACGTCTTATCTTACAATGTTCATGGATTAGAAAATAAGTTATTATTCCCGTCATATCACATTTTTATACTGCTGGAAACACATGTTCGTCAAGAAAGGATTGAAACTTTTCAAAGATATTTCAATGGCTTTGATACGTACTGGAGCCCAGCTGAAAGAGTCGCAAACTTTGGGAGAGCAATTGGTGGCATGCTTCTGGGCATAAGCAAATCTTTATCACACTTTAATTTAAAGCACGAAGTTTTCCAAGAAGCTGGGAGGCAACACATAAAGATATCAGGAGAAACCTTACAATTTACATTAGTCCCAGCATATATTAGAAGCTGCAATTGCAACCACGATTTTGAAAAAATTTAAGAACTCTTCCTAGAATGCAAAGATAATAACATTATTTTATTGGGAGACCTAAATATACGCATCGGGGAGCTCACACAAGAACTACCCATATGTGGAAATATGCCTGCTATAACGAATGTCGACGGAAGAAATGCAAAAGACAAAGTCTTAAATGCTAAGGGAAAATACTTTGTAGACTGCTGCGAAGAAAATGGTCTTATTGTCCTAAATGGCCTAACGAAAGGAGATGAGAAAGCAGATTTCACATATATCAGTACAATGGGAAGCTCTACAAACGACATTGCAGCGGTCTCACAGGAATTGTTGGAAGTTATCAGCGACTTGAAAGTAGATACGAAAACTTGGTCAGATCAATTACCCCTGGTATTGCAAATTAATGTACTTGAGACCAGTGAAAAATCCTTGCTAAGACTACTACCAAAGTACATTTGGAAGACGGAAAAGGCAGAGCGGTACCGGGAGAGCGTGGAAAATCATTTAATTGGAATGGCTGAACCTATGGCATTAGTTAACCTTCAAGAAATTGTCAATATGTCTGCTCCTAAGCCAAACAAACAGATTTTAGAAAGCAAGGAAAGGTGGTTTGATGCGGAGTGTTTCTGGGCGCGTAAGAGCTCATTAAAATACCTAAACAAGTTTGGGAGATCCAATGATAATGATGATCGATTGTCCTATATGGAAAAACGGAAAGAGTATCGCTCACTATGCGAAAGAAAAAAGGCAACATATTGGCAAGAGCTTGGCATAAAAATGGACCAAGTAACATGTAGTAAGGATTGGTGGAAGCTTGCAAGGGAGATAAATAATGCTCATTTTCAAACCGGCACTAATATTGCAGCCTCCGACTTTGAAAGCTACTTCAAGAACCTTTTAAATCCAGCACAGACATCGCCCGATGTTCTTTTTGTTCGAAATTATGTTGAAGTTGTCACATTGGATGCAGTAGTAACCAGCGCAGAGGTTCTCCAAGTGCTAGGTCGCACTAAAGAAAATAAGGCACCAGGCGATGACAGAATACCGTACGAATTTTATAAAAATGCACCGACTTCTTTTATAAACGCGTTAGCCGCTGCGTACAACAACATTCTGGAAAAAGGACACATCGAGCAATGTTGCACAACAAGCGTCATCTTCCCAATCCACAAAAGAGGAGATCTCAATCAACCTCACAACTATCGCGGCATTTCATTTATGAACTGTATTGCAAAAATTTTTATGGGAATTTTGAATGACCGCCTTACAAAATGGGTAAAGCAAAATGATAAACTCAATGAATACCAATCTGGGTTTCGAGAACATTACTCTACAGTAGACAACATATACAATCTCACAGCGATTGTGCATCTGAAAATGGAGGAGAACAAAAAAGTGTATGCCTACTTTGTTGACTTTCGCGCTGCGTTTGACAAAATACCCAGGAGGCTGCTCATTTACAAGCTCTATACGCTAGGTGTATCAACTAAGTTTTTAAACATTTTGGAGAATATTTACGCTGATACCCAAGTAACTGTCTGGACCGGTGACGAAATGTCGACATATTTTAAAACGAATATTGGAGTACGCCAAGGATGCTTGCTGTCCCCTCTTTTATTCGCGTTATATTTGGATGATCTTCATGAGTTCCTTGGTGGTGGTCTTAGTGTCTGCAACAAAAACAAAAGACTGCTGCTATATGCAGATGATATAGTGATGATGGCTGACGATGTTACAGAGCTGCAACAAATGATACAAAGATTGGAGCAATACTGTAAGACCTGGAACATGGAAGTTAATACCTCAAAGTCAGAAAGCATGGTTTTTAGAAGAGGAGGGCGTTTGTCAACGAGAGAAAAATGGGTGTACAAGGGCGAACCCATCCGTGTTGTTTCGGAATTTACCTATCTTGGTGTTGTACTAACCCCGAAGCTGTCCTTTAAAAAGCACATTGAGAAAAGAAACTTAGCGGCGAAAAATAGCATAAGCTGTACTTGGAGAAACATGCTGTCAAAAAACCATATTTCATTTGACATGAAGCTCAAGATTTTTGGGCCAGTTTGCAGATCTATCCAGGGCGCAAGTTTGGGGTTACACATTTCCAGAAGATATCAATAATTTAGATACGTTTTTTATTAAACGTATTTTTTGCATGCCCAGAACGACACCAAGCTATGCGATAGCGCTTGAAACAAATATGGAAAGCATCTGCCTGTATATGTTGGATTTGCACATCAAATACATTCAAAAAACACTATTCACTTATAGCAACTACCGTCTCCCACATATTATGTCTAAGGCAATATTAGCCAAGAATATATTTTGGGCAAAAGGCCTTAATTTGATTAGTGCGCCTTTTAACTTTGCTTGGAGCGAGGAACTTATGGAGCCGACTATTTGGGCACAGACAAGATTAATGCTGCTAGGTGCGTTAGCTGAGAGTCGAAATCAAAGACTTTATGAAAGGAAAATGAATAGTGAGAAGCGAATATACAAAGACCTCGATGAATCAGCAGGCTCTAGACTGGTCCAAGTAGATATCAGGACGGCATCATGGGTGCTGAAAGCAAGATGCGACATGATCTGGCTCAACGGAAATAAGTACAATTTTCAACAAGGCGGAACGAACATTTGTGAGCTTTGCAACACCAACGAAATCGAGGACATTCGACACCTTATTGGAAGATGCCCAATTCTATCCGAGTATAGATCGCTTTATCTGGGAAAGCGCTTTTTAGATGAACGAGATATCATAGATTTGCTAAATGATGCGTTTGAAAATAACTGGAAAAACTTAACACTATATCTGCAGCATGCCGTTAAATATAGAAAGCAGATCTTAATGGAATACTTTTAGTTTTAGTTTACTAAACAAAATTCATAATATCATATGTGCAACTTGGGAGTTGCTCCCATACCCCAACGATTCTGTATCTCGCGACGAGCGGGGAAGCAGTTTGTATTAAGGTTGGGAGTGACAAACATGTTTCACTCTATACTTAAATAGTTCATGTATAAATAAGATTCATCACTTATAAATAATTCTCCGACCATCGACTTCAAAGTCATAGCCGTATTACTGAATTAAAAATCAATACCTCTGTGAAAGCTGTTATGCACTTTAAGCCAATTGTTATTTTTTGATTTTTAATAAAGTACTTATTATTATTATTATTATAGTCCCGTGTTTAGCTCGGAACCTAAATTGGTGTGAAGGAATGATATTTTGTGCATGGGAATCAATTTTACGGAGTAAGATCTTCTCAAAAAGTTTTGATAAGCAAAGTAGCAGACTAATGGGTCTATATGATGACGCTTGGGTTTTATTCTTTCCTGAATTATGGATCATTATCATTGTGGACTTCTTCCATTGGGTTGGGAAGTATCCACATCGCAGTACCGCACTGAAAAGTTTTGAGATATATGTTATGGCAGGACTTGGAAGTTCCATAATCATTTTAGGCGTAATAAGATCATGTCCAGGCGCTTTTCTGGGTTGTAGATCTCCGATAGCATTTTTTGTTTCAAGTGAATGAACTGTGATTGGGTCAGTGTGTGCGGCGACGGGAACCAATGGAAGTGAATAGCCATTAGTTGGCATTTTTAAGGTGAAGTGCAAAGACATGGCTTCTCTTCGTCACTGCGTGCCCAACTTCCACTCTTGTCCCTTAAAGGCGTTTCTACCTTTGCAGGTGGCTTTATGCTTGCATGTGCTCTCCATAGGGGAAATTTGGTGCTTGTGGGCGATAGATTTCCTATGTAACGGCTATGGGCTAGCTGCTCTTCCGCTTCGAGTGTTTTGCGAAGTACGCGTTCCTCAAATCTCAGACGATTTTTGGACGCAGGTGACCTATGGTGCTGCCATTTTCTTCTTGCACTCCTCTTTTCAGACACCAGTCGGTCTATGTAGCTGTTCGGTAATCCACTATCTTGCTTGGGTGTAATTATTGTTGTTTGAGGGTTTGAATGATGAGCAGCAGCAGTAATGATAGAGCTGAGGGCTTGGACTGAGTTTTCAATGTCTACTTCGCGGTTTATGGTCGGGCTCAACTCGATGTGACTGCTGATATATTTTTTGTATTTGAGCCAGTTTGTCTTGTGTGAAGTCAGTCTCCGAGGATATTGTCTGATCTCAGGGCACTCCAGAAGGGTGAATATTATTGGAAAATGGTCTGACGACAAGTCTGCAAGGGCTTCTGCAGTTACCAGGTTTTGTGGAACTTTTCTTGTTATAGTAAAGTCTATAAGATCGGGTATATTCTTTGGATCTGCTGGCCAGTATGTGGGCCCTCCCGGAGATACATAGTCGAGTTTGTTTGATGCGCGAGTGAGTACGTTGTAGAGTTGATTCCCCTTGGGATTAGTCAGTCTGGAGCCCCAGTGGGGATGTTTCGAGTTATAGTCACCCGCAGCGAAGAAGCGTTGACCAAGTGTATTAAAGAAATCTAGGAATTGTTTTTCTGATATTGTAAATCGTGGAGGACAGTAAACCGCAGACACAGTGATATTGCCTCGATTAGATTCTACGCATATCGATGTGTCTTGTAGGTAGGTTTCCGAATATCCCGATAGCGGGTGATGTTTGATGCGGCTTCTGACTAGGATACCAGTTCCACCATGAGCTTTACCATCTGGGTGATTTGTGCCATAAAATGCATATCCCGATAATTGGAAATTATATCGGTCTGTCAGATGAGTTTCCGCAAGAAGCATTATGTCGATTTCGTTGTCTTGGAGAAATTTGGATAGCTCCACTTTGTGGCGAGGAATGCCTTTTGCATTCCAGAGTGATACTCTTAGGATTGCGATGGTGTATACATATTTAGGTTTCCATTGGAACGAGCAAATTCCGTGCTTGTTTTAATCCTGCTCTTCAGATCTTTGTATATTTGGCAGCCTCTGTAGTTTGCGGTGTGGTTCTCTCCACAGTTACTGCATTTTTTGACTGAGGGATCCTCCTTGTTTGCGGGGCATGAGGCAGTATTGTGCAGCTCTCTGTGCTCTCTGCTCTTTGTGCAGTTCCTCAACTGTTACTCCGCGGTGCAATAAGTAAGGTAGTTTGTAAATTGGGTGCACTTCATGTTTGTTAGGAGCTATGTCATCCGGGCTCAGCTCAACTTTGAAAAGCGGCTGGGGTTTTTGTCTCTGTTTATTAAATTTATTACGGACTTGACCTTAAATCCTTTTTCTTCCAAAGCAAAAGCAACTTCCGTTGCAGGTACACTTGATTCAATACCTTTCATTACTACTTGTAGGCCTTTGCTACTTTTTAGTTGGTAGGTGTAGTAGCTTTTATTTTCAGCCCTTAAACATTTTTCGACAGCGCGATAGTCGTCATCGGTGTTAACTTGGAGCTTTGTTTCACGTATGTTGCCCTTGCTGACGGATGTCACAAAGAAGTTGTGGTTGCCTTTTAGCGGTGTAGCGAACCTTTGCAGCTGGGCGTAGCTCAGGGGTGCTTTGGGATCGCTTCAACGAATTTGTATTGAAGGCTTGCCAGAAATAAGAAGACAAACGTTTAAATGTACTTTAGTCTATATTTGAGTTGGTGTAAATCACTTATTATTACGCCTTAGGCTTAGCTCACAATTCGCGTTACACTAGTGTTGGGTTGTTCATGAGTGAGTGAACAAAATTGAGTTGTTCACTAAACTGAGCAAGTGAACATGTTCTTCATTTTTGTTCAGTCAGAGTTGTTCAGTTGCTCTTGTTCTGTGAGCTGTTCACCCAGAGTTGTTCAGTCGCTCTGTGAGTCTTGTTCTGCCAGAGTTGTTCAGTTGCTCTTGTTCTGTGAGTTGTTCACCCAGAGTTGTTCAGTCGCTCAGTGAGTCTTGTTCTGTCAGAGTTGTTCAGTTGCTCTTGTTCTGTGAGTTGTTCACCCAGAGTTGTTCAGTCGCTCAGTGAGTCTTGTTCTGTCGCAGTTGTTCAGTTGCTCTTGTTCTGTGAGTTGTTCACCTAGAGTTGTTCAGTCGCTCAGTGAGTCTTGTTCTGTCAGAGTTGTTCAGTTGCTATTGTTCTGTGAGTTGTTCAGCCGCTCTTACTCTGTCTCTATTGCTCCGTGACTTGTTCAGTATCTAGTTCAGAGATTCGTTCAGAGAGTGGTTCAGTAACTAGTTCAGTGAGGTGATCAGTGACTGCTAACTTAGTTCGGTGACTGCATGGCAATTCTGTGTTAAGCAGTCATCATGCCTCCCACTGAACGGAGATACTGACTTAGATCCTGTTTTGTTGTAAACTTCATTGAAGATTAAATTCTGTAGTTCAGTATGTCTTTCATTTGAATACACTTTGGCTCGTGAGCTACTCAACAATTAAGCAACTCAACAACTGAGCAGCTGAGCAACTGAACAACTGAACAACTAAACAACAGAACAACTGAGCAACTGAGCATCTGAACATCTGAGCAATTTGACTGAGTTGACTCACTTTGAAAAAAAGAATCATGTTAACTTGTTTTTCACTGAAATGAACAACCTTTACCCAACACTTCGTTACACTATAGGTCTTATCCTTTACGTTCGCCCGATCGCGCTAGCTCACGCACCGACTCGAAGGACTCGCTCAGTTCCTAGTGCTCCTCTCTGCTTCGCCGTGCTAATCGCTCCGACCGTTCGCAGGATGCTACGCACTCCACACTGGCTTCCTCTGACCTTCTTGCAAATTGTCGTCGAGCTAGATGCAGGCCCCATCCGTTGCTCCAAGCAGGGCCTGTGTGCTTGTAGCCTCCGTTACAAGTCCCAAACGGGGCCTTCCGCTGCTGGTGTTGTGACCAGGCCTCTGGCTGCTGTCGTTCCAACGGGACTTCCGCTGCTCCCGTGCTGCCTAGCAACACAACTTGTTCCCTCGCCGCCTTCTAGAACATTTAATCCCGTTCGCCTCTCCGCCAATCACAGCTCGCCGCGTCATCCCGCTCGCTGCTCGGTTGAAGCAGGGCCTTTGCTTCTCCAGCCACGGCCTTCTGCTCTCCAACTCGTTCCCTCTCTTTCACCCTTCCTAGAGAGAGCTTTCCCTAATTCGACGTGACTACCCTGTAATCATCGGCCTGTGAGGAATTACTCTTCACACTCCCCCCTTTCTTCGGCAATTTTTGTTGCCAACAAAACATTCACACTTTTTTTTTCCTTTGTGCCTTACCCGCCCGTTCACGACTTTTGAATTTCCCGCGCACTTTAAATTCTCGCGCCAATCCCCGGACAGTTCCCCGCTATTTTCCCCTTACCACATTCTGGTCACACCATCCCGTACCCGTTTTCCTATCGATAGTGCCATCGATCCCGATAGGCTGCCGGCAGTGTGACCGTTTCCCTGCTAGGGTGACCCTTGCTCCCGATATGTTTTTTGGTGTTTCCCACCCACGCTGCCCTCTATCGATATCGACTTCGATACCGATCGCAGACCATGCTGCTCTACCGGTAAGTTTTCCCAAATTTTCCTTTTCCCCAATATTTATTGATTTCTCTCCCCCTTCTTTCCCCCCAGGTGCCCCTTCTTCCGGTCCCTCTGCTGCTTCTTCTTCCGGTTTCCCCCTCAGGTAAGTACCCCTGCTTTTCCCTTCCCCTCGCCATCATTCTGATTGCTTTGTTTTTTTTCCCCTTTCTTTTCACAGCCGTTGGCCTGCCATGTGAAGGCGCCCCTCCCCTTTTGCCAGTTACCAAAGATGATGCCGATGATGATATATATACATTTTTTTGTTGTTTTGTGTTCTGTGCCCTGTTGGTGGCGTCCGCTCACCTGGCGACGCTCGTCGCGTGTTTTCCCTGTTTTCGTGTTTGAAGCGTCCGCTCACCTGGTGACGCACTGCTCGTGTGTTCCTTGTGTTTGTGTATAAGCCTAATAAAACTGTTTTTGTTAAACCATGTAAACCATGTAAACATGTAACATGTTAAATGTTGTGTTTTATTTTTATATATATATTTTTTGTATTATTTTTTTCCCCTCCTCCCTTTTAAGCAGTCCGGGGTCTCTCCACCTCCCGGAACACCCGCGGGCCTCCGCATCACCACTTGAGGCGATGCGGGATGGCACCGACCCACATAAGCCGCTACCTCTGTCCGCACCTCCGCTGGCCATTCCTCCACCGGCTATTCAGCTGGGCCTCCGCCCAAGAGGTCTGCTGCCTCCATGTCGGCCCTGGAGCCGGCCAGACCCACGGCCCCTTCTCCGCTGTGTCCGCCGCTTCCTCCTCTGCCGCGCCCGCGTCTGCCGGCTCGGTCGCCGCCGCCTCCGGGAAGCCTCCCTCCGGCCACCGTGGGAATCCTCGGGGATCCCTGGCGTTGTATGTCCGCTGCTCGTCCGGCTCCTCGGTCGACACGAGGGGCCCGCTCTACGTGGCCACCGTCGTAACTTCGTGGAAACACCGCCCCTCGGCGAAATACGACCGCCGAGTCTGGGTCACGCAAGGGGGGGCGTGACCCCAGTGTTGTTGGCCCGCGCCTCTTCCGTTCGTCGGCTCCTCCGCCGACCCATGGCTGGCCGGCCTGCGTGGCGGCGAGCCCGGAGGCTCCCACTCTGCTGCCGTGTCTGATTGCTTCTCCTCCTCCGAGTCCGTTAGCACGACTACCTCCGGGATTGGAGTCGGCGGCCGCGCTGGCATCCATCCGGTCTCTGGGTTGGCCTACTCCTCCTCGTACGGCACCCACCCACCTGCCTCCGCCTTCTCCGTCTCGTGCGCCCACTCCCCGACCCAAATCGCCGGGGACGGCGGCAATGAGACAGGCGGCGCTACATCGCAGCCGCTCTCAAGGCTGTAGGTGGGTGAAACTGGCCGAGGGCTGGGGCTCCCCCACTCCCACGTGCTCGCCGTTGACGCCGGAGGCGACGACCTCCCGGTCGATTCTCATATCGACGACGTGTCCAGGCTCAGCACGTCGGCTGGCCTGCGCACCGAAGTCCGCCGACTCGGGATCCGGCTGCCCCTTCGGCCCACGCGCAGAAACGGCAAACGCCGCCTGGCCACGCCTCCTTGCACACCTTTGCAAACCTCTCCTGCTCTCTCCCCGTTGCTTGTCGTCGTTGGTTTCATTTTGGAATAGACCGAGTTTCCTGCATTCGTATACCATGAAGCCTCGGCCTCCACGCGGCTGCGCAGCGATCACTCCAGATTACCGTTTGTTCGTGAGCTTTCTTGCGCGAGAGTCTCGCAACGGTTCCTGGCACTATCGCCGTCCCTTTCTCTCTCATGACCGGATCTGTGTCCGCTCTCTTCGCCGCCTTTTCCCTGTAAAATTCTGAGGGTCGCCTCCTCGATACCCTGTAAACTTTTCTTTTCATTATCCCACCCCTTTTATTCAGCCCTATTTATTTTTTCCCGGAATCCGTTGGAATTCTGTTCTTGTATGCTTCTAATCTTCTAACAGGTTTTTTACAATCCCTCCCCTTCCCCGACTTCGTCTATATCCTGATTTGCGTTTCACGGGATATATAAAATATATAATCGGATACGGACCCTCATACCTGGGCGCTAATTTCGCAGCGAATCCTTCTGATGCCCTCGAGAGATGGTGCATTTTGGCATATACCTCGTCACCTACCACTGGTTTCCAAGCGCGTTTTCTCAGGTTATAATGCCGAGCCTGATCCTGTGCCGCCTTCTCCATATTTCTCCTCGTTACCTCGAAGATTTCCTGTAGCTTCTTCGCATTTTCTCCCGTCACCTGTTCCGAGATTATTTGAATCGTACAGGGCATTAGGCAACCGTGGCTCTCTTCCTTGAACGAGGAACGCCGGTGTGTAACCTGTGGATTCCGCCATACTGGAATTAACTGCTAAAGTGAGTTCCGTCAATAGCTCGTCCCACCTCCTCTGATCGGAGCCCGCAAACTGAGCTATCATAGTCTTCACTGTTCTGTTTGCTCGCTCCGTTGGGTTCTCTTAAGGAGTATATGGCGCCGTAAACTGATGGGATACCCCCATCTCTTCCAAAAATCGATTAAACGCCTTACTCGTGAACTGTGCCCCATTGTCTGTTTTTAGCCCCTTTGGTACTCCGAACCATGCCAAGATTCGTTCCCTGAACGCTTTCTGCAAGACCACCGCCGTTGCCGTTCTTAGTGCTACTAGTTCTGTTCATTTTGAAATCTATCGATCAGAACTAGTAACACCGAGTTCCCTGCTTCGATCGATGCAATGGTCCCACGAAATCTGCACAAACCGTTGCCCATGGCTCTTCGTGGATTTGCGTAAGCATCTTCCCAGCCGCTTGCAATTGATGAGCCTTGTATTTCTGGCATGTTTCGCATTTCCCTACAAACTTCCGAATGTCCCTTAGCATTCCGGGCCAGTAATACCTCGCGGCAATTCTTGCTATTGTTCGCCTTGTTGGCACAAGTATGCCCTGCCGTTGCTGCATCATGATTTTCATGTAACACTCTTTTCTGATCCTTTTCTGTAACACACAGTTTCCACGCAGCTACTTCTTCATGTCCTGCTCGATGAGGTATGTGTCTATATAAATTTCCTGAATCTTTTAAATAGTCGGGAAATTTCTGCGGATTTTTCTGAATTTTTCCTCCATTTTCTGGATCCAACCGATCGTCTCGCTTTCAGCGGCTACCATCAGCCTCCCGCATTTCTCGGTTGCCGTGAGAGTGCATCGGCTACCACGTTGAGTTTGCCTTTCCTGTACACTACCTCAAAGTCGTATTGCTCCAATTCTAAAGCCCATCGGGCAACCCGCCCTGATGGACTTTCCATAGAATTCAGCCATTTCAGTGCCATGTGATCCGTTTTAACCTTAAAACCTTTATGTATTGTCTAAGTTTGCGGACTGCCCAAACTATCGCCAGGCACTCATTCTCCGTCGCCGAGTAATTTTCCTCAGCTGCGTTGAGAGTTCTACTGGCGTAGGAGAATACTCTCTCTCCTTCGTTTGATGACTGAGTTAAAATTGCTCCCAAACCGTAGTTGCTCGCATCCGTTTGCAACACAAATTCCTTCTCAAAATCCGGGCACGTCAATACTGGGGCAGACGTAAGTCTTGTTCGAACTTCCTCGAACGCAATCCGTCTTTCTTCCGTCCACTCCCATTCAACTCCCTTTTTGAGTAGAGCGTTTAATGGTTGTACCGTAAACGCGAAATCCGGGACAAATCGCCCGTACCATGACGCTACCCCCATATACTGCCTTAATTCCCTAACATTTGTGGGTGGTTTAAGTTCCGCTATTGCCGCCACTTTGTCCGGGTCTGTTTTAATACCTTCCTCAGTCACCATATGCCCCAAGTACCTTAATTCCTTCCTGAAGAACTCGCACTTATCAACATTTATTTTGAGGTTTGCTGCCTTCAATCTGCGAAATACCTCAGCCAGATTTTTCATATGCTCTTCCAGTGTCCGTCCTATCACGATGATGTCGTCTAAATATGCGAAAGCATGCGGCATCATTTCCGGACCAATTACTTGGTCCAGGGCTCGTTGGAAAGTGGCTGAAGCTGATGCCGGCATTACTCGCCACTGGAATAGCCCCCTTCCTGGAACCGTAAAGGTTTTACAGGGTCTGCTTTCCGGATCCAACGGAATTTGTCAGTAGCCATCCTTTAAGTCAAGGCTACAAATATATTTTCCTTCCCTCAATTGCTTAAGGATATGATTCACCCTAGGCAATGGATATGCATCCTTTTTCGTTCGTGCATTCATTTCCCTGTAATCGACACAAAACCTCCATTTTCCCGTCTTCTTTTTAACCATTACCTGGTGCACTATGAGGACTTTTCGACGGCTCAATGCAACCCTTTTCTAACAGTTCATCCACTTTGCTGTTTATCTCAGCCTGCACTTTCGGATTCTTCGGAAAGTATCGTTGATTCACCGGCCTGTCGTCCTTCATGGTTATCCTATGTTGCGTAATGTTTGATAAGCCCTTCATGTTTGCAAATTCCGTTAATTCCTTTTTCAAAAATATCTCCACGCGCGTTTCTGGAGTTTCTACCAACGGCTCATCTCTTGCTCTTGGCTCCTCTGGCCTGTTCACCTCGCTTTCTACTACTGCCACTGATATCTTCTCCTCCAACCAACCATTTCTTCGACCTCTTGGTGGGATCTTGATTATCATACCCGCACACTCATCTTTCAGACCAGCCTTTACCAGAAAGTCCCATCCCAGCACAAGTCCATCTATTACTCCTGGCAGGACCAGTAACTCCATTGCTAGATCCTTATTTCCGAACCTTATTTTGGTTTCGAAATTTTCGCACACATTGCTGTTCCTGCCATCTGCTAGCCTCACTTGTCTCCTCACTTGGCTTAGCGATCCTTCCCCTCGCATCCTCTGCAACATTTCTTCGCTCACAAAGCTACTGGTAGCCCCAGTGTCGATTGTGGCCTTGTTCGCTGTCTTTACGATCAGCACCGTTGCACACAAATGCGCTCCCTCGTCCCTTAATTCTCCTATTAATGCTGAGGGGCTGGTCCTGACGAATCCCGTTCGTCCCTCGCGGACCGGGGTCGACGATCGTTTCCCGAACGCCTGCAGCACTGCCAAGTCTTTACTCCTATCCGTCCGCACTGCCAACAGTATTCTCTCCATGCCCCTTGGCACTCTCGGGCGAAATGTTCAGCTTTCCCGCACATCCGGCATGCTTGTGAGGGACTCTCTATGAATCATTCTCCGCGCGGTTGAACATCCGCATGCGCGTGTTTTTGGGGTGCTATTCCTGCACATCTATGATAACCGTCATAAGGTACCTGAAATTCTGTCCCGACTGTATTAGGAGAGCTGACTGCCATAAATCGCGACCTATTCGGTCTGCTTTCCTGCCTCAAATTATATCTGTCTCGCTCCAATTCCTCAAATTCGTCTGCGAGCTTCATTAATTGAGTCAGATTTTCGCACACAAATGGTCGTACGAACGCTGTTAAATCCGGTAGGCTGTTATTTAGTATTGTGCTTAACTGCCTAGCTGACTCCAATCTTAGTGGTCGCATTAATGTCTGCATCTGCATATACCCCATTCTCTCACCTGTTTGGCTACTTTTGAGTAGTCACTCCTTGGTGGTTGCTCTGACGACGTCCGTCCTTCCTGGCTCTGTGAACTTCTCGCCGCCGCGGTTATACTGGGTATAGCCAGTTCGAGGTATTGCTCGGGTAGCTGTACTTGCTCCTTAGCTGGGCTGTTTGTGGCATGAAGTCTAGCCAATTCGTCGATCCTCAGACCCACGTTCATGTCTTTTTCCATTCTTTGTGCCCATTCACCGAACTCTTTCCAACCCAAATTCTTTAGCATATTTAATCAAATCCCCTTTTTTGAGGTTATAAACCCACGCACGTACCATTTTAAAGATGTTTTATTCTTCTTATTCTCGCAAATCCACGTAGGGCGCCAGTTGTAAAGAACCTTTGCAGCTGGGCGTAGCTCAGGAGTGCTTTGGGATCGCTTCAACAAATTTGTATTGAAGGATTGCCAGAAATAAGAAGACAAACGTTTAAATGTACTTTAGTCTATATTTGAGTTGGTGTAAATCACTTATTAATACGCCTTAGGCTTAGCTTACAATTCGCGTTACACTATAGGTCTTATCCTTTACGTTCGCCCGATCGCGCTAGCTCACGCACCGACTCGAACGACTCGCTCAGTTTCTAGTGCTCCTCTCTGCTTCGCCGTGCTAATCGCTCCGACCCTTCGCAGGATGCTACGCACTCCACACTGGCTTCCTCTGACCTTCTTGCAAATTGTCGTCGAGCTAGATGCAGGCCCCATCCGTTACTCCAAGCAGGGCCTGTGTGATTGTAGTCTCCGTTACAAGTCCCAAACGGGGCCTTCCACTGCTGCTGCTGTAACCAGGCCTCTGGCTGCTGACGTTCCAACGGGACTTCCGCTGCTCCCGTGCTGCCTAGCAACACAAATTGTTCCCTCGCCGCCTTCTAGAACATTCGATCCCGTTCGCCTCTCCGCCAATCACAGCTCGCCGCGTCATCCCGCTCGCTGCTCGGTTGAAGCAGGGCCTTTGCTTCTCCAGCCACGGCCTTCTGCTCTCCAACTCTCCACTATCGTTCCCTCTCTTTCAACCTTCCAAGAGAGAGCTTTCCCTGATTCGCCGTGACTACCCTGTAATCATCGGCCTGTGAGGAATTACTACTCGCAGCGGGACAAGCTTTGTTACGAGGGTCGTACATCTGGTATCCCTAATGTAGATTGGCGGAGGCTTAGGCTTTGCGGCACTTGCAGCTTTTTCTTCGCTCTCAACGGCAGACTGTTTGGCAAGAATTTGAAACCTACTACCAGTGAGGGGATCTTTGTCCGCAGGTGTATCGCTTGTTTTGTTTAATTTTGGTGTATTGGGAATTTTTTTTTTTTGCTGGCTTAATTTTCGTTTGTTTATTTTTACATACCGATCGATGCCGGTCTGCACATACGAACGGGTGGTGGGTGTTGTGCTCACTTGGGTATGTGTTAGAGGGAGCGAGTTACGATATTGGCCTGATATCGTGTAGAGGAAGACCAATCAATGGTCCTTAATTAGTTTCGAGATGTATGGGTTTTGTAAATAAAGTGAACAACAACCTTCTGGTTTCAGTTGCAGAATTGAAGTGTGTGTTTATTCATAAAAATATCTTAAGCTACATGAGTCGAAATGGAAGGAAAATGGAACAGAGTCGAAATGTTGGAATTGGCTTTTTGCACGTTGTGTGGTGGTCAGCGTTTTATTTGTTTGCTCATAGCTTCCGTTGTTTATTTGAGTCAGCGTTTATGGGTTATGCGTGGGTCATCGATCCGCTACTTTGTCGAGCCGGCTTTGCTGGTGGCATGGTTACGTGATAAGGGGGTATGATAACTAGCGCGTACTACTTGTTGCATTGGCCGAAAAGTTCATCATCGTGGGCTGGGGAGAGGGGGTGGGACGTTGGGAGCTCCACGTCGCGGTGGTAGTATGAGAGCTTACAGTCGCCGTGCTGGTGGGCTCGGGAGAGACAATTGCAAAATAAGCGTTGTTGCGCTGTATAGAAATCCGGCGATCGTCTTGTTGTTGTTGCTTTTTGGCATTGAGTTGGCTCTGAGTCATGGTGTTGTGAGTGTTCTTTGCACTTGTATTTGCTGAATTTGTACGCGTAGTCATTCAATTAAATTAATTTAATTAAATTCAACTATTAGATATTATTGGACAATGTCCATTAAAGTCTTTGATAGCGAGTCGAAAGTTTTTTTTTAACCAAGGCTGCAAACCTCAAAATTTCTCCAGGAGGTTCGGTCCGGGGGTTCGAACCCATTGTAAAATAAAAGGTTCGGTTCGCTGACCGGTTCTTGGAACCCCTGAACCAAAGGTTCTGGTTCGAACCTTGGTTCGCTTGCACATAAAAGAATAGTTGGTCTTTTGATTTATTAATACGTTGAAATTGAAACATGTATGCCTTCTATCCATATGCTTAATCATAATGATCATTACTTAAGTTATTTCAATTATCAAATCCATTAGGTGACATTAACAGCTTTTAGAAATTGCTTAGTTATCGTCCAGGAGCTGTTTATCTTAGAAAGTAATAAACAATGTTTTGCTGGAGATTTTCGAATGTATCGTTGAAAAAATTACTTAAATCGGTGAACCAAACCTCATTTTTCAAAAAAGTGGTCCGGTTCGGGTTCAGGTTCGCGGAGTAAAAAATGTAAGCCGCCTGGTTCATGGTCCGGTTCGCGAACCCCAAAAAACCCGAACCGAACCGGTTCTCAAGGGTTCGGTTCCGGACCGGTTTGCAGCCTTGGTTTTAACAACTGATTTTAAAGATTTTACAACGAATAAAACCGGAGCTCGACAAAATCACGTCTTCACACTTCAACCGACAGTTGACAGTTGGTCAGCATGATTTGAATAATTTTAGATATTAATTTAGGATTTTTCATTATAGCATGTTGGTCGTTTTGTTTGCTTTCTATAGCGGTTCGGAAATTTCAAAAAAAAAATGATTTAGGACGTCAACATTTTAATACTTTTTGGGATTTCTTCTTTTGTATTCCAAATTTATTCAAATATTTTAAGCTATACGGTATGGTAGAAATTCACAACAAAAATAATACATAATAATAATAAGCAGCACTCACCCATCAGCAGCAACGACGAAGGCCATCTCGTGAGCGATGTTATAGTTTCAGAAATGCAATTGTGTAAAAGTTTATATTAATTTCGTTGTGCTTTGTACCATAGCAGATTTTAACACAGATGATACTGTTTTAACGCACTTTGCACCAACTTTTACACTCTCATTATATTTTAGGCATTTGTTCCTTGTTTGAGTTTTTTTGTTGTTTCATTTGTAATTTTATTTTGGTTTTTGTTGTCTTCACTTGACTTTCCTTCTTTCTCGCCTTCTCACTTACTGCCCCTCTTTCGCACTTGCACTCAAAAAAAATTACGAAAAATTAAAAAACCAAAAAAAAATGATTTAATGCGGAAATAGATAATAGCTATTGCTACACGAGTTTCTTGGATCGCTGATCGCGCCGACTTCTCTTGCTAGCTCACACACACTTTTCGGGAGTTTGGGTTTGCTCTGCTGCGTCTGGTTCACAGGGCTTTTGGATTTACACATTTTTATTTAGGGGTTTCTTTTCATGCACTTTTCTCGCTTTTTTTGTTGAGGGACTGATGCTTTCGCTGGAGCATATGATGCTCAAACTGTGCCGATGCTCTTATGCCATACATGCAGTTCTCGAGGCCAACACTTGTAAAACTGCGCCTGTGGGGTGCTGCTGCAGCCAGACCAGTTGTTTCTCGATCTGGGTAGACCAATCTGCACTTGCCTGGCCAATTAATTAAAAGCACATGAAGTCTTCCCACTAAATTCGAATAACGAGATAAACAGGGGACTTCGCTTTAGGACTGTAAGACCGAAAGGTTATTTTAAAACTCTTACCTAGGCGAGATCACTCGATGGCCACAACAAAAGTGAAAATCTCTCTTTTCTCCTATCACGAGGAGTTATCGACGTTAAAAATACAATTTCTTTTCACCTCCGGCCAATATCAATGAGAATCACTCTCGTAGACCAATATAGTCTTAAAATTGGGAGGTTAAACAAATTAAGATTTGCATAGGCAACTGGATGTTGATGATGTGTGTCTGGTGGCGTCGAAATAGAAAACAGACCAGATGCCGTTGAGGCCGCTTTATATAGGCCAATGAGAGACCGGAAATCTAAAGCTGTCAACATTTTGACAATCATCTCTTGGTTTGCTCCCACTGTTGCATTCTTCGTCCAGTGCAGCGCTGCACTTGCACTGATCGAAAGGGGCTGGCGCGACTTTCAAAAAAATTTTGCTGGAACTATATTAAATTTTTTTTCACTTCAAGAAAAATTAAACGAAAATATGTATACACACAAATGACACACGCAAAATGGTAACAACCTACCTAAATGTAATGTAATGCAGGTAAATAAATTTAAATCATCCCACAGCTGATCCGTTTGTGGAGTGTATCTCTGTAGGAGATACGAGTTGATGTTACCATTTAAGAATTGGATTTAAATAAATATATTTAGTACGTTTGAAACCATTCCCTAGAGTTCATTGGATGTCTGTGGCTGCGGGTTGGCATAGTCAGCGAGTCCTAACAGGTAAGTTCAGACACACTGGCAGTTCGCCATATTTTTAGGCGCCAGCTGCTGTCTTACACGTGTGAACAGTTTAGTGCCAGTTGACTGGTGCAATATATGTTTAAAGAAATTGGACCATATTCTCATGTGTTTTAATTGACTGAATAGACTGCCAGACAGCTGGCATTAAAAACCTGACAGCATACCATTGTGTTTGAACGCTCCCTTACTGAACCATTGGGTGGACAGAATGAACATTGGTAGAGCTACCTGACCTGGTTTCCTAAGTCTCCTTATACTCGGAGCGGGGCAGTGTCGAAGAAGATGTTGTACTGTTTTCTCCTCTTCTTTGTACCAGTCGCTTCTGCAGAAATCCAGGTAAGTGACGTAGGTCTGGATGGCCACCACCTCCGCTTGGTACAAACTACAGGTATTAGGAGTTTGCAACGAGGTAAATGTCTATTGTATGTCCTTCCTCTCCAAAAATTCGGAAGGTTTTTTTCATCGATGGACCACGTATTATGAAGAATTTACGTGCAGATATTAATTGGCGGGTAACCATGGTTTCATTTTAAATGAATTTTTAAATTGCTGTTTTTGCACCAAAATTATGCATGTGCTTTTCTTCAAATGTCTAAAAATTAATTAAATATATTAAATTTGTCAACACATTTGTTGAGTTCAATTTTTCTGCGAGTAAGTTTATTCAATGTCGGTGATTTATATGGCTAGTGCGGATTGTTAAACTTAAATTTCGAAGCTTGTATTGATGTCGGATTCCGAAGTCGTTGAGTTCCTATTAAATCATAATGTCATAAACGAAAGAACCGTCCAAAATATGGTGAACTGTGTAAAATTCCGTTGCCATTCTGTAGAAGTAATGCAGAAAAAGAAGAATAAAAAACCAAAAATCCAATTATTTAGATATTGTTTGCAAATCATTTTTATTTTGCCGTTACAACATATTCCATATCAGAAATTTGCAAATTTGTAATAAGGGATGTGGTCAAACGGAGGGGCTAAATTGAGTTTTTGAAGGCCGAAATGAGGTTGCCTCGTCAATCTATCGTTGACTGGAAAAGTTTCCTGAGGGAGGTATACATTGACTAGAGATTTAATAACAATCGTCCGATGATTGGAGCACATCGAAAGGAAATTAAAATTGACGAGTACTGTCCAACGGAAGTTTAATTGTACAAGAATAGTGGAAAATTGACGAGTACTGTCCAACGGAAGTTTAATTGTACAAGAATAGTGGAAGGCCAATGGGTGTTTGGAGGCATCGAGCGTGAGTCCGGTGAGATTATTATGGTGCCAGTCGAAACTCGTTGCAAAAGTACGTTTCTCGGCATTATTAAGGAGCGAGTTGCCGATAATGTCGAACTGTTGGAAATCCTACAACTGTCTTGAAGACGAAAGCTATATCCATCAAACAATCAACCATTTCAAAATCTTTGTCGATACTCATGCCCTTGTGTGGGCTTAGCGTGACATTAAGGACAAACCCCACACTATGGTCGGCGGAAGAAACGTTATTTGGGGTATTTGGGGAGATTCTAATTTTAAAAACATTTCCTATCCATTCGCACAGACCTCATAGATGGACGTTGACGCACAATGCGCAGTACGTTCAAGTGGCCCATGCGACACCAAGCCGAAGCTTGTCGCGAACCCCAAGCAAATAAGCAGCCCACCTTCCGCCCGACCGACCGACAGGCGCAGCTACCAACGTGCGACACGAAAACCGGAATAAAAACTAGAAAGAAAGGCGGACAAGCCCGACTATATCATACTCTGTACCAACGAATTTATACGCTCAGCATACATTTTGATGCTGCAGTAGCAGCTGAAAGCAGCGTTGCTTATGCGCTGCAGCAGCGAACAGTCTTTTGATCACAACTCGACAACAGTTCATCCGATCTTCACCATTTGGCGAATCGATAAGTTATCCTGATTACTAAATATGTCTTCAAGGAACCATCTATCTTTAAAAGTGTGGGACATATGACATTATTTTTAAATTGCGAGGGCGGGAGGGGCATTGTCAAAATTGAAATTAATCTTGATCTGCCTGCCGACATAAGAAGCATATGTCCCATACATGTCAAGTCTCTATCTTTTACCATCGCTAAGATCTGTGCGTTCATACGGACAGACAGACGGATATGACGGACATTAATGGTTGATTTTTGTCACTAACATTTTTGGCATGTGCGTGAGTCCCTTCACTTCAAAATTGAAATGATGTGTTCCGTGACCTTGTGTAAAAATAAATATATTTGGAGAGTCAAGGAAAATAATCAACCAATTTTCAAATTTTCTAAGGAAGAAAATCTGCAACGGCAGTGGTTGTTATTCTGCAATTTAGAATCTTCTTGATAGTATGTTGGTAAGTGTGTTCTGAACATTTTCATTAAACGAATTTAATTGGACAGTTACAATGCCAAAATTACTTTCTGGGGCCCCAGCACACATTTTAAAATTTGTTATCAAGTACAAAACTGTGGGCCTGTGACGTCACATCAGAATTTTTTTTACTAGCTTCTTATTGCACTGCCTTCTATTCATTGTATCATGACTCTAAACGGATTTTGCAAAGCATAGTTAGTTGATCACCGATTCAGAGATAAGCGGGCAAAGTAACGGGTAGATTTACTAGGAACATTGAGATTGATTCGGCACACCATGAACGCTGCTCATCCACCGGTCAACTTTAACCGCGAGCTCAGCCCCGATGAAATTATCGATGTTTCTTATCGATATACAAACAGCTGGCCGCACACTTTCCTTGTTTATGTTATTATTTGCTGCAACACAAAATGTTTAGGAATAAACGAATTTTTCAACTCCACGCAATGGAAATGCAAGTCGAGGAAGCAGATATTTAATAATTTAATGCAATAATTTACTGATCTGGATGATGCCAAATTTGTTG
This sequence comes from Lordiphosa andalusiaca, assembly GCA_035044965.1. Classification (NCBI taxonomy): domain Eukaryota; kingdom Metazoa; phylum Arthropoda; class Insecta; order Diptera; family Drosophilidae; genus Lordiphosa; species Lordiphosa andalusiaca. The sequence goes on from JAWNNM010001743.1 coordinate 246,174, forward strand.
GTGGTATTTGTTGTTTTTCCCTCTGGGTCTTTTCGCACTATCACTTTCACTCTTCATCCCAAGTTATTTTAATCAACTTTTACGCAAATCCATGACCAGCAACAACAAATTGCATTAAAAAAACCAACAAACTAAACCGAGTCAGCTGTTCACTCGCTCGTTGAGTCAAACAGTATGGTCACCCTGAAGCATCGATAGGAATTTAACGAAATCAGGATCGCGATCCCGATCCGGCTCGAAGGACCGATGAAAATGTGGTAGGGCAGACTTCGACTTGAGTTGTGGTTTTGCACTGGGTTAGTGGTTGCGGCTGCGCACAAAAAACTTTGGGGTTGGGAAAGGTGACGAAGGGTAAAAAACACGACTTTGTGGTTCTCAATTCAATGCAAAAAAAAGGGAAGTTGCATATATATATTTTTTCACTTCAGGGATATTTTCGATAACTATAATTACAGGAATGTATGTAAACTTATCGAAATAGGAGTTATTATTCTAAACTATATTTACAGGAAAATTGGGACGAGCGGAATGAAACTCATCTAAACATCCCGCCCCCCTTGCGACATAGTGCAATTTAACGCTTAGCTTTAGGAACTTCGACTTCAGACTTATTTTCCATTGTTTTCATTTAGCTTAGGATAAGTATTCTTTGCCGTGAAGGACTAGGCGCTGCAGGATCCCGACAAAATCCACCCAAACACAGTGCTCTGTGCGACAGGTAGGCCTCCTGAGCTTGGGAGAAACCCTGGGCGGATGATATCCGCATAGACATCGGACCCCAGGATCACAAACACCGTGGATTGGCGGTAGAAATGCTCGTCGGCCAGTATTATATTGTCGAATTTTTCCCGAACGCTAGCATCGATTGGACGACTGGGAACTCGACATTGGAGCTGAGGATCCACCTTGAAAACGATCTCCAACCTGAACTCCGGGCACGTCTTCGACCGGAGCACTGCTGAGCATGCTTCTTCCTGCCCAACTCGAACCATAGTGAGCCGGAGGGCCGCTGCAAATGACGCGTTAATCCGTGACACTGGAGCGCATGGGTCAATCAAGGCACACGTCTCGTACTCCTTAAAGCCAGTGTCGAGTTTAATAATAGCGGTGGGCAGGACGTTCGGATGTCGATGCTGCAGCAGTGAGGTCAGTGACGGCGGTTGGATGCGCGATTTGGGTTGCGCTTGTGGGGAGTCAGGTTGTGGATTTGGAGAGTCAAGTCGAGACTGTGGTGAACCCGGTCGAGATTGTGGTGAGCCAGGTCGAGATTGTGGTGAGCCAGGTCGAGATTGTGGTGAGCTCTCACGACTACGCTCGTAGAGATGAAGCATCGTGTGGTGGTTCCCATGACAGATCCTGCATGTGTCACCACTACGGCACGATCGCTAAGGAAGCTTTTCTTAGGCTGGGGTATACTCAGTCACGCCAAGGTTCACCTTTCAAGACATTTAATAAGTTGCCGGGATTGGGGAGTAGTGAGGCGCGCCTTATTGGAAAGGCTGCGCGAGAAAATATATATATACCGAGGGTAGATGGCCCTGCCGCATGATTTGGTCCATGTGGACTGCAGATTTGGCACCCGCGACCAGGCTTGAAACGGCCCTGGACGCGTGTAGTTGTATGTGTGTGTGAGTGGGCGGTGCGTACAAGTGAGTGTGGGTGTGACTGGGTGTAATTTATGATTTGCTATTTGCACTTGCTGTGTGCCCGCACCAGGTTTGAACCGGGCCTGGGCTCGTGTATATGTGCGTACGTGAGTGGCTGTGCGTATGGCTGGGTGCAAGGGTGTGACATTGTATGATAGGTGGTTTGCTATTTGCAAATGGGCTTCGTACCCGCACCAGGTTTGAACCGGCCCTGGGCTCGTGTATATGTGCGTGCGTGAGTGGCTGTGCGTATGACTGGGTGCAAGGGGTTACTTTGTATGGCAGGTGGTTGGCTATCGGCAAATAGGATTGGTACCCGCACCAGGTTTGAACCGGCCCTGGGCTCGTGTATATGTGCGTGCGTGAGTGGCTGTGCGTATGACTGGGTGCAAGGGGAATGACGCAACTGGAGGAACTATCGTGCCTGGTGGGTGGACTGCGTGTATACGTGTGTATATAACATTAACAAAACTTTGATTTGGCCTATTTGGATTGTATGTATGTGTATGCTGGTTTGAGGGTGTGTGTTATTTGAATACTTGGCCTGTGTGGATTGTGTGTGTGAGTGTGTGTGAGTGTGCGTGTGAGTGTGCGTGTGAGCTAAGCTTAGCCAACGAGTGTCCACCTGGGCACATCTTGGGACCATCGTGCCGGGTATTGACCAGCTAGCACGGTGGGCCAAGATCTGCTACTCCTCTGGGACTGGGTTAGGTACACCGGGTATTGACCAACGAGTGTACTAACACAGCCTCAGTGGTAGGTGTGCTCTGGCTCCCGCCAACTTGAAAAATATCTTTGCGTCACTTAACGTTATAAAGGTTTCGTTTATTCACCGAGTTTTTATATATATATGTGCCACTGTGTGGCCTGAAGGGAGAGAGACAGAGAGAGGGGCAAAATATTTGGGAGGGGGCAAGACCACTCCGACTCGCTCACCCGAATCCGCTCCTGTACGCCGGCTTCCAAATTTGCTGCTCGAGGTTGGGTTGGTTGCTGCGCCAAAGGGGAGTAGCTGGTGTTGTTGTTGTTGTTGTTGTTGCTGTGGTTGTCTTCTCTGTCTTGATGCACCGTTGGGATGTCTTCGTCGCTGGGTTTTTTTCCACTCTTGGCTTTTGGACACGTGTCGACCTGGACACTCTTCGACTTTCTTTTATCACTGCCTTCCACCAACTGAACTCCCCTCCGCTTATCGGCTTTGCGGCTGCGCGGTCTGCAGAGCTTTTATGCGTGAGGTGAAAGCTTTGCCCTTTTCCCCACTTTTGACTCTCTCTCTCTCTCTTATTTCCCCTCGGGAACCTAGCTTTTTGCCTTCATTGGCCTTAGAACGAATTCTTAATGGTTCTGAACAATGGTAAGTAAATATTTCAGCTTAAAAAGGTAAGTATGACTTCAGTTTAAGTTTGCAAAGTAATAACAGGTAAGTAATTAAGTTTAAGTTTAATATGTAACAACAGGTAAAAAATGTGATTCTTCACAAACTGTTGTTGAGAAAAGCCAATGACTTAACCGCTCGTCACCTTGACGTTCAAATCTGACCGGTGGTTGGCTAACCGGAACCTTTGAGAAGTCGTGCCTATGAAGATTACACCAAGCATAACTCTACGGTTAAGTTAGGAGGGATGATTAATTAAAAGTATTCTACTGGAGTAAAATGGTAAACGGACCTCAAGATTCCAGTTCATACCACGAAAAGCAAACTAAGAATTGCTTTTGCACAGAATCGATTCTATCTTGATGGATCGAACATTGCGGAGACCACACACATAGGACGGACAAGAGAAGTGTAAAGAATTTTGGCAGTGGTAGAATTTCGTCAAATTCCTTACAACACCGCTTAATAAACCCAAGAACACTTCTGGCCTTATTAACAGTATCAGTTATATGAGAGGTAAATTTAAGTTGATGGTCAAGAACTACCAAGATCATTTATTCAGTAAGGCGCTGCAATGCCACATTATCAAGCATGTAAGGGACTAATTGTGGTAAGCTTCTGAAAAATGTCATAGCCTTACATTTCAAATTGTTAAGGTATAAAACATTATTCTGACACCAAGAGTGAAATGCATCCAAGTCTGCTTGTAAATTATAGCGGTAAACCATATTAAACATATTTTCACATCATCGGCAAACAAACGCCCTTAGAGTGAGCCAAAACTGAAGGAAGATCATTGATGAAGACATTAAAAAGCAGTGGGCCCAAGTGACTACCTTGGGAAACTCCAGAAGAAACCTGGATGCATCCGTAATAAGAACTACGAAATATAACTTTTTGGGCTCTAGTTTTTAGGAAATCAGAAATCCAACTAAGAAGGATATGTGGAAAGACGATTGAGCTGAGTTTATGAATCAGTAAGGAGTGATTAACGGAATCAAAAGCCTTACTAAAATCAGTATAAATGACATCAGTCTGCATCTTACCAATAAACCCTTTGATCACTGAAGATGTGAATTCTAAGAGGTTAGTGATGGTAGCTCTACGCTTTACAAATCCATGTTGAAAGGGCGAGATAGTTGAGCTAAATAAATGTTGCAGACATCTTGGAAATACCTCCATAATTTTCAACATCGGACTTATTACCCTTTTTATGGAGGGTTCCTTCTATAACAAAGGGAAAACGGATGACTCCAAAGACATCTGAAATAATTTGTGAATAGGCTTACAAAGTGCATCCACACAGAACCTAAGTACACAGCCAGGTACTCCATTGGGGCCCGATGCGAACACGGGCTTGACGAAGATAAGATCGCAAAGGAGCGAGCTTTCAGTGATCACGGGGCTAAAAATGCAATTAGACAAATTCGAATGATAAGGGTATGGTTGATTCTCATGAAATATTCATGGACATTAAACATCTGTAGAACCCAAGGATGGAGTTAAATATGATCGCAGATGTCCATTTTGAAGTACTTAAAAAAAAATTTCTCCTGAGATCCCAATATTATAATTAAAACCCCATTCTTCGGAATTTCTATGCTGAGGCATAGGCATGGCTGCAATATTTATTTATATATATTTATACTTTTTTTTTGAGTAACCCTAATGCGGAAAGGTTGTTTTTGGCACAAGTGCATCCGTCAAGATTTATAAAAGTCAAAGAAAACGCGCAACTCAAAGCTGTTAAAGGGTGCTATTGGATAGAGCAACAGAGACTGATAACCAGCAAGTAAAGGCAAAGACTAAAACGTCGAGTTGAGCAAATCAGTAAAACAAAGCTAGCAGAAAAGAAGCCTCGATCAAAGTCCATGAGTGCCGAAAAATTCGCTGTGTAAGTGCAAACGAGACACCTATATAAAAGCACATCAAGCAAGAAAGCCTAAGCCAAGATCCAAACCGGGCGGTAGCTTAAACTAAAGCTCTAGCAAGGACCACAAACAGAACGAAGATTAAAGCCAAGCGTGACGTCACAAGCTCAACTTGCACACGAGGGGTGCCCCGATACTTTGCCAAAATACGCCTGAAAAATAGTTTATACCAAATTTAAAAAATTAAAAAAGGATTTTTATACTTCAACGAACGATGGGATCGCACCGGGCACGTTTCAAAATAACAGCAGCTATAAAAGGCAAATTGCGCAAGCGTCGCCAGAGGAAAATGCACCAACAAAAAAACAAACACTCTCGGAACTATCTGTTGAAGATGCAAAGGCGACTGAACCAAATCGAAGACCAACTCAAAAGCAAAAATCTTATATTCAAGGGACAAACCGCAAATGCAGACGTTTTGAAGGAAGCAGATTAAGGCTACTAAGATGCTGAGGGGAACAAGCATCTACATTGAAAGGGACTTAAATGCGGAACGACAGCAGAAGAAGATCATGTTGCTGCTAAAAACAAAACTTCAATCAATGAGCAAGCTCCACAAATTTCTGGTGTCTGGTGACAGAATGTGAGTCGCCAACAAGTGGTTTCACTGGTCTAAAGACAACAAGCTCATGAGTGGCCAGCTTGACGCGCAGTCCATACAAGCGGAACTCTACCCTTTTGGAGCGCGTCAACTCAACCTAGACTTTAATTCCCTAATGAATATCCTTCAGTCAAAAAACTAAAAAAGGACACAGCCGTTAACACCAAACCTATATAAATGTAAGCATACTAATAAGACAAACGCCATAAGTAACAGTATAGAGGACCTGGAAACATTTAAAATTTTATCCTACAACATCGCCGGTTTAGCGAATAAACGATTACATGGCAGTTTTTTCAATTTCATCAGGTTGAGCGAGATATTTTACTCTATGAGACATTCGTCGAAAAAAATGCGGCAGAATACGAAACATTTTTCAACGGCTACCACACGAGATGGACGCTCGCTATCAGAACTGCAACCATAGGGCGAGACTCAGGTGGCTGCCTTTGTGGTGTGAGAAAATCTTTCATGATTTGCCGCTGCAATGGATCGTTTACAACCATCGGGAATCAAACAATTCTAAACTTCACAATAGCAGGCCAACGGTTTCTTATTATCCCCGTGTATCTGAACTTCAACAATTGGCAGGTGGAATTTAATGAACTTTGCAAAATGCTGAGCGAAGCTGACGCTGAAAATATAATGATCATCGTAGATTTCAATGCGCGTATAGGCACTGAACAGATACCAATTGAGGATCATAGCACTGCAAGTGGCCTTGGCGCTTATCACAGAAGATCTAAGGTTGAAACACTAGATAATAAAGGCAAAAAACTAATAGAAATGTGCGAGAATCTGCTTCTGACCATTATAAATGGAAGGACCGAGAGTGACGCTTTTGGAGAGCTCACATATATCAGAGGTGAAGCGTGCTCGACTATTGACTATTGTATGATACGGGAAGATTGGAACAACGTTATAAATTACATGCAAGTCTATCAAGACATGCAAGAACTATCAGCCAATAATAGTAACTGCAAAGCTAAAAACAACCTCTCTCATGACTCCCATGCCACAACTACTCCCCAAATTAAAGTGGACAGACCGTCTAGCACACAATTATACGGACAAACTAATCAGATTAATATCACAGCACACTTATGAAAACACCGAGCTGAGCATGACGATGCTAACAGAATGTATCAAAACTGAAACAAACAGTATGCAAGCCACCAACCAGAGAGGATATAAACAGCCATGGTTCGACACAGTCTGCGATGAAGCGAGGATAGCATCTCCACAGAAACTGCGCCGGGTGAGGACAGCTAACAGCAGACAGCAGAAGCTAAACGAGAATATCAGAGTGCCAACCGCACTTACAAAGACGTCTGCAAACAAAAACATAAGGAATACCACGCCAAAATCGAAGTGGAAATATCAGCGGTAAAGGACAGCAAAAACTTTTGGAGCCTGGTAAGAAGGTTAAACGGAGCGACGTCTCGAAGCGTAATAGGAGCGGACGCGAACTGCCTGGCGTTTAATTTTGAAAAATTGCTATTAGTCAACCCGGATCAGGTAGCAATCCAGTTAAGCTAAAGTCTTCCCCAAACACAAGATAAAGAGTTGGATTCCATAATCTATGAAGAAGAAGTCAGATCGGCAATAAAAAAGGCAAAGCTAAATAAGGCACCTGGCGAAGATAGAATTCCAGCGGAGTTCTTCAAGCATGCACCTGATTTCTTTATAAGTTGTATCACTGCGGAGTATAACAATCTTATAGTAGGAGCCTCCTTTCCAAGCTTTAAAAAAAGTATTATATTTCCAATACACAAGAAAGGCAACCTCGAAGATTCCAGTAACAATAGGGGTATAGGGGTATTCAAGCTAAAATCCTTGCATCGGTTCTGCTTACCAGATTCGAGAAATGTGTAAATTAGCATTCAAAGCTTAGTGAATTCCAATTTGGATTCAGGCATGGATATTCAACGGTAGACGACATATATGTGCTCACATCGATCGCAACCTCCCGAATACAAGCAAGTATTGCTGTTTTGTGGACTTTAAAGCCTCATTTGACACTGTCAACAGAAGAAGTTTGTGGTACAAATTGAGCAACCTCAACATATCTTATAACGTTATAAGAGTGCTGCAAAATTTATACAATGGAACCGAGGCAGCGGTATGGGATGGAGCCAAGTTATCCAATTGGTTCGAAAGTAACACTGGCGTTAAACAGGGATGCCTGCTAAGCCCACTTATATTCGCACTGTATATCGATAACATAGTTCACTGGACTAGAGGTGGCCATTCGTTATGAGGGACACACAAAAAAATTCTTATGTATGCGGATGATTTGGTACTGATGGCAGATTCTCCGGAGATGCTGCAAGAAATGCTGGATAATGTGTACAACTACTGCTGTATGTGGGGTCTCACAATAAATGTGGAAAAAACCAAAGTTCTACCCTTACGGAACAACCGATGAAGGATCAGAAATGACGAAAAATGGCACATCAACGGATCGGAAATAGAACGAGTAAACGAGTAACGATCACGTCAAACATGTCACTCAGCACCCATTTACAGCGGAAATTTCACGACGCAGTCAGAGACCTCAATAGCACCTGGAAAACCTTCTTAAGCAACGCAATAGATATTGAAAAAAATTTGGCCCCGATCGGACAACGTTTGGTGGACGCGCGCTCGGCCTAAAAATCGAAAAATTAAAATATATTGGAAAAATATGGGATGAGCATCGACTTTTCGCTTTAAAATTTTTAAATTTAACTGTTAGTTATTTTTAATTCTGATAGGGGAATATCTCAGCAACTATTTAAATATAAATGTTAAATATTTTGAGCGTTGACTGGGCTAAAATCACACCAAAACACCAAATTTTCTTAAGTTTTTGTAGTTAATCTCTTTAAAGATAACATAAATCATTTTTAATAATGATTGGATTTTGTTTATGCCTTTATTAAATAAAAAACCGTAACGTATTATTCAAGAGATTTGAGTTTGCAAATCGATACTGATAGCTTGTAGAATTTATCGGAATGCAACACTGTGCCTTCTTCGATAAGCACATCTGTGCAAAACAGCTGACGAACCGTTATTCCATTAAACTTTTTCACAATGGCAGCTTTAAAATCACGTTTGATTGGAACTCGCAGCTTCCTAGAATCTCTAGAGAAGATAGAGTTAGTTGGTCGGATTTCGGACCAAATCCTGGGTTCAAAGCTGCCGTCAAATCGACAAGTTTTAGAGGTGTTTTTTTTCAATATGTGCATTGTGAAGATGACTGCTTAGGAAAGCGCAAAGTTGACAGTGAGCTTGGCTTCAATATTTTGGCAGCAAACACGCATACCCATACGTGACATCGACAATCTTTACGATATTTCTCACAGCGATGTACTGAACAAAATTTGAATTGAGCAGGACAGGCTACTTTTGCTGGAGCAACAAAAAAAGGGTCGCCCAGGATGTATGCTTGGATTAGATAAAAAGCTTTATGAGCGAGAAATAAGAGCTAGAGAACGCCAGGAAACATTTGAATCGCGAAAGCGGACCCATTCGCAAAATTTCAGAGCAATCGACTGGTAGGAACATTGATAAAAAGTGTAATATAAAGACTCTAAAGATTCCTTCAACATGGAAAGTCGTAATAATGGAGGACGCGAAGAGTGGATGACTTCGCGCCTCGCGCCAGCTCTTGATGACACCAAAATATCGGACAGAAAAGCAGTTCACATATTAATGGCCACCGCTGAAGCATTAGGAGTAAATCCGAATGAGCTTGTCATAAATCGAAACTCGATTCAAAAATCTAGTAAAAAATATCGCAAGGTTGGACTTACGTGAGTTAAAGCGGATTTTGAAGAAGTAATTTCATCCCATATTTTTCCTATATATTTTAATTTTTCGATCTTTAGGCCGAGCGCGCGTCCCTCAAACGTTGTCCGATCGGGGCCAAATTTTTTTCTATATCTATTGGGACCAAAACGAAACATTTCCAGCCCGGTATTTTAAAATCCATTTTTAAGGGCCAGTCTAGGATGCAAGTGTGAAGTAGGCCATCTGGGGAAATCACAATAAAACAAGGGAGCTGCAGTCGAGTGCCCCGACTACAAATTTTCCAAATCTGGACCAAACTTGATCTGCATAAGGTATACACCAAACTTCATGCAACAATTTCTGGCTGTATCTTTTATAGTTTCTGAGATCGACCTGTTCATACAGAACGACAGACGGACATGGCTTTATCGACTCGGTTATCGATGCTGATCAAGAATATATAAACTTTATGGGGTCGGGAACTTTTCCTTCTCCCTGTTACATACCTTCGCCAAACTTCATGATTCCACTATTCTTATTTTTAGCTTGAAGAGGGTAAAAAAAAACAAGCCTCCATCTTTACCTCTAATGGGTTGTGTAGAAAAAATTAAGAGCGTAATCCACGTCAACCAGATCACATACATCGAGTTATTCTGCTATTGTTCTGTTTTATGAACCTGGAAATGTTTTTGCACTTAAATTCTAGGAGTGAGTTGCTCACAAATTTAATATTTTGTACTATTTATTTGACATTTGAAGATGTTGGAATATCCACCTGTTAGAGTGGATAACCAGACTGCAAAGAACAATGCAGCAACAGCAAGTTAATGGTATAATGGGGATAGAAGAAAGCAAGTGCTTTAGTCTTTTTAGAGTGAGAGCGACATAGTTTACAGACTTCGGTTTTTTACTCTCTTGTAATGTTATTCAATGTTGCTGGACGGATCAAAAATTGCTTACTTACTATGAAATAGAGTTATACAATTTCAACACTTTTGCTTAGGCTACATGTTATCTGCAGGCTGTATTAATCCAAGATCCCTAACAAAACCGCAGTGCTTTTGCCCACTTAAAATAACTTTGTTACAATCAATTTTTTCTCTGAAAGTGATACTTTATGTCCATGTGCTGTGTTGTGGTGTGCTGTGTTGTGATGTACTGGATTTCACGCTATTTGCTGCGCGCTGATGTTATTGCCATACACTCAGAAAAAAAATAGAGAATTTCACGCTTAGATCAAGAATTTTCGAAATCAATAGTTCGATAAGAGTGAAAATTGTTGGCATTGCTTACAGTTTGTTTGTAGCTTGGTGTCAGGGATGGGCAAATTGACGATAGAATCGTTGTAGATGTGTGCGATAGGTCGATAGTTGTCTAAGTGTGGTGTCGGAAAGTCGATAGATGATCGCACATGTATAGGTAGGTTGGCGGTTAAAATTAAATAATACAGGGAAATTAGGGACTAATGAGGGGAAGCTTCCGCGCAGGGAGGGTAAAGCGCCCTCAGTCGGGCGATAAAGGCGAAATCGATTGAAGGGGAAAGGTGTCGCTATCCCGCTCTGGTGGTTCTAGGACAGTATCGGGGGGCGAGGAAGCGACAATTAAAGATTAGGCGTCTTTCTCGCACTCGAGTAGTTGCAGATGTTGGCCTTGGCCTTGGAATTGGTCATTGAACCATGACGGGGGGAAATTGGGTCAGCTGAGGAATTTTGGGAAGGTGGAACGAGGACATATAGGGATCCGAATCGGCCGCCATTCCGACAGTAAGACAGCAAAGCGACCACCAGAAAGGTGTTGAGTCTGTCAAAAAGAAAAAAATTTAATCAAAATTATATAGTAAAAAGTAAGGTGAAAGTGAGAGTAATATGTTCAAAACTAATTAGAAATTTTCAAATGCAGTCTACTGCTCGGAAGCCCATTGGTGGTCGGAGATTCGACAAGAAATAAAATCCTGGGTTGGAGAAGAAAAAAACGTGAGTGTAGTAATTGTGGATGTGGACTAGGAGGATCCTAACGCTCCTCGGGGGTTTTGTGTTTTCAGCGTGGTCAGACGGATAGAAATATCGCCACTGGCCACGGGAATTTATTGGAGTGGTACGCCAAAAAAGTGAAACCGCACTCCCGGTGCAGATTTGTCGGGCTGACAGTCCCACAGGCACTCGCATCCAGCTTTACAAAACTTGGGCGGACAACTTCAACACATCCGAGTGAGTCCGTTCCTGAACCAATATACAGCAAGTGTGGTCAGGCTAGTCGCCGGCAAACAAGCTGTAGATTTCTGACTTATTGGTCTTCAACCACCCACGCTGATTCCACCATATTGGATCAGCTCGACTCTGGCCAAATTGTAAAAAAAAAACACATTCTCACCCCTGAATCACCCGATTAGTGTGTGTAGAGGTGACCATTCATGCCAGGAGGCAGAGACGACACTCGCCACGTCAAAATATCCACCCTTAGTAGATAGTCTTAGTTTTCTTAATTTTTTCTGTTTTTTTTTTTTTTTTCTTAGGTATATACTTATTTCAATTATTTATTTATTTCATATTTATTATTTATCTATATATATATATATATAATTTGTCTGTTATTGTCCTGTGGCGTCGTCCCTTGTTTCTGTACTGGCCTGAAGACTAGGAGTAAAGTTAGTCGTGTGACATGCCCCTAAACCATCCCAGTGGAGCTCCTTTAGGATAGGTGGGAGATTTGTTGTGTTGGTCACTAAGTTATTGTCATAAAGTCACAAAGTTATTGAGGCAGGACAAGAACTGTGTACGTTCACAAAGCGGCAACTGAAAGGAAAAAGTAAATACGGATTAGTCGAATGTCAATAATTTAAGAGATCCAATCTGTGTCAATATATATATATATGAAAAAAAAGTGAAATGAAGTGCTAAGTTTTATGTTGGAGGGAGAGGGAGGCGGTGCTACCAGCATGGATTAAATGAATCCGGTCCATATCGATTGGGTGATGCCTCTCGGAAACGGAGGAACATCACAGGAAGGGACGGAACGCTGTGGCAAGTCCACCGAAGCCACCTGTTTTAAGGGTCCATGTTGTCCAATTGTCCGTCGTAGCTTTTAATTTTGTTTTGGTTGTATTAGTGAGGAGTATCTTTGTAGTGATGAGTATACGTCGTGTTGGATTGCTAGAACTGCGGTCACGGGAAGATCCCCCCCTAGAGATGCGCTGAGCCAGCCGGCATGCCCTCGTGATAAGCAGGTCCGCAACAATATGGCGCCCAAATGAAATGGAGCGCGGAGCTGGGTATACTTTCACGTATATGTTGCGTCGTGCGAAATCAAAAATAAACAAGGCGACAAGATCTCTCGCAGAGCAGCTCTTTGATGATTTGGTCAATCCCTAGCAGCGACTTGGAGGTAGCTTGGAGCTTGCAATTGCGATGCGGAGGTTGACTGGATAAATCACTGACGAGCAGTATAGAGTCCGGTTAGGGTAATTTTGAGTAGGCCTGGAGGCTCATCCACCGATGACGGTAGGATGATTGCTCCAGAATACAGAAAAGCATAGCACAAAGCGATTCGAGCTACAGAGCTATGGTGAGTCATCACTGCCTAGGTTAGGTCGGTGTTTTGCAACCTGGCGGTGTGGTGAGGAAAACTTCTGTAATATGCACTGTGATAATAGAATAAACTAATATTAAAGCAAATCAAATATTCATGTTAACTTACAGTTTTTTTATTTTTTTTTTTATTAAATGTTATCCCTCTGTCTGTGTGTCCATGTGTGAGTCGGCAATTGCTTAAAAGAGTGGAAGTGACCCGGACTGTATGATACAGTTCGCGATGCATTTTGCTCTCGACCGGATACGGAGACGCAGACCGATGAGAAAACTAATCGAGTCAGAGTGAGGAAATAGTTCCTTAACTGTCGGCCATCGATCTCGAGTCAATGGCCAGTACAGTTGACGACTATGCCCGATGGGTCCTAAACAGAAAAAGCGTTGAGATAGGTACGGATTTATACCGGCAAGTAGCCGCTTCTCTCTCCCCAACATTATTTTGAATCTGAAAGAAAAAAGGAAGATAAGAGTTCGATCAAGATTTTTTTTTTTGTGAGGGTGTTGAATCTTTTGGGAGAAAAATTCTTTATATTATTTATTGGTTATATTGATTTATTTGTTGTATCTATTTATTTGTCATATTTATTAATTTGTTATATTTATTTATTCGTTATATATTTATTTATTTGCAATATTTATTTATTCATTATATTTATTCAGTATAGTCATTTATTTCATTATTTATTATACCTTCAATATTTATTTATTATCGGATTAGGAAAGGTAGAATCGAAAATATGACAGGCAGGGAGCAAAAAGGGGGCCACCAAAATCGGTCGAAGGATCCGGTGAACGAGAATGATTCATGGGAGAGCACCAATAATGGGACAGCAGAAAATTCTCTTCCGCGGCCTTCGATGGGTGGGTTAACTAGAACGCCAATGGCGGCTTGGCAACAACAGCGGGCGGCAGAGCAACAGCGAATAGCTGAAGAGCGACGCTCTACTATGGGGCAACGCGACACGCAGCCAAATGAGCTGATTGACCTGCCGCTCCTGACTGAGCCTGCAGGAGATTTAGAATTCCCCAAACAACAGTTTGGGACAATAGAGACCTCGGCCATAAATGTAGCGATAGCTCAAGCCCATGAAACATGGAGAAACTCGCAAGCCACGGGCATAAACCGGGTGTTACAGGAAGAAATTAGGAATGGTTTCATGGAGATGATGAAGCAAATGAACGTTTTTCTCGGGCCTATTAGGGCGCAAGCATCAATGCCGATTGTAGCCCGACAGTCACCAGTGGTAGCGAGGCCCCCAGTCCATCAGATGCACGCGATAAACAGGAATCAGGGGGCAATTCCGAAGTATAATGGGTCGGAAGGTGATGGGGATCAAACATCAATGCCTCCACCAAGCCAAGCCCAGACTACAGGGATGGGACACAGCGAGTTGATTCACTAGCCAGAAATTGGGATAATCGAGTGCCTAACTGGAGAGTGGAAAACCAGCAAGCGAACGATGTGAGATATGAGGTCCCGTTCCGGGAAGCTACGAGTGAGGTCGTAAATAGTCAGGGCAGGTCTTGGACCAAGGTGGAGAGGTGGAATGTGTCCTTTGACGGAGACGATGCGAAGACGTCTGTGGAGGATTTCGTATTCAGATTGGAATTTCTCCAAAGGCAATATCAATGCCCATAGAAAGAAATTTTTGCGCGAGTTTCATGTTCTGTTGTCGGGTCGGGCCAGGGAGTGGTACTGGGTACATGTGCGCCAATCCAGCGTACCGGATTGGAAGCAGTTGCGTAAAGCATTAATTGATAGTGTTTGTAAATGAATTAAACTGTTAGTGGACTGTATTTTGTGTAGCTTTATTAACTTTGGGGCAAACAATAATTGTCGGTCAGACGCGATGAGCTGTGGCTGCGTTGGTTGCAGAAATGTGACTGACTTCAAATACATACACGCGAAGAAGATGCCAGCGAAGCAACTGTACAACTGTATAAAAAAAGGGAATGAGAGAAGAGGTTTCTATGTGTGTGTGCTGCAAACGTTGACGCTAACATCGTCTTGAATGAAATGGAACGAATGAATCGAAACACAGTAGTTACAAAATACATATATGCTTAATTTCTAAGTGAGATTGGGATTTAAATTTCAGAGGACGAATAGTTCCCAAACATACCGGCCCCCCTGAACGGTTGTTCAGTAAAGAGGGAGGGCAGCAATCTTTGTGATGGGCCGTTTGTAGATTCCATGAGCCGTCTTGATGGTTACGACTCGGGTTTTCCCATCCTGTCCCTCGTGGACCTCTATTATTCGTCCGAGTAGCCATTTAGATGGAGGCAAATTTGGTTCCTTTAGTACGACCAGAGTACCAACTTGAATGTTGGCAGTTTCCAATTGCCATTTGTTGCGCTCTTGTAGGGACGTGAGATACTCCATATGCCAGCGCTTCCAAAATCCCTGAACCATTGCTTGCAGCTGATTCCACCTTTCCAAACGATTAAAGTTGACGTCTAGAAGGCTAGGTTCTGGCAAGGCGGTGTAAGGGGCACCATGAAGAAAATGTGCTGGAGTAAGGGGATCCAGACTACCATCGCTAACTGGACAAAGTGGGCGGGAATTCAAAACAGCTTCTATCTGCGCCAAAACTGTCGATAGTTCTTCAAAGGTGAGAGCTGCTGATCCAACCACGCGCCGTAGGTGTAATTTGACGGATCTGACTCCAGCCTCCCAAATGCCGCCAAAATGAGGTGCCGAAGGAGGTATAAAATGCCAATTGAGACCTTCATTGGCAAAGAAATTGGATAGCGTTGCATCTTTGGCCTGATCGATCGCCATTCGCCTCATCTCGTCCAATATTCGCTTACTGCCGTGAAAAGTGGTGCCATTGTCTGAATAGAGGTCAGTTGGCTTGGAACGACGTGCGATGAAGCGCTGGAATGCTGCAATGAAGGCCTTGGTTGTGAGATCGCTGACCACCTCCAGATGTAGTGCTTTGGTAGCCAAACACACAAAAATAGCAAACCAAGCCTTTCCGATCTTAGGAGTGCGTCCCTTTGATTCCTTGATAGATATGGGACCAGCATAGTCAAGACCGGTATGCTGAAAGCAGGGATTGGCATGCACTCTCGGAATAGGAAGATCGCCCATGATCTGAGTACTGGTGGCACGCCTCTGTAAAAAGCAAGTCTTGCATCGGAACACAGCCTTCCGCACCAAGTTGCGTGCACCCAAAATCCAGTACTGCTGACGTAGAATTGTGAAAGTGGCATCCACTCCAGTATGAAGATGCGTATTGTGAATATGTCGGACCAGAAGCATTGCGATTGGTGATGTTTTTGGTATAAGAATAGGATGCTTCGCGTTGTAGGAAAGAGTAGATTGATTAATCCGACCTCCAATTCGGATAAGCCCTTGCTCATCGATAAAAGGTGAAAATCGAATCAGTTGTGATTTTGCATGCAGTCGTCCTCCCTTGGCGAGCTGCTTGTAGTCCTTCTCGAACCCCTTTTGCTGTGAGTGTTTGATAAGATTGCAGCGTGACAGGGCCAACTCTTGTGAGGTCAGGAAAGAGGATCTGTGAGCATCCATGTATGACTCTTTGCTGCAGCGAATTCGATCAATAAAACGGTTACAATAGCAAGTTACCCTCAAAAGACGAAACCAGGACGATATTTTGTTGATCAGGGTTTCATTGATGCTGTCGTCGAGTACACCATGAAATGTAGTTGGAGGCTGAGGTCGCTCTTCAATTTGGTCGGCAGGAAATTTAGGCTTTGAAACTGTGGTCTTGGGGGGTGGCCACTCAGACTCTGGTTTAGCCAACCATGATGGACCACTCCACCAAAGCTGATGCTCCAGTAGTTTGGACGGGTGTAGTCCCCGTGACGCGCAATCTGCAGGATTCTCCTCAGAACGCACATGGTTCCAGCAGCTTCGAGGACATCCATCTAAGATTTCATAAACTCGATTGCAGACGTATGTGTTCCAACGTCGGGGATGTGCAGAAAGCCAATGCAAAACAATTTCTGAGTCAGACCAGCACCAGGAGCTGGAAATAGGAATTGTTAGCGATGTTTGTACAATTTTAAGCAATCTGGTTAGTAAAAGAGCTGCGTTTAACTCCAGTCGGGGAATAGAGACCGGCTTCAGTGGCGCTACTCTAGTTTTGGCAGCGATTAGAGTAACTTGGTAGCCGTTTCCACATGCAACTCGGCTGTAAATTACAGCTCCATATGCCAGTGCTGATGCATCGGCGAATCCATGCAGCTCGATGGATTGAGATGGACAAGAAATGTATCGTGGGACTTGACATTGCGACAGTTTCGGCATTTCGTCCACAATAGCTTGCCAGCGGGAGTACAGAGAAGCTGAGAGTGGTTCATCCCATTGTGTGACACTGAGCCAGCTCTCTTGGAATAAAATTTTCAGCAAAATGGTGGTAGGCGCGACCAGGCCTAGTGGATCATAAATTTTGGAAAGCTCCGACAATAATTTTCGTTTGGTAGGCACGCGATCAGTATCGGCAATATTGATTTTTACGAACATCTCATCTCGGCCGGGATTCCACTGAATTCCGAGAATTTTCACTGTTGATACCATACCACTTTCCTGTGATCCATGCTCGCAAATGTCATTGGGAAGAGAACCCAAAAGGCTCGGGCAATTGGAACTCCATTTTCTCAGCTTAAATTTGGCCTCGGCCATTAACCCAATAAGTTGATCTTTAAGAACCATAAGATCTTCGATGAAGTCGCATCCAGTTGGGATATCATCCACATAAGCATCAGAGGCAAGTGCTCGTGAAGCGAGTGGATACTGCTCTTGATGATCGTGGGCTAGCTGTTTCAAAACGCGAACAGCCAGAAATGGTGATGGTGCCAATCCATATGTTACCGTAAGCAGGCGGTAGTGTTGTAATGGTGCGCATTCGTTTTCGCGCCAGATGATTCTCTGATAATTTGTATGTGGCTTACAAATTTGTATGCCTCGAAACATCTTTTCGATGTCTGCACAGAAGACAAAACGGTATTGACGAAACCGCAGGCATACTCCAATCAGGTCACGTTGGATTGGTGGACCAATATGAAGGCGTTCGTTGAGAGAAACGCCTGAACTGTCTGTTCCGGATCCATCGAAGACGACGCGAACCCTGGTGGTCGAGCTGTCGGGCTTTATGACTGCGTGATGTGGAAGATACACGCAGGTAGCAGGATCCTCATCTATTTGCTCTGGTTTGAGCAATTCCATGTGACCACGCTGGTGGTAGTCAGCTAAAAATGCGATATATTCTTCCTTGAGGGAGGGGAAGCGACGAAATTTGCGTTCAAGTGATTCCAATCGGTTAATGGCCTGGGGTAGAGTTGCGCTAATGGGTGGGGCCCCATCCTTAAAGGGATACTCTACTACGTACACGCCATCCTGTGTGCGCGTGTGTGTGGTGGCAAAGTGATGCTCTGTTGGATCAGTTGCGTCAAGAGCAGCCTGGCTAGGCTGAATACTATCCATCTCCATAAATGACCGAACTAGGTTGTCCAGGTCAGCGTGATGCGTAATGTGCGGCATCATGTTGTCATTGCAAGTTTTGTAAGAGCCTGCAATGATCCAACCAAAAATAGTATTAAGTGCGATAGGATAATTATTACCAAAACATTTCTTCTCTCCAGTATACAAGTTCCAGAGTTGATCAGAACCAATGATGACATCGATTGCGCCAGGTGCGCAAAAAGATGGATCAGCCAATGGCAGATTGCAAATTTGCTGCCAAGTCGATGAACTTGTATCAATAGCTTGTGATGGGATTGACGATGTGAGCGAACTCATGATGAGAGTCTCGAGCTCAATGCAATTATTTGAGATGCGCGAATAAAGTTGAAATTTGGCACGTCCTCGGGTAACGCCAGCGCTGTTGGCTGCGAGACCAAGAACAGAAATCCGAGCATGAGAACGTCGCACGCCTATACGCTGGACAAATGATTCCGTCGCCAAAGTTATAGTAGATCCTGTATCGAGCAGCGCTCGGCAAGTAGTAGTATTGCCCCAGGCGTCGATCACGGATGCGAGTACAGTTGGCAATAATGTTTGCGAACCTGTGAATGGAGTATTTTCCTGTGTGTGATGAGTAGTATCAACAATTGAAGGGTTTGCAGTTGGGGCATCATATCCAGCTTGCTGCTGCGCACTATGATCCCGAATGTAACATGGAATAGTAGCCGGTGGGCCATCTCTGAACCTTGCACTCGAAGGCTGATGGCTACGCTCCGCACTATATTCTCCATTAGGGGCAACATGTCCAGCTTGTTGCTGCGCACCATGTCCCCGAATGTGATGACTGACAGTAGCCGGTGGGCCATCTCCGAACCTTGCATTCGAAGGCTGATGGCTTCGCTCCGCGCTATGTGCTCTGGTATCTTGTCCAGCTTGGTGCTGTGATCCATGAACCAGAGTGTGATGTTTGCGGTTGCAAACGCGACAAGTAAATTTTGACGTGCAACTGCTGGCCATGTGAGTGGGGCTCAAGCAATTGAAACAAAGTTTGGCAGTTCTAAGAAATGCTTGACGATCCATTGTGTCAAGGGCAAGAAATTGACTGCATTTAAATAATGGATGATTTTGCTGACATGAGGCGCACTTGTGTTCATTTTTCCTCTGATCTGTGCCAACATGATGAGTTGTTGCTGCGCGACGGCTATTGGACTGCCGTACCAGCTGACTTGCTTCTAGTGTGTCGCCTCGCGAGAACAGAAATTTCAGGAATTGATTGATGGTCACTGCGGGAGATTCAGATTCGCTGGTCTCGGCCCAAGCCTGGCGAGTTTCACTGTCAAGTTTTGACAGAAGTATAAAGATGAGCCATGGGTCCCGATCTTCACAATTTAATGCTCTTAAGCCACGGATGACTTCGTCTGCTCCATCCGCCAGCTTGCGCACTGCGGCTGCACTGCTTCCATTAGCACTAGGAAGCGTCAAGAAACTGTTTATAAAAGAGCGAGTTATTAGATGTTTTTTGTCATAGCGTTGAATTAATCTGTCCCAGGCTTCGCTGTAGTTGTCATCCGTAACTGCAATATGTTTGATCAGGGTGAGCGCTTCTCCAGCCAAATATGATTTTAAATAATGAAACTTTTGGCAGTTGGTGAGGCTCGAGTTGTTTCCAATAGATCCCTTGAACATATCAGAAAAATGACGCCAGTCCTCATAGTTTCCAGAAAAAGTTGGCAACTTAATTCGCTCGAAATGTAAGTCCGCATGATTCCTAGAATTGTGAGTACCTTCTGTATTGGCATCAAGTTGCTGGCCAGTTGCTGATGCAAAAGAGCCGTTGGCTCCTCTTTTTTCTTCTCTTAAATCTTCCAGTGCTCTGCCCAGCAGAGCATACGTTTGAAAATGCTTTGACTCGTATTGATCAAAATCCACATCTGGATTTACCCAATCAGGCTCTTCCTGGAATTCGTACAACTGCTCAGTGAGTTGTAGAAAACGATTGTAATTCTCCTGCAATTGTGTCAAGCGTGCTTCATACGCAGATATTACATTGATTTCTTGAATGAAAGACTCGGCCTTGTTAAATGCACGTGTTATTTGGGCTTCGCAGAAGCCGCGCTGTTGAATCACACTCCTCATCGCGCACGATAATAATTGAACGAGCCACAATTAAATAATACTGCCCCGTACTTGCACTTCAGTTGAGATTCGGTTCGTAGGACCAAAAAATATTTGTAAATGAATTAAACTGTTAGTGGACTGTATTTTGTATAGCTTTATTAACTTTGGGGCAAACAATAATTGTCGGTCAGACGCGATGAGCTGTGGCTGCGTTGGTTGCAGAAATGTGACTGACTTCAAATACATACACGCGAAGAAGATGCCAGCGAAGCAACTGTACAACTGTATAAAAAAAGGGAATGAGAGAAGAGGTTTCTATGTGTGTGTGCTGCAAACGTTGACGCTAACATCGTCTTGAATGAAATGGAACGAATGAATCGAAACACAGTAGTTACAAAATACATATATGCTTAATTTCTAAGTGAGATTGGGATTTAAATTTCAGAGGACGAATAGTTCCCAAACAGATAGGTTTCGGGGACACCAAACTGAACATGACAGAATGCATGAATTATTGCAAAGGGAACAGCTCGCAGGCGAGAGTGTTGACGACTTCATTCATGCGATGCGGCAACTCGCATCTCGGTTGTGCAAACCTCTGCGGGACCGCGACTTGGTGAAGATCGTGAAACGGGGACTGCGCGACAACATAGCTCGCTATGTGTATGCGATGGACATCTTTACATTGGATGATCTAAGGGAAGAGTGCGTCGAAGTAGAGAGAGGAATTGGTCGACGGGGGCGTTCCTCTTACCACATGCAGCCAAGATACCCTGTTGGCACCAAAGCAATGGTCAGCGAAGCTCGAGCTGGGTCGGAGGATGAAGATCCGGTCACAAGTGTGGACGAAATCCGCCAGGGAGGCAGACGGCCAATTAGAGTCGGATGCTGGAACTGTGGAAAGGTAGACCACGGTTTTCGTGACTGTGATAACACCGAAAGAAAGGGGTTCTGCTTTCGCTGCGGACGTCCAGATGCGATTGCGCCGAAGTGCCCAGAATGCGCGGACAACGGGCGGCTGAGTGCGGTGAGAGCGGTGAACGCGCGCTCAGCGACCAATCCCGCAAAGGATGCTCGCGAGAATTAGGAGATGAAAATAAAATTAAGGTAGATAATAAGGCATGTCAGTTGAGGAATAGTTTAAGATACTTACCATATGAGGAGAAGATTCGCAGATACTTAGAGGCGCGAAATAGGATATTTGAGGAACGACGCCTAGGTGGCATGCGCTTGGTGTCAGTAAGGGTAAAGAAAGCTCGGGAACGCTACAAACGGAGACGAGCTGTGAGACGCCAAGTGGTCGAGGCAATCAAGCGAGGAGGAAGCACCGATCCGCGAGTATTTGCTGAAGTGTCCATCCTAGGAAGAAGCGTCAATGGACTTTTGGGCACAGGAGCTAGTGTAAGCTTGTTAGGTCAAGGCAGTCGAGAGTTCCTCACAGAATTGGATGTCCAAATACAGAAATATGTATCGATAGTGCGAACGGCATCAGGTGACGATCGTTCGATTATTGGGCGAGTCGAATTACCAGTCCAGTATGGAAATCAGACGAAACTGATAACGTTTTTTGTCTGTCCGTATTTGGAGCAGCGAGCATATTTCGGTATCGACTTCCGGAGGACTTTTGAGTTGGCTCCTGCCGTCCTAGGTTCCGCGTCCCAAGGAGCAGAGCAGACCCAGGTGGCTGAGCTCTTAGCGCAGCAAATGGAACACTACAGGGAAGAAGATGAAGAAGAAGCGGTTAATCCATAGTGCTGGGAGTTACCTGAAAAGGAAAGAGAAGAGTTAGATTTAGTGAAAGCAAAGTTTCTGGCATTCGAAGAGGTTGGCTTGGGAAAGCAATGGCTGTCTTTCCCAAGCCAACCTCTTCGAAACATATTATTGAGCTGGTCCCAGGGGCTCAGCCGTTTAAAGATAGACCTTATCCACTGTCTCCCGCAATGCAGAAAGTGGTGCATGACGAGGTGGATAAAATGCTTGCTTTGGGGGTCATCGAGGAAAGTTGCAGTCCGTGGAGTAACCGCACGACTGTAGTGCGACGGCCGGACAAAGATCGCTTCTGCCTCGATGCCCGCAAATTGAACATTTTGACAATTAAAGGCGCATATCCACTTCCTTGCATTGAGGGAATCCTCTCTAGGATTGATCAGACACATTTCATCTCCAGTGTCGATCTTAAATTTGCATTTTAGCAGGTCGAGTTGGATGAGAGCAGCAGAGCATACACAGCCTTCACGGTACCAGGCAGGCCATTGTACCAGTTCAGAACCATGCCCTTTGGTCTCTGCAACGCTGCTCAACGCTTAGTCCGCTTAATGGATAAAGTAATCCCGGCGGAGTTAAGATCAAATACATTCGTGTATTTGGACGACCTCCTCATCATATCGGCAGACTTCACGAGCCATATGAAACATTTAGAACGGGTGGCCAAATGTCTGCGGGAGGCAAATTTGACAATAGGTTTAAAGAAGTCAAAATTTTGCTGTAAAAACTTAAAATACCTCGGATTTGTAGTCGGTGAAGGATCGCTAAGAATGGATCCAGATAGGGTAGTGACGATCCAGAAAATACCGGAGTCGAGAACGGTAAAAGAAGTTCGAGGATTTCTGGAAACAACGGGCTGGTACCGCAGATTCATTAAGAATTTCGCCACTATAGCAGCTCTATTGACAGAAACGCTAAAGAAAAAGCCAGGAGGAAAATTCCGGTTAACTGAAGAGGCGGTTGAAGCAGAAGGAAATTTTAAGGCAGCTCTCACATCCGCACCAGTATTGGTTCACGCTGATTTTGCGAAGCGGTTCTACATTCAATGCGACGCGTCCCATGTAGGAGTAGGAGCGGTTTTGTTCCAAAAGGATGCTGAGGAACACGAGCGACCTATTGCCTTCTTCTCTGCCAAGCTCAACAAGCACCAGATTAACTATTCGGTGACAGAGAAGGAGTGCCTGGCAGCGCTATTGGCTATCCGAAAATTTAGGCCATATGTAGAAGGAATGCCATTTACATGCATTACAGACCATGCGAGCCTTAAATGGTTAATGTCCATGAAGGACCTTAGCGGAAGATTGGCTCGATGGTCGTTGCAGCTTCAGGGGCATGACTTCTGCATTGAGCATAAAAAGGGTAGCGAGAACGTTGTGGCAGACACGTTGTCTCGCAGCGTAGAGGAAATCCTCATAGTTCCGGAAGAGGTGTTGGGTTTCGAGACGACAGCCTTTGAGTCAGAAGAATATCAAGCGATGGTCGGGGAAGCTCAGCAAAATGTTGAATTCTTACCTGATATTCGTGTCGAGAACGGGGTACTATTCAAACGAATGGCAGGCCAATGGGAAGACGAGCTCAAAAAAACCGAATGGAAGCTATGGGTGCCCTCAGAGGTGACGTCTACATTGGTGGAGAACGCTCATATAAATGAGAAAGCGGCTCATGGAGGCGTGGCGAAGACTTTAGAGAAACTTCGAAGGCAGTATTACTGGCCAGGCATGACCGTCCAAGTGCGCAGGTTCATCAAACAGTGTGAGACCTGTAAAGAGACGAAAGCGCCGAAATTTAGAATGGGTGTAGGAATTGGTCAGCAGGTGCAAACCGAGAGGCCATTCCAAAAGCTTTATATCGACTTTCTCGGCAAATATCCACGTTCCAAGCAAGGGCATGCGTGGATCTTTATCGTGGTAGACCACTTTTCGAAATATACGATGTTAAATGCCATGCGAGAAGCCACTGCCACCAATGTCGTTGACTTTCTAGTCCATGAAGTATTTTATAGGTTTGGAGTGCCCGAGATAGTACATTCGGACAATGGGCGTCAGTTCGTGTCCAAAACATTTCAGAAGATGATTGAAGCGTTCGGGGTTAGGCATATCAAAACACCAGTTTACTCCCCGCAGAGTAATGCTTCGGAAAGGGTGAACCGGAGTGTGTTGGCAGCGATAAGAACCCACTTAAATGAGGACCATCGGGAATGGGATGTGTATTTGCCAGAAATACAGGTGGCAATTCAGAACGCTGTCCATTCCGCAACAGGGGTAACACCATTCTTCTCCGTGTTTGGACATCATGTGTTTTTAAATGGCGCACACTATAGGTTAGCTAGGAAACTCAAATCTATGTGCGACCACGAAGTGGTCGATCTGAGCAACGCGGAAAAACTCTAAGTCATTCGGGATCAGGTCCAACAGCGTCTCCAAACGGCGTATGATTCATATTGCCGCTTGCAATATGACAAGCGAGCGCGAGTGTTCCTTGCGCAGCCTGGCCAGGAAGTATACCGCAGGAATTTTGTATTGAGCGAGTTCAGCAAGGGCTTCAATGCGAAATTCGCACGGAAATTCCTGAAGGCGAGGGTCGTAAAGCCAGTGGGGAGTAATGCGTAACTTTTAGAAGATCTGCAGGGTCGTAACCTCGGCGTGTATCATGCCAAAGACATTCGAGTCTGACCTGTAGGTGGGGAGAAGAAGAAGAGCGTCACAAAGTACACTTGGTCCGCACAGATATGAACATATACTTCCCGGCTAAGAAGTGGGGTGTCCCACGTTGGGCGCGGCAGGATCTTTTGGAGGGCATGTCGGCTGGCTTCTGAAACGCGCTATACAATGCCCACAATGATGTCTTCGCTTGATTTTCCAGGAAGCGTCGCTCGAAATAATTGCGTGGTGTTGGCATTGCTTACAGTTTGTTTGTAGCTTGGTGTCAAGGATTGGCAAATTGACGATAGAATCGTTGTAGATGTGTGCGATAGGTCGATAGTTGTCAGGGAGGGAGGGGAAAGCGCCCTCAGTCGGGCGATAAAGGCGAAATCGGTTGAAGGGGAAAGGTGTCGGTATCCCGCTCTGATGGTTCTAGGACAGTATCGGGGGGCGAGGAAGCGACAATTAAAGATTAGGCGTCTTTCTCGCACTCGAGTAGTTGCAGATGTTGGCCTTGGCCTTGGAATTGGTCATTGAACCATGACGGCGGGAAATTGGGTCAGCTGAGGAATTTTGGGAAGGTGGAACGAGGACATATAGGGATCCGAATCGGCCGCCATTCCGACAGTAAGACAGCAAAGCGACCACCAGAAAGGTGTTGAGTCTGTCAAAAAGAAAAAAATTTAATCAAAATTATATAGTAAAAAGTAAGGTGAAAGTGAGAGTTATATGTTCAAAACTAATTAGAAATTTTCAAATGCAGTCTACTGCTCGGAATTCCATTGGTGGTCGGAGATTCGACAAGAAATAAAATCCTGGGTCGGAGAAGAAAAAAACGTGAGTGTAGTAATTGTGGATGTGGACTAGGAGGACTCTAACGCTCCTCGGGGCTTTTGTGTTTTCAGCGTGGTCAGACGGATAGAAATATCGCCACTGGCCACGGGAATTTATTGGAGTGGTACGCCAAAAAAAGTGCAGATTTGTCGGGCTGACAGTCCCACGGGCACTCGCAAATTGTAAAAAAAAAACACATTCTCACCCCAGAATCACCCGAGTAGTGTGTGTAGAGGTGACCATTCATGCCAGGAGGCAGAGACGACACTCGCCACGTCAAAATATCCACCCTTAGGGGATAGTCTTAGTTTTCTTAATTTTTTTTGTTTGTTTTTTTTTTTATTCTTAGGTATATACTTATTTCAATTATTTATTCATTTCATATTTATTATTTATCTATATTGTTCGCAGCAGAACGCTATCTAATTTGTCATAATTCATTTCATACTTAAATATCATTTCATTAATCCTATAACGTAAAATCACATTGAGTTGTTAACTTGAAGCAACTATTTATATTGTTAAATCACGAGTAACGACCTTCCCTAATCACTGAAATCACGCAATATTTTGTAACGATCAAAGGTGTCATCGCTGACACCCAACCACTCTGCAACTTGATCCGCAAATTAAAGCTAACATAATTTTGATCGGCCTCTTTTATTTTAAAATCTATTAAGTAAATTGGCGAAGGGGATATAAAACAATATCTCCTCGAAACATTGGTGACCCCGACGTGATCTTGGATCAAGTTGCAAATCGGTTTCGTTTAATTGTTGCAAAATAAACAACAATATTCGCTGTCTTGGCGCTGCAGCCAGACACACACACACACACACAAGCGGGCTAAGTGCGGTTTTCGGTGTTGCAGAATTAACACAAATCGATGTGTATTCTCGCCTAGCGTTATTATATTTCGGACAATATATATATAACCAAGCTGTTTTAGCACTATTCGGTGCCAAAAACACATATCTCGGTACATCGAAGTCCCATTAGCATACGCGCATACACACACATACATTCAAACATTCGAAGTGCAGTTCAGTGCAGTGTACAAGAAAACATACATAAGTGCATTGGCGATGCAACGGTAATCCGTGTCTCGCGTTTGCCCAGTTGTTCTAACTTTGACTTTGTTCGATTTCAAGGGCATTTCGGTCGCTGACCTACCGCAATAGTCAAATTCGTCGCGCCAAATTTTCTGTCGTACAGTGAGCACTCATCATAATGCCTGATCCACCCACCACGGCCAAGGGCGAGCTACCCCCCAGTGAGATCGACTTTTTTCGGGCCAAAGCTGCATCGGTCAAACGCCAGATGTCAGCCACCACCAGATTCATCAAAACCGAATTGCAAAGCTTTGATGAGTCTGATCTGCTGGTTCGCCTTAAAGTGATCGAAAAAATGAATTGCGAATTTGACGAATTTCAGACTCGCCTTGAGAAACTCGATTTATTGGAACTGGATGGCGACGCAAGATCGGACTTTTCCCAGGTCTATTGTGAGGCATGCTCAACCCTCTCTCGAAAATTGGATGCGCTTGGAAAATCTCGCGGTTCTTGTGTCAATTCAACAGTGATCTGTAATGATAATGGCCAATCTCATCACTTCAGTCACAACGCATCGCAGTCTCATGCCCGTAGATCGCATTTGCCAGAGCTTCAATTGCCCAAGTTCAGCGGCTCTTACGAAGATTGGCCTGACTTCTACGCTATGTTCCGCACTGTGATCGATAATGAGGAGGATCTGAGTAAGCTTGAAAAATTCCAACATTTGCGCGCTTGCTTGGATGGTGCTGCGTTGGGCACAATCAAGGCACTGGAACCTTCAGATGCCAACTACGAAAAGGCGTTAGAGTTACTTATCAATCGATTCGATAATAAATTGCTCCATTTCCAGGCACACGTGCGGGCTATTTTTGCATTACCAGGTGTAGAGAAAGGATCAGCTTATGGGTTACGCGAGTTGAGTGACGAAATCAATTCGCATCTGCGAGCGCTAAGCTCCATGTCAACGCCAGAGGAGCTGTCTGACGGTCTACTTATTCACATCATCAGCCGCAAACTGGACCAAAATACTCAGGAGAGATGGGAAGAAGCCTTGCCTGCAAGCAAATTACCCAAGTGGAGGGATATGGCGTCTTTCCTAGACAAAAGATGTCGCATGCTGGAAAATTTGGAATGCGCTATGGTAAAGGCACCTAGCCAACAGGTGGGAAAAGCCTTTATAAAACCTAAAGCTAGCACCCTTATTGCATATTCATCAAATCATAACACTCCATCATGCCCATTTTGCGGTTCGAAGGAGCATTTTCTATCCAAATGTTCCCGGTTTTTGAATTTATCGCCTCACTCGCGCCACAAGGAAGCAAAACGCATGCACCTTTGCCTGAACTGCCTCCGCAAAGGTCATGGCCTACAGCAGTGCAGATCGGGGCATTGTAAACATTGCCAGTACAAGCATCACTCGTTGCTTCACATGGACTCAGGCAACACTACTCATGCTTCTCCGCCTGCACAACTTGCACCTGCCCCTCAGGTGCCTAGCTCATCAACTCTGATTTCGACCTCATCAAATGCTTCTCCTGACTCTCTGAACACCAAGCCCTCAGAATACGTGTTGCTCCCAACGGCCATAATATATGTCAAAGGACGCTCTGGTGGTTTTCTGCCATGCCGCGCTTTATTGGACTCTGCCTCTCAGCTGAATTTTATCACTACACGCCTAGCTAATCAGTTGCAGCTAAAAATGCATAGGTCCAATATATGTATTTCGGGCATCGGTGAATCATCTCTATCATCTGACAAATCGGTTGAAATTTCTGCTCACTCGCATGACAACGGATGCAGCGCTTCATTCTCGGCTGTTGTGACGCAAACCATAACAGACTATCAGCCTCATTACGACTTAAAGGTTCAAGGATGGAGCATTCCGAAAAACGTTACTCTGGCTGATCCACTATTCTTCAAGTCTCAACGGATTGACATTCTGCTCGGTGCTGGTCTATTCTTTGACCTAATGTGTGTTGGTCAAATACGCATGAGCGACAACTTGCCAACTTTGCAAAAGACCAGACTCGGCTGGATTGTATCTGGTGGCCTTACTCATGGTTCACCTAAGCATTCCTCTCTGGCCGCTCTTCTTAAAGAATCTCAGCTGCTCACGGTAGAGGAACCACTCGCAGACATAGTTGAGCGTTTTTGGGAAATCGACAGTTGCTGCGGCTCTGAACCGTACACTTCCGATGAGGACGCTCTTTGTGAGCAGCTTTTCCTTCAAAATTACACGCGTCTCGATTCTGGTCAGTACTCTGTTCGTCTTCCTGCCAGAACCAATTTTGATGCATTGGGGGATTCATATCAGAGAGCTTTACGGCGTTTTAAGTCTCTGGAAGCCAAACTATCAAAAAATCCTCAATTGAAGAAGCAGTACTCAGACTTTTTGAAGGAATATTTGAACTTAGGGCACATGTCCCTAGCATCCAAGCAGCTAGTCAAGCCGCAATTCTTTTTGCCACACCATTGTGTACAGAAGCCGGACAGCACCTCAACTAAGCTGCGTGTTGTTTATGACGGCTCAGCGACAACTACCTCTGGCGTCTCTTTGAATGACTTATTGTTGGCTGGCCCATCTATCCAGCCTAAGATTTTTATCACGCTCATTCGATTTCGATTTTTTAAGGTTGCTGTTGGGGGAGAACACCATTTGAATTTGAATTTCTGTTTACCTTTGAATTTATATTTATCGATTACTACCTTTTAAGTATAACATTGTTATGGTATGAATTTACTCCAGGATGGCAACGCCAATCTTGCTCTCATTACGTTCTTTCTTTCTACTATTCTACCTCCTCTCTTGACTTCATTCAACTCTTGTAAAATATCACTTAGTCAGTAAGCATTGAAGCGCCACAGAGCGAACATCGGCACGAAGCCAAAATTAAACAAAGACAGTTATAACGTGAGGCAGCGCATTTTCCTTCACAATTTGGCACCAACCTGGAGAGACGACAATTTTACAGGATAACGTGAATGTCCTACTACCTCAATTTACCTGGCCGAGAAAGCGGCCAACATATTGGCGACCGTGACAGGACACAGCTTGTTTGCAGATAAGTTGTCGTCCAATTGAGATCAGTTGGATTCACATATTTCATAAAATTATTGGCTGCTCGCAGATTGGTGTATGGAGTTCTGAGGCATCATCTGAAGACCGACTGGACGTGGTGTACTGGCGATTGGTATTCCGCACACAGAGATCCATTGTTTCAGACGCATCCCAAACTTCATCTCTAACCTGGCCCGGCACGTGGACATCGCAACCACACCCCCCTTCTGCAACTCTCCATGCACTTTGCATAGCTCAAAGGCGATAGAAAAGAACCGCAAGTACACACAAGTAAATTGGCATACGCTAAAGCCAGAGTTACCGTTTATACATGCACGCACACATTTGTATGTATATAGGTACATTGTCTTAATACAAACATACGTTGTCCCGTTGGTTATTATTTGCTACACTTTGCATCACATTCGTCTCCGCTCCGGTATACAGGGTGTACACTCATGAGCTAAAGTACGTATGCAACTACATACACATACACATGCACATCGAAAAGACAAAGCTGTGCCAAAGTAGAACAGTAATAGCAAAGACAAATTAGGTGTACAAGTTCTAAGCAAATAAAGGTTGATCTGTTTTCTAAGGTTGTTGGTTCTGCTGTTTAGATTTTGCCTAACGATTCTACATTGAATTTTCTCTACATCAAATTATCTACACGGCTGATTACCTACATACATGATACAGAATGGCTGGCAACAATGACGACAACTCCACAGGCACAAGTCAACCGAACCAAGCGGCAACAAATGAAGCAAAATTGATTAGTCTTCGTTCGCAACGGACCCTGTTTGAACGACATATTAAAAACATTCATGATAGGGTAAGGTCAAGTGGAAATCGAGAGGATGCAGGCGTGCTGACTTGTAGACTCCAGATTCTAGAATCCCACTACCGTCAGCTGAATCAAATTCAGACACAGATAGAAAATTTATGTTGCACAGATAGCGAACGAGCAGATCAGGAGGAACGATTTATAGCGGCCAAGGTTAGCATCACATCACTTATACAGAATAGGCGCTCCACAAATGAACAAAGTGCAGACGACTTGAACAACTCAACAAGCCCAGGAGCAGTCCACAGCAATAGACTGCCAAAGCTAAGATTGCCTCACTTCGACGGCAAATATGCAACCTACAAACGGTTCAAAAGTTCTTTCGTCAATTTAGTGCACAACGACCCTCACGTACCTACAATAGATAAGTTCAATTATCTGTTGAGTTGTCTGTCAGGATCTGCCTTAGAGGTTGTGCAATCTTTCCAGATAACAGATGACAACTACATAAAGGCTATGGAACGATTGGATGCGCGCTATGACAACGACGTTCTCATTTTTCATGATTGTATATCAAGTCTTTTTACTCTTCCTGCAATGAAGCATCCGGAAGCGATGGCATTGCAAAGGCTCATAGACAATGCGTCCGCCATACGGGGATCATTGCTCTCGATCGGATCTGCTGAGGAAATTATGAATTCGGTACTAATTCATCTTCTTCTGTCTAAGGTAGATGCTGAAACCAAATCAAAATACGATGAAAAGCAAAGTTATGATCAACTTTCTACATGGGAGGATTGTTGCAACATCCTCAATCGCCGCTGTCAATTTCTGGAAGGACAAAGGGCTTCTCAACCAGAACAGCGCAACTCGACTCCAAGGAGCAAGCAGCCAACGGGCTCAAAAACCTTTCTAAGCACGGCAGCAGAATGTTTACACTGCCAATCAAAGGGGCACCATATCGGACGGTGCAAATCATTTATAGAATTGTCTCTACAACAACGCAACGATGTAGTTCGCAATGCTGGAGTTTGCTTTAACTGCCTGTACAAGGGTCACAGGGTAAACAACTGCCAGTCTAAATCTCGATGCAGAGTGTGTGGATCAGCGCATCACTCACTTTTGCACCGCATTGTACACGGATCAAGTACAAACACAACACCCACGGTTCCCAACGTGGTCACATCACCGAATCATTCACAATTGACCAGTAGTACTTTACTTGCTCGTACTGCTAGACAAGGCATTATTCCGACTGCTCTTGTTCGAGTCAGAGACAAGAGTGGCCAATGGCACTTACTTCGAGCACTACTTGACTCGTGCTCAGAGGTAAGCTTTATGACTGAAGAAACGGCAAAACGGTTGCACCTCGACAGGCGTCGAGTGCACCAGGAAGTAAGCGGCATATCTGATGGCAGGCAAACCATAAACTTTAATGTTTCTGCAACACTAAAATCTCGAGTTTCGAATTTTGAATGGTCTTCAACTTTTTCAGTCATTAAGAAAATTTGTGCGACACAGCCTGCACAAAGATACGATATATCATGCTTGAATTTCCCACCTAATGTTGAGTTAGCTGATCCTCAATTCTTTCAGCCTAACAAAATTCACCTTCTTATTAACACTGAAGGATTTTTCGATGCCATTCGAGAAGGCAAGATGACTTTGGGTGACGGCATGCCCATTCTGTTGAATACCGCATACGGATGGATTGTCGGCGGAAACCTTGGATGCTGCAAGGCAAGGCAGCCACAACGATGCCACTTTACAAAAAATGAGGATACCCTTCAGTCGTCACTAAATCGATTTTGGGAAATTGAAGACTACAAACTAAATGCAACAAAATACTCGGAAGAAGAACAGCTCGCTGAAGATCACTTTCGACAAACAGTCACCACACGCCAGGACGGCAGAATACAGGTCAGGTTGCCATTCAAAGTGACGCCAAACGGAATTGGAAGCTCACACAGGAGTGCACTGACAAGATTTAAATCACTCGAACGTAGACTTGATCGTGATGATCAACTCAAGAACGCATATGTAGAATTCATGCAGGAATATGAATCTCTAGGACATATGTCCCTTGCAAAGAATGTAGATGCCAATAAACCTCACTTCTACATCCCACATCACTGTGTTTTAAGGCCAGAGTCCCTTACAACACAGCTGCGCGTCGTATTTGACGCCTCGGCAAAAACAAGCTCAGACCAATCATTGAACGAACTATTGGCCGTTGGACCAACAATTCAACAAGACCTAATAACTACATTTTTGGTATTCCGTCTAAACAGATACGCACTTACGGGAGACATCTCGAAGATGTACCGACAATTTGTCATGCACAAGGAAGACAGACGGTTCCAACTAATATTATGGAGATCTGCGGCAGGGAGTGAGATTCAGACATATGAATTAAACACAGTCACTTACGGGATGTCTGCAGCACCATTTCTCGCCATAAGAGCATTGTACCACATTGCAGATGAACACGAAAAGGAACATCCAGTAGGAGCATCAACCTTGCGCACTGACTTATACGTCGATGACTTGCTCACCGGCGCAGATGAAATCGAAGAACTGCAACAGAAAAAGGATGACATCGTCAAATTGTTGGCCAAGGCTGGCTTGCACTTAACGAAATTCAGCAGCAACTCCTTTAAAATCATTCCAACGTCCGAAGACGAAGTATTTATCAAGCTGGAGGACCAAGATGTCACAAAAACGCTGGGAATGGCATGGCAGCCAAATTTAGATGTCTTTCGTTTTCGATTCAAGATCCAATGTGCTGAACCTTATACTCGTCGATCAATTTTATCTGTTGTTGCACGAATGTTTGATCTCCTAGGATTCATCAGCCCAGTAATTATTCGCTGTAAAATTTTATTGCAGGATCTTACATTACAGGGGCTCGAGTGGGATGCACCAATTTGCTCCGAACTACTGATTCGTTGGAAAGAGCTATTACAGGATCTACGGGATCTTTCGCATCTGCAGATCCCACGATTTGTCCACACTTCTCATACAACCAAATCGGAAATACATGGGTTTTCCGACGCGTCCGAACGAGCATATGGTTGTTGTATATATGTTAGAACGGAAACAGAAGAGGGAGTTAAAGTGAATTTGCTTGTCGCAAAGTCCAAAGTAGCACCTACTAAGGTGCAATCAATACCTAGACTCGAACTTTGCGCGGCAGTACTGCTTGACCGAACATGGCAGAAATTCGCTACAAAATTAAACACATACGTCAAGCACATCTATTTTTGGACGGACTCAAAAATTGTACTCCAATGGATGCAGATGCACGCATCCAAGCTGAATTGTTTTGTGGCCAATAGGGTCTCCGAGCTTCAACAATCTAAAGATGACATTACTTGGCAACATGTTCCGTCAAAAAAGAATCCAGCCGATATTGTATCCAGAGGATGTCGCGCACTGGATCTACTCTCCAATGATTGGCTAACAGGGCCAGAATTTCTGCGTCATTCAGCTGACAAATGGCCAGAACAAATGGATCAACTCCCGCCGCCTATAGAAGTTCGTACGAAAGCAGTATTAGTCTGCAAAGCTCTAGATGGAACCCAGATGCCGTCAACATTGAACCAAATCATCGACAATTGTTCCTCATATACACGGATCCTACGAATCCTATCGTATATGTACCGCAGCGTAAACAAAGTCAAACCCGACATCACTCTAACACCAGAGAGAATAATTCATATACCGTCTATGGAATTGAATCAGACTTTTTGGAGAATTATTTCAAGAATTCAGCTAGAAACATATACAGCAGAGCTAGCAGCCTTAGGAAAAAACAAGATTTTACAACCTAGCTTACAAAGGCTTTCGCCATTCGTACATGAAATGACCCTAAGCGATGCTAAAGTGTGTGTGATGAGAGTTGGTGGTAGGCTAGCGCAGGCAGAAATACCATATGACGCAAAGTTTCAGGCTTTGCTACCTCAGAACCATCGTTTCACAAAACTCTATATTGAGTTCCTACATAAGACAAACCTACATGCAGGCCCCAAGGTTCTTCTTTCACTACTTCGGGAGAAACTGTGGGTCATCAACGCGAGAGCATTGATCAGGAAGGTGGTTCGTGACTGTACAGTTTGCTTCCACTACAAGCCACGCTGTATGCAGCAAATGATGGGAGACTTACCAGCAGATCGGGTGCGCGGTGAAAGACCATTTTTAGTCACCGGCGTCGATTTCTGCGGCCCATTTCTTACAACTTATCGAATCAGAGGCAAACCACCCTACAAATCATACTGTGCCATATTTGTTTGCTTCTCCTCGAAGGCAGTCCATATCGAACTAGTATCGGAGCTGTCAACAAACGCCTTTTTGCTCTGCATCCGAAGATTTGTCGCTCGACGTGGGATTCCTCTCCGTCTGTTTTGCGACAACGCAACAAATTTCGTAGGCGCAGCCACGAAGTTAGCAGGATTTAAGGATCAAATGCTTAACAAGAACGCTCTCGACTTAATTCATGGCTTTTGTATTAATAAAGGTTTCGACTTCTCATTTATTCCCCCTAGAGCGCCACACTTTGGAGGCCTCTGGGAGGCAGCGGTGAAATCCGCCAAATCATTGGCTCTGAAGAACATGGCGAATGCGCATCTAACCTTTGAAGAGCTTCAAACTTTGTTCATTGACGTCGAAGCCATATTGAACTCCAGGCCAATCTCACCTGCAACGGACGATCCAAGTGACACAAGCGCAGTCACTCCCGCACATCTATTAATTGGAGTTCCGTTAACAAGCGCTCCTGAAGAGCCTCTTTTTCACTCCAGCGACGATCCCGAGAAGCGACTTCGCTACCTAGACCGGTGGCAGAGGATTACTTATCTAAAACAACATTTCTGGGCATCGTGGCAGCGAGACTATCTTCATACACTCCAACAGCGAGGAAAGTGGACCAAGGAGCAGCCAAACATTTCTGAGGGTCAACTTGTAATCGTACATGAAGACAACACACCGCCACAACAATGGTTATTAGCCAGAGTCGTGGCAGCTATTCCTGGAAAGGACGGACGGATCCGGGTTGCTGATGTTAGAACCACAAAGGGAATTTTCCGTCGGCCGATCCACAAACTCGCACCTCTTCCGATCCCTACAACCAATTAGTCCTTGAAAGTGATGCCTTTCAACGCGGGGAGGATGTTGGGGGAGAACACCATTTGAATTTGAATTTCTGTTTACCTTTGAATTTATATTTATCGATTACTACCTTTTAAGTATAACATTGTTATGGTATGAATTTACTCCAGGATGGCAACGCCAATCTTGCTCTCATTACGTTCTTTCTTTCTACTATTCTACCTCCTCTCTTGACTTCATTCAACTCTTGTAAAATATCACTTAGTCAGTAAGCATTGAAGCGCCACAGAGCGAACATCGGCACGAAGCCAAAATTAAACAAAGACAGTTATAACGTGAGGCAGCGCATTTTCCTTCACAATTTGGCACCAACCTGGAGAGACGACAATTTTACAGGATAACGTGAATGTCCTACTACCTCAATTTACCTGGCCGAGAAAGCGGCCAACAGTTGCCATATGTGGAGATATCTGTAAAATGTATCGGTGCGTGCGTGTGACGCATCCAGACGAGTACCTGCAGTGCATTCTATGGCGCGAAAATCCAGAAGATGACATCGACATTTACACATTGGATACTGTCACTTATGGAACCAAGCCAGCCGCATTTTTGGCCATTCGCGCGATGCATCAACTAGCTAATGACGAGGAGCATGCATTCCCATTGGCTGCCAAAGTTGTCCGCAGAGATTTTTACGTGGATGATCTAATTTCTGGAGGGAATAGTACCGAAGAGGCTGCTGAAATTCTGAAGCAGGTCAAGGATATGCTGCTCAGAGGACATTTTCCTATTCGGAAGTGGTGCTCAAACGAACCTGCAGCTCTTGAGGGTGAATCTGAGTCTGATCGAGAGAAATTGATTAAATTTCATGATGGATCGGATATCATCAAAGCTCTTGGTTTAGCTTGGGACCCTAAATCTGACCACTTGCTCTTCAACTTTTCGCAAATCGTACCAGAGAGCCGAGGAACCAAAAGAATCATTTTAGCAAATATCGCTAGATTTTACGACCCCCTAGGATTGATAGCGCCCCTCATCACAAGGCTGAAAATATTTCTGCAAACGCTATGGAAGGAGAAGCTGAACTGGGACGAGAGCCTACCACAGTCGTTGCAGTTCTCATGGGATGAACTCACTTCTCAGCTATCATTCGTTTGCAGCCTGAAATTTCCGAGATTCGTCATGATCCCAATGGCTACTTACGAGATCCACGCATTTTGCGACGCATCCATGAACGCGTATGGCGCTTGCTTGTATGTTCGCTCTGAAATTCACGGGACAGTCACATCTCACTTACTTTGTGCAAAATCCAGGGTAGCACCATTAAAAACGCTTACGATCCCAAAACTTGAACTTTCCGCTGCTCTTTTACTATCGGAGCTCATATCCAGCATTGCCAAGGACGTGCAATTCAGCTGCACATACCACTGTTGGTCCGACTCAACTATTGCACTTGCATGGATACGCCAAGCTCCATCTGATTTCAACGTTTTTGTCTCCAACAGGGTTTCCCAGATACAAGAGCGCACTAAGGAAATGACTTGGCATCACGTACCCTCCCAGATAAATCCAGCTGACATTTTATCACGCGGATGTACTCCTCTGGAGCTTCTGGATTCTCATCTGTGGCGTGAGGGACCCGATTTTCTAAAATCTGATCAATCAAAATGGCCGGAACCCATCAACCATTCAGATGAGCTTCCTGAACGTCGGCACAAATCTTTGGTCGCCTGCTATCATGAAGACCTATCATCCGGATGTAAATTTCTGAATTCCTTTGGAAAGCTTCAGCGCACATTCGCCTACGTTCATCGTTTCGTTATGCTGAAGGATAAGGAGTTGCCTCGTCAGAAGGGTCCTCTCACCGTGGAGGACATTAAAAACGGAACACTTCTCCTTATCAAAAACATCCAAAGGGTGCATTTCTCTGCAGATTACAGGACATTAAGCTCAAGCAAGCCACTCTCCAATAAGAGCGAGCTCCGATCGCTGCTTCCCATTCTGGATCCAAATGGATTGATGCGTGTTGGTGGACGGCTCCAAAACGCCGATCTGGATTTCGAGGCCAAGCATCCTCTTTTGCTACCCAAACGCCATCCCGTCACATTCGCAATCATCCTATTCTACCATGAAAGGTTTCTGCATGCTGGGTCGCAGAGTCTTCTTGCTGCGCTGCGCCAGAGATTTTGGCCCATCGGGGGACTAAAAGCTACTTCTAGCGTCATTAGCAAATGCATTCGCTGTTTTCGCCTGCGTCCAAAACTTCAAGAGCATGTCATGGCTCCTCTTCCTGCGGAACGAGTGCAGCCAAGCCCCACCTTTTATGTTACTGGAGTTGACTTTTGTGGGCCTTTCTATTTCAAGTCTGAGGTTCGAAATAGGCCACCTGCAAAATGCTACATTTCGATCTTCATTTGTTTTGCTACAAAGGCCACGCATCTTGAACTGGTTGAAGATTTGTCTACGCTGGCATTTATCGCTGCGCTCAAACGTTTCGTCAGCTTAAGGGGAAAGCCTCACACCATATGGTCGGACAATGCTACAAACTTCGTTGGAGCAAAAAATGAGCTTTCCGAACTAAGGCGTCTTTTCTTGAGCGACCCGCAACAAAGCCAGCTAACGGACGAGTGCCTTGCACTTGGCATCAACTGGCGTCACATCCCGCCTCGTTCTCCACATTTTGGAGGATTGTGGGAAGCAGCTGTTAAGGCTGCAAAATACCATTTTTATCGAGTCGTAGGAAATTCCACATTCACATTTCATGAATTTCGCACTCTTGTCTGCCAAATCTCTGCCATGCTAAACTCACGGCCGCTTTGTCCCATTACAGAGAACCCAGATGACCTGCAAGTACTCACGCCTGGCCACTTTCTTTGGGGAAAATCTAACGCCACCATCGACGAGCCCGATGTGACACACCTCAGCATAGGCCGCCTCAGCCGCTGGCAGCGCATTTGCCACTTACAGCAAGCCTTCTGGAAGAGCTGGTCCACGAGCTATCTTTTGTCACTGCAGGAGCGTGTAAAATGGCGTTCATCTCACCCCAATCTTCAGCAAGGCGACATGGTGCTTCTGAAGGATGACAACCTGGCTCCCCTCAAATGGTCGCTCGGACGAATCGACACAACAATTGCTGGAGAAGACGGTGTCGTGCGAGTTGTCATCGTTCGAACGCAGAGCGGCTTGGTGAAACGGGCTGTTTCAAAAATAGCTGTTCTGCCTGTCAAGACCACATCGGTTGAAAGCCTGCGACTTCCAACGGGGGGAGCATGTTCGCAGCAGAACGCTATCTAATTTGTCATAATTCATTTCATACTTAAATATCATTTCATTAATCCTATAACGTAAAATCACATTGAGTTGTTAACTTGAAGCAACTATTTATATTGTTAAATCACGAGTAACGACCTTCCCTAATCACTGAAATCACGCAATATTTTGTAACGATCAAAGGTGTCATCGCTGACACCCAACCACTCTGCAACTTGATCCGCAAATTAAAGCTAACATAATTTTGATCGGCCTCTTTTATTTTAAAATCTATTAAGTAAATTGGCGAAGGGGATATAAAACAATATCTCCTCGAAACATATATATATATATATATAATTTGTTTGTTATTGTCCTGTGGCGTCGTCCCTTGTTTCTGTACTGGCCTCAAGACTAGGAGTAAAGTTAGTCGTGTGACATGCCCCTAAACCATCCCAGTGGAGCTCCTTTAGGATAGGTGGGAGATTTTGTTGTGTTGGTCACTAAGTTATTGTCATAAAGTCACAAAGTTATTGAGGCAGGACAAGAACTGTGTACGTTCACAAAGCGGCAACTGAAAGGAAAAAGTAAATACGGATTAGTCGAATGTCAATAATTTAAGAGATCCAATCTTTGTCAATATATATATATATATGAAAAAAAAATGAAATGAAGTGCTAAGTTTTATGTTAGAGGGAGAGGGAGGTGGTGCTACCAGCATGGATTAAATCCGGTCCATATCGATTGGGTGATGCCTCTCGGAAACGGAGGAACATCACAGGAAGGGAGGGAACGCTGTGGCAAGTCCACCAAAGCCACCTGTTTTAAGGGTCCATGTTGTCCAATTGTCCGTCGTAGCTGATTTGCTTTTAATTTTGTTTTAGTTGTATGTGAGGAGTTTCTTTGTAGTGATGAGTTTACGTCGTGTTGGATTGCTAGGACTGCGGGCACGGGAAGATCCCCCCCTAAAGATGCGCTCAGCCAACCGGCACGCCCTCGAGATAAGCAGGTCCGTAACAAAATTCTCGATTCAAGAGCGAAATTCTTGATCCAAATATTGATCCCGGTCTTCTTAATCCAAGAGCTTTAATACTTTATCCAAGTACGAATCATTCTCAAATCAAGCAGAATAGTTCTTGGATCAAGTGCTAAACATACTCATATTCAAGATTGCTCATTCTTGAATCAAGGTTATACAGCATTGTCAAAAACTTAGAATGTTCTTCCTATTATCGAGAGCTCATCAGATTCAAGAGTAAGATCAGTTGATTTTTTACATTTTTTTTGAAAAATGTATTTCATGGAAAATTATTTATTAAGCCATGTTGCAAGTTTTAGCCAAGCAGCATTAGTCTTTGTCTGCCATATATTAGTCGAACAGAGGTCTCTCCATGCCAGCAATGCCATAACTGGTGGGGAATTCCAAAGCAACATAGGTGCAAAAATCCATTGGATGCATCTGAATTTCACTGCGACAGCTGCTGCTTTTTGGGCCTACCAGGTTAGCACAGGCTAATAATGAGTTTTCAAGTGCGAGTCAGGCAGAATAGACTGCAGGATGACGTACCCCCGTGTGTGTAGTGCTTGTGAATAATCCGCAAGTGTGAAAGAGCAGAAGAGTCTGCTAGTGTGCGAAAAGCTGAAAAAAGACAGCTAGTGAATGCAGAAAGAGACTGCCAGTGAGTGTGTGAACGCAGCAAGATCTGTCAAATTACCGCGAAATAAAGTGTTAGAGACACTTATAAACAAGTTGCTCATAAAGAGTAAGACGATTCAGCCCGTGCGTAATATCCGTACGGTTAAAGTCTGTGCGATGAAGCCTGTTAAACGCGACGCGAGTGCAAGTGGCAATCGCATCGATAATGCGGCCGCTTCGCAAAGTGAAACAGGTGTAATCGCCCAACTTAAAGCGGATATAGCAAAACTGCAACGGCTGGTGATGCAGCAGCAGGCGCAGTTGCAGCAGCATCAAGGCAACGGACGACAGCAACGGACGACGACATTCCCAACAACTAGGACGAGACCAATGAGCTTCCCTCGCTGGCTCAGGCCAAGAAAAAGAAGAAGAGAAATGCTAAGTCTCCGGTGAAGGAAAACGCACCTCAGCCTTCGACCCAAGAGAAAGCTATAGTGGTGAAAATTATCGAAGACAGCAAAGCGGGGCATTAGCCTCGCCAAGAACCACCACCAACAGGCCAACCTAAGAAGAAGCTAGCAAGGAGGCTGGGCATCAGCAGCGCCAAGACCAGCAGGACCAGCCCGTGAAAAGCAGCAGCAGCCAAAAATTCAAGCATGCCGATAATTGCCATGCACAATGTCAACCCGAAGGAATTGACGGGTATGTTGAGCCAACACATCGCAAAAAGTTTCTCCCTTAATATTATCAACAAGAATCTGACCCATATCAAAGAGTTATCATCAGAACACTTTGAAACTACTAGATCTGTGAATGACAACAACGTTAGTTACCACACATATACCCCTTGAAAACTTAACCTCCCTTCATTTTGGTTGAAGTCAGAATTTAATTAAATCCCTGACTTTTTGAAAAGTACAATTTAAAAGTTTGAGTTTCAAATAATACCTCTTTCGCATTAAGTTTAAAATTGTTAGCCTTTAAGATCATGAATGTTTATTTTGCAACACTGAAAATGTAAATGAGATATTATTAGACTAATATGGCATGTCACATGGAGCAAAAGTGACGCCGAGGACGGAGGCAAAATCACTAATTTGAAACGATGAACAATAATTAAAAAAAAATAAATGTGTTAAAATAAAACGTTGTTTTCTGCAACATTTTTCCAATTATGACGTGTTCTCAAATGGCCTGCGGACGATCCTCGAACTGAGAATATAACTTTGGAGCTTGGACATTTTGCTGGCCAACGACAGTGGAGCAAATGGAAGACATAAAGGTTACCTTTGGCGTGTAACAAATCTGGAAAATTATAGACCATAGTGCTTGTTTGTGTGTGAGGCAGTAGTTTGGCGTGAATAAGTAGATAAAAGCTGTATGTATTTGTCTGCGAGCCGCCATTTGACACACATACATATACAGAAACAGAAGACACTGAAATTTCACGAAGTGGAGTGCAAAAGAGACAGAAAAATTATTGTCAACGAGCCTTGACTTGAGTCAATTACAATAGAAATAAAATTGTGAAATTCTTTATTAGAAAAGAATTATAGCTGATGCCTAGATATAACACAAGAAGCCTTAAAATGAGTTCACACGAAGAACAGGGTCAACTTGAAGAAACCGTGCGCGAAAGGGATGATGACACGGACCAGTTTGATGTTTTGGTTAAATGCATGAGCGATATAAAATTATTAGTGCAACAAAATATTGCTATAACGGACCAGAACAGAAATGATATTAAACGAATATATCAACAAATTATTCAGGTTAATTGGTTGTCTATGCAAAGGTCATCAAATTCAAGGATGATTACAGAAATAAAGTAGCAACATCGATGGATGCAAACGTCTGAATCACCAAACCTTAAACCATAATTCAGCATACTGGCGACAACAACAACACAAGCTTCACAGCGAAGTAATGGCTTTTTATTCAAAATAATCCCTATAAATCTGTGTGGTCCAAATGACAGATTTGAAGCTTTTGCTCTTTTCGACGATGACATTAATGGATGAAGATATAGCAGTTAACTTGTGCTTAATAAGTAAGAAGGATTCATTATCACTACAGTGGTACAACAATAAAGTGACGACTGAAATGTCAATGAAGGTTAATTGTACCGTTATGGACAGGGAACAGACAGTCGAGTACACATTAAAAGGAATTCGCAAGGTTTTAAACCCTAAATTTACCAGAACAATCTTTTGAACGGAACTTATATAGACATCTGCAATCTATACCAGTTTCAAGTTATGGAAATGCCAAGCCAGTACTTCTTAAAGGGCTCGATAGCCTATACCTAGGGCTGTCAAATATTATTGTTGAGGACGGAAATAGGAAACCTGTAGCTTTAAAGACCAAATTGGGCTGGCTTGCATATGGACCAACATCCGATTCAACCCTGAAAACCCCGACTATGCTGCTTTTGAATAACAATCAAGCATAATCTGGTTAAAGAATATTTCACAGCGGACAACTTCGGCATAAATAATATGCCGGAGTAAGAACCAACTGACATTAAGCAGGCTAAAGAAATTACAGAAAGGACCTGCAGACGTGTAAACAATCGATTTGAAATCGATTTAACTTGGAAAGAGAAGGTAAAGCTGGCTGATAGCTATCCCATGGCAGAAAAACTATTATTTTGAATCGAAAAGAAGTTGAGACAGGACAAGGAATATGCAAGAAAATATAAAATTGAAATGGAAAAATATCTACAGAAAGGATATGCGAGGAAACTGACCAGCACAGAAATCAACAACAGAGAAGGAATTGTGTGGTATTTACCACATTTTGCTGTGCAAACGGTGCACAAACCTGACAAACTTCGTATAATTTTTGATGTTGCAGCAAAGGTTAACGGAATGTCTCTGAATACATCACTTCACAAAGGTCCAGACCAAGCTAAACCACTTATATCCACATTACTGCGCTTCCGTTTCAATCAATTTGGAGTTGCTGCGGATATTAAGGAAATGTTCTCCCAAATCAAGATACGATCAAAGGATCAGTCAGCTCAGAGATTTCTATGGCGAAATGGAGATACCTACTCAACCTGTTGAACATTTTGCAATGACTTCACTTATGTTTGGTGCAACTTGTTCACCATTTTGTGCCGAGTTCGTAAAGAACACAGACGCGATTGAGTATATCGACAAATTTCCGGAAGCAGTCAATGCCATGGTTCACAATCATTACGTAGATAACTTGGTAACGAGTTTCAATTCAGAAGAAGAAGCTATAACTATTTGTCAGCAGATCGTATACATACACAGCCAAGGAAGGTTTGAACTTCGAAACTTTATTTCAAACTCAGAAACAGTTCAGAGGATAATGAACGATTTACCGTGTGTCGAGAAAACTGTCAATATGGAAAGTCAAGGCACGAGCGATAAAGCTTTGGGTATGTACTGGAACACATAGAAAGATACTTTCCTGTTCGAGACAAAGTTTCACCGTATCCCAATAAATGTCATGAAGTGCAATGGCAAATGCAAATGATGGCAGTTTTTGATCCATTCGGTTTCATTGCAGACTTTCATCTCATTGCAAAGGTACTAATACAAAGAACATGGAGTTACCAAATGGATTGGAATGATCCCTTACCACAAGATATGCATAGGGCGTGGGTGAATTGGCGGTCTGAATTGCAAAATATGCAACGTTTCCAACTGCCACGCTGGTATTCATCAAGGTTAAGCGAAAAGAGTGTTCTACAGTTCCAAATAGATGTGGATGCCAGCCAGTACGCATACAGCGCTGCAGTTTATCTGCGCATATCTAATTCGGATACAAATGACTCGGATGTTGTGTTCATAATGGGAAAAACACGCCTTGCACCAAACAAATTGTTATATATCCCGCGCTTAGAGCTACAGGCAGCAGTTCTGGGGGTACGACTCCATAAATTGGTCAGTGTACATCATCATATATCGCTAAATGGCACTACATATTGGAGTGACTCTATGACAGTACTGCATTGGATACATTCATCATCCCGCTGGTTTA
This sequence comes from Lordiphosa andalusiaca, assembly GCA_035044965.1. Classification (NCBI taxonomy): domain Eukaryota; kingdom Metazoa; phylum Arthropoda; class Insecta; order Diptera; family Drosophilidae; genus Lordiphosa; species Lordiphosa andalusiaca. Next base: position 290,776 of record JAWNNM010001743.1, read on the forward strand.
AGCCATTTGTTGGGCATCGAATAGCCAAAATACTAGCTGCCACCGATCCGATACAATGGAAATGGATTTCCACAGACGAGAACTCTGCAGATTCAGCCACACGTCCAGAAACCAATTGAGGTATCGATCACAACAGTTTTTGGTTGTCAGGTCCCAGCTTTTTAAGAGCAGCACAGTCAGTGTGGCCAGACGTTATTATCAGAGAACCAAGCGGGCCATTGGAAGAGGAAATTCACAGTCATCACGTTTTAAACTGCCAGGTGGTCATTCAATGACTTTTCTGAGTTTTCTTCTTTTTTAAAGCTAAAGAGGGTTGTCGCCTGGTTGTTACGAGCAAAGAGTATTTTCATCAATAGAAGACGGGTGAAGGTCCAGGGTGCAATCACAGCTGCTGAGCTTCGAGAAGCCGAAAGGACAATATGTAGACTGACGCAACAAGAAGTGTATGCAGATCAAATATGCGTGTTGTCACAGGGTGGCGAAATCCAGAGGAGCAGCGCTTTTTATAAGCTTGCACTAACATTAGATGACGATGGTCTGTTACGCCTTTCTGAAGCCAAATACCTACCATTCGACGCCCGACGACCTATTCTACTGCCATCAAATCATCGTGTATCACAGCTGGCCATCATGTATTTTTATGTGAAGTTCCACCATCAGAACCGCTCTGTAATAATAAATGAATGCCGTCAATGTTTTTGAATACCAAAGGCCAGAACATTATTGAAGAAAGTACAAAGTCGATGTAACCAGTGTATCATCGACCGCAGTCAACCGAAGACACCACTCATGGGCCAACCCCCAATGGAAAAAGTGACTCCCTACGTGCGACCCTTCACATATGCTGGCGTGGATCTCTTTGACCTAATTTCTCTAACTGTAGGTAGACGAGTTAAAAAACGCTGGGCCGTCATATTTACTTGCTTGACCGTTTGAGCAACGCATCTGGAAATTGCCGAGAATTTGTCATCAGACGCCTTCATCATCTGTTTGCGGAATTTTATGAACCGTAGAGCAGTCCCACTGGTCATGCGAAGCGACAATGGAACAAATTTTATAGGAGCCAGGAAAGAACTACAGAACAACATGGAACTGTTTGATGTCAACAAAGTGAACGATCAAGCAGCACTTAATGGAATCGAGTGGATTTTTAATTGTCCTGGAAATCCTAGCGCCGGAAGTTGCTGGGAACGACTAATTCGCATAATCAAGGGTCTTCTGAAGAAAACTTCACGTGATCTCAACCCTCGTGTGGAGACTTTGAGGTCAACTTTAATTGAAGCCGAGAACATACTGAATTCGCGTCCCCTCACAGATCTGCCTATCTCACATGAGGATGAGGAACCACTGACTCCGAACCACTTTCTGATAGGATGCTCAAATAACACACAGACTCCAGGCTCAGATGTTACGGATGTTTGTTTGCAGTGGCGTATTGCACAAGCAATGAAGGATCGTTTTTGGAAGAGATGGGTGATACCTGCCTCAACTAATTTGTCGCCCAAAGTGGCATGACGTCACAGAGCCTATAAAAATAGGTGATTTGGTTATTATAATGGACGTAACGTTACCTAGAAGTTTGTGGAAACGAGATCGGGTCATAAAAGTCTTCAGGGCCAAGGAAAGCCAAATAAGAACAGCTGAAGTTAAGACAGTGGACACAACTTTGCATAGACCTGTATCGAAGCTGATTGTACTAAAGTTTTCCATTGATGGTGAATCCTAGAAGTCTTCACAAGGGGGAATGTTGAAGTCAGAATTTAATTGAATCCCTAACTTTTTGAGAAGTACAGTTTAAAAGTTTGAGTTGTATATAATAACTGTTTTGCATTAAGTTTAAAATTGTTAGCCTTTAAGATCATGAATGTCTATTTTGCAACACTGAAAATGTAAATGAGATATTATTAGACTAATATGGACATGGTCACATTAAGCAAAAGTGACGCCAAGGACGTAGGCAAAAACAATAATTTGAAACGATGAACAATAATTAAAGAAAAATAAATGTGTTGAAATAAAAACGTTGTTTTCCGCAACACATTTATTATTAAAAAACTACCCCAAGAGGTCTATGTGGCAAAGCATATAAAGTCTGCCCTCAGTCATCCCAGACCTTAAAATCATATTCGTTAAGCCCTTTAAGAAATCGCTCTGGGTTTTACAGTGTTCGGTCAAACTATTTCGTTTCTTGATATCAATTACTTATTCACTTCAATTCGTTATTCATGTTCATATTTTAATTTCAAACCTTGCATTATTATTTAAGCTACCCTCTTATTGTTAAACTCTCTTGCCATCATTCTATTTGTATTCGCCAACTAATACTTGTATAAACTCACCACATTGTTCTCACTCTTAAGCTAATCCATTCCTACCAAATTATTAATAAATCAGTTCTGCCTTGACATTGAAAGCGAAGACAACATAATTGCGCATGTGCGCAAGCAAATTTAAGAAACTGTGCTTTACGCACACAAGCACTCTGCCGCTGCACATTCAACTCAAAGTCAATTCTACCCTGTTTGGCCTCACTCGAAGAACTCAAACGCCAAAGGAGTAATGTGAAATGGAACATATCTTGGATCAAATCGCAAGCTGAGGTTAAGGCCGAATCGGAAGCTAGGCTGATGAACTGCGCTGCTGGTTGGGCATCCTGGAGTCATATTTCAAGAAGGCACTAACTGTGCAAGCTGACATTAAAAATACTTATCAATCGGATATTGGTCAAGCTGATTTGGAAGACGCATACGTGGCAATCAAACTGTGTATCAAGGAGCTAATTGGAGGAGATCTAAACAGCACAGCTCTACCGCCAGATTTTACTACAATACCAGCCACCATGAGATCGTCTTCACTTCCAAAGTTGTCGCTGCCTTCGTTTGATGGAGACTACTAAAATGATAGGAATTTCATCAATTCCTTTGAACAAATAATCGCACGAAAGCCTGGTCTGTCAAACATAGAAAAATTCAACTATTTGCTGACCTGCCTAAGAGGGCCTGCGCTGGAAACTATCAAAACATTTCAAGTCACAAGTGAAAATTATTATTAAAATATTAGGCCCTGGACAGATTAAAAGAAAGGTACGACAATCCTACTCTTACATTTCTAGAAGGTAATGCTGCTCTGTTTGAACTAAACCTGTCCAGAAATCAAACGGCCAGCAACTTCGCAGCCTAATGGTTAAGACGTCTGCTATTTTCAGCTCGTTGGAATCAATTGGGATCGCAAACAGTATTACTCAAGCTCAATGGTCATCAATATTGTTATTGACAAGTGCGACCGTCAGACCCGCATCAAGTGGAACGAGGCTTTAGACTACAAAGCTCTGCCCAGCTGGGCAACATGTACGCAGTTTTTGGAACGCCATTGTCAATTTTTAATTTCGACTGGAACATCGTCGCATCGTTAGCCTGATCACCACAAACCCAATCTTCGTATTCAGCAATCATCCAACTCCCCGTTTGCCATCACTTATTTTGCTTGTTCAATTTGTTTTAGTTCCGACCACAAAATCTGAAACTGCTCCTAGTTCAAAGCGATGAATAGCAACCAATGCTTTAACAACGTAAAGAAACTTGGACTTTGCCTTAATTGCCTAGGGAGCGGTCATAGATTGGCTCAATGTTCACCCACACATAGATGCCGCTATTGTCGCAGCCTTCGACTACACTTACATCACCTCTGTATAGAATTATACCCCTTAGATGAGCACGCTTGTATTTTAATATTTTTACTGAATAGCTCTTGCGAGCGGTCCTTCTTTTATTTATTTTTTATTTATTTATATATATATATCATCCTAGTGTTACAAGTAGAAATACTTAAAGTTTATAACACTAGTCACAAAGACAACATATTGAACAAGGTTAAATTAAAGTTAAAAATTAAATAATTGATTCATAATCATTTCAATAGATATTAATTTAATTGAGATATTAGCCTAAGCATTTGTGGTGTGATTATATTTATCCTGTACTATAGTATGTGTTGAGCTTAGCTCGAAATAGTGGTGCGCTACTAATTGATTTTAACTCATGTGGCAAGTTATTCCACAGGCGAACAGCATATATAAAGAAATGTTTTTCTGAAGCTTATATTTTTGGCAAACACCATTGTTAGTCCTTTTGGAAGCTGAGAGATTTAATTTTTCGAAGAGGTAGGCAGGTTCCTTAGTGGTTATTATTTTATATAGTATTATTGATGCTTTTAAGCTTGCGAAGTCAGTAAGGGAAAGATTGTATATTTAATAGGTATTACTTGAAATGCTTTCAGTCCGTCTTTTTTTAAAAACATACCTGGCAACGTCATTAAATTCAACTTTTAGTTTTTGTTCACTTTCAACATTACTTTGTCCAAAAAGCTCGACTCCATAAAATAGGGACGGTGTTAGGTATGTTTAAGCTATTAGAAGTCTGAGGTTTTCAGGTACAAGGTGTTGGGTCAAGTATAGTTGACGAAGTAAGCCGCATGTCTTACCAACTGCTTTGCGAATATGGTCAGTCCACGTCAAGGGTATCAAGGGTCCGAACATCAATGTCTTTTTTAAAAATTACAAGGCATTTAGATTTTAAAGGATTTAATCCAAGTCCATTTCTATTGTCCCATTCTGCAATTGATTTCAGTTCAGAGTTCGTTATATCTACACATTCAATAATTTTACATAAGGGACGACTGATATACAATTGGACGTCATCTGCATAAATATGGAAATTACATTTAGACAGGGTAATTGGGAATCATTTACATACACAGAAAACAATAATGGACCTAGAACTGAGCCTTGAGGAACACCACGTGTTATGGATAACAATGACGATATACTGAAGGAGGATACGACAGCTTGGCGCCTGTTAGTTCAATAAGATCTAATTAGTGTAGTGGAGGCGGTTTGAGGTGTGAACCTTAAGTGACTTTATTTGGGTTCCAAGGCCGCTATTTATTTGATTTTGTTTACATTAGTTCTTACGGGCTACATATGGTTACATGTGTTAGAAGAGATCTTAATGCTACACTTATGCTAGGCTTAATTACGATAATTAGGAGTATGTTGTACCTGCTTAGAAGCACAGGCACCAAATCTTAGATAATAAGTTCTGTTTAAGATGGAGCTTTTGGCTTGAAGCTTTTTAGCTTGAGCTTTGATTATTAAGCTTTGTCAGTTAAATGCTGAGCTTTGTTCTAGCGCATAGTGGCTGGGGGCCTTCAATTCGACATCCACTTATCCAGTTTGTATCTTACTCTTACGTAAGAATCATAGACTCTAAATAAATGTCTAAGTTGACGCTTCGATTTCCTTGATTTGTCCAAAGTGGTCCCATTGGAAGATGCACCTTGGTCTTGGTGCGGAAAGAATCCCTTGCCTGAAAAATATTGAACAAATTAATGGCTTTAAAGGGCCCATATGGCCTCGACCGAATTGTAGTCTTGCGGTGTCCGTCTGTTTTGGCTGTGTCCACTGTACAGAGCCGCACTTGGTCAGATTGCGGTTTCTCCTTCTTGTTGGTGACTTGAAGCTTAGTGTTGCTCAAGCACACACTCCTGGTTCTCTCTACCGTACGTACCAGCACGTTGATAGCCGCCAGCTAGGATATCGTTTGTTGTCGCTTCTTTGTCTTTGTCGAAGAGGGCCGTCTGTTGGCCAGAGTTGACCGCCGTCTCTTCGCGGGCCTGAAAGACATCCTTGTCCTTCATCTCGATGGTGATATCGCTCTCCTGCTGAGTGTGATCGACCTTCATTTCTTGCAGCTTGAGCTGCTCGACATTTAGTTGTTGTTGGTTGCTGGTCTCATCTTCTCCTTTGGGTTGTTGATCCAGTTTGTTGGACTCTGTTGATGGATGCATGGACTCCGAGGCAGCCTGAGTGTTGACCTGGACGACACGGACATTTCGCGCTCGCTGGAGTTCTTTGAACAGCCTTTCACCATTGATCGCTGAAGTCTGCTCCTTTGGGGTTTTGGCTGTTGCTCTCAACGGCGTACGTGCTGCAGCTTAGGCTGACTGATTTTCAGCTTTTCTATGAATCTGTTCCAGTTTTCATTGTTGATCTTGCATATACGGTCCCATGCTGTTGTATAGTACGAAGATTGGTTCATAAGTGAGGAGGTGAGTGGGTTTCTCGCTTCTCCTTTCTGACACGAGTTCAGATAATACATCTAAAATGCATCTCCGAAATCTGCTCTCTCGTGAATTGCCGTTTTAAACCATCCATAGAATTTGATCCACTCGTTGGGGTTTCCACTGAATGTGGGCATTTGGTCTTAATCCTCATCTCGATAATGTTATCGGTGTCAACCTCATTGAGTTTGTATATGGCCAACACCGATTAGTGCTTTTCCTCTAGCATCGTCATCAAAATTGTAATTCTGGACATGGGCTCCACAATATCGTAGCTGTCCATTTCCATGAATTTTTCCCTAGCTTCCTGAATAGCCTGATTTAGTTTGCCTGTAAGTTGTTCCAATTGATTCGCCAATTCGAAGGTTGGGCTTACAGAGCCAAAATTGTCCGATTCGGTAACATATTTATGTGGGCGTCGTGTACCGCTGCACATCATTTCGTTCTGATGGCCCGGCGTCCTGCATGGCGTGGTCACTCATATTGACCTTCAATCTCGTTTCGAGCTGCGCCATGGTTCTTTCGAATATTCAAATATTCGCGCCCACTTTATGGACTTTGATAAACCAAAAATTGTGTATGCGCTTACATCAACTTTCGCGAATATCAAACATCCGGCTCGAAGGACCAAAAAATGTGTGGAATTATACACCTTAGATGAGCACGCTTGTATTTAAATATTTGTATCGAATAGCTCTTGCGAGCGATCCTTCTTTTATTTATAAAATTCGTCCCTTAAATCTAACTTGTCTATTGCTTCGTTTGTAAGACGAAGCATGTGTATGTTTATGTGTATGTGCGTTGGTAATAACAGTATGCACACATATGTGTTGGTGTAGTGGGAGGGGGTACATCGCCTGTGCATCGCAAAGGGTACCTAGGCGTGAGGTAGGATACATCCTGACCCTCGTCAAGTGCCTACTAATATTTATTGCTTAACCACAAACATTGACTTGTTTACGTTTATGCATATGCATCTATCGCTACGTGTTAGTTGTGGGATCGTGGACTTATGTTTAGATTCTAAACAAGCTCAATCATCACTAGTTGTTCAATCAACGCAATCATACTGGCCACCTGCATCTCAACCTCATTCATCTCAAGCTGCAACACACTCGCATATGGAAATCGCAGCAGAGGATCAAATCCTCTTGGCAACAGCTATGGTATTGGGAAATTATTCCTCAGGTGACTACAAACTTGGAAGAGCGTTATTGGATTCTTGTTCGCAGGTAAATTTCATAACTGAAAACTTTGCTCAAGAACGTAGCATTGGAGAATCCCTAACCAATATTAAGTCTCGCACAACAACTGCTATAAAGACTCGTGTATCGGGTTATCAATTGACGCAGCAATTCAGAGTTACAACACACATTGCATATCAGCCAGATGCCGAGATCGACATATCGCTCACGTTTAAGTAAAGTGGCACAACTCAAAATTGAGGAATTTTCAGTAAGTGCGAAGAACGATTTCTGGGCGCCTATAAAATAAATCATAAGAAAAGTTTAGTATATTTAAAAGAAGGTGATTATAGAATATGGTGCGTGCTCACTCGAAAGAAATTGCTTTGAAAATTATGCGGAAAACAAGAAATTTTGAGTTGTGACATTATTGATGAAACAACTAAAAAAAAATGTAGTGGACTATATTTATTAGTGCCACTTTTGCTGAAATTAATATCGCGTTTGGGAGAAAAAAAATTAGAGAATAAAACTTTTGGAAATGTAATAAATATAAATATTGATTAAAGGAAACAAACATAATAAAATTTATAAAAATAAGTAAAAATAGATAGATATTTTAGATAGATGTGTTAAGTTCAGATTATCCAAGTGAAAAAAAGGTGAACAGACTTATAAGTTACAGATGATAAAGTGCTAATTAAGAATGTCTTTATAGTACAGTTCGAAATAATTTTGTGAAACTATATTTTTTTTTAAAAGTTATCTCTTTTTTCTCTGATAAGGCAGCATATCGGAATAAGCTCTTTTAAAACTGAAAATGTTTATTTATAAATCACTCTAGAGAAATATAACATACAGTGGGATCAAAACATTACAGTCGACAAGACGAAACAAACAATAAGTAGACTACAAAAAGCACAAAAAAAAGCAAGTTCTTACCCCAATCTTCCTGTAATTCCTTGAGATCATAGAAGTCTTTATATGTCAATTGATTTACTTTACATGGTCGTCCAGTCTTCTTTACAGTCGCTTGAGGTATTCTAAAGCAAACTTTGCCGTCCGAAGAGACTTCAAATTCACTCCGTTCCCTTGCTATAACTACAATAATTAATTATAAATAATAATCTAAAGTGGCACATCTCGAAAAACCAATTTTTCTCAGTAAGAATGTAACGGCACTACCTTATTCACTTGGGGCTACGCCGGCTGGCTCAATGGATCCCAGGGGGTGGTCCCGTCCCCAAGCCCTGTAGTCCGCACAATCACTTCATTCGACATCACTCCTACATTAACACAACCACCTCTTTCCGCACACCACTAACAGTAAGTACACAAAAACAAGGCCCTAATCCCTAAAATTCCAGAGTAGAGTTCCACACCGGAACCCTGGCGCTCCCACCCTACCTGCAGCGAACCTCTTCTCCAGCTGCCCATGATGCTGTCTCTTCCGATCTGGATCAGATCAGCCCATCAGCGGCTACCATGACCTTCCTTCCTTTCCCGAAATAATTTCAGCACATCATTGTTCTAGGCTCATATAAACAGAACTATATTATTGCGGAAGAATATTTGTAACTAATCCTGGCACTTATTATTATAAATGACTTACGACTATTGTTTTTGTTTCTTTTCCTTTTTTTAGAATAAACCCCCCTGTGACTGGTACCAAAACCCGATTTATAGGCTCGACAACACATAAAGGACAAGAAAAGGTTAATGAGGACGAATAAATAGGTGCAAAAAATGTCTTAACTCTAGCTTACCCTACCTCAAGAGCTCTCTAAGTAAGTATTTGGTAGGCTCAGCCGCACACACACTTGTTATTAACTGAATATTTTCCTAATTTCTTGTCTTTTGCCTTTTTAGATGTACTGCCTGCTCATATGGGGAGTGACGCACTTACAAAAGTCGGATGGGGTTGCTTAGGCGGAAGGCCGAAAGGAAATTCTTTTTTTTTTTATATTTAATTTGAATCAAGAATTAGAATTAATTGTAAATTTACTGGTATTTACATTTCAGGCTTGAGCGGTCCCATACATGGGTAAGTAGAAATTTATTTTTTCATCCGACTGACCTGAAACTCGGTTTGAAAGCAAAGTAAGTGAAATTATTGGACACTTGTTTACCCGATTTCGGAAAATCCGCCCACAAGGAAAATTCCCCGAAAATTCAGCTTGTAAAAATAAGGACGATAACGACACAAAAAATTCAGCAATGACAGGTTACTATTTTGTCGATAAATTCATCCCCATGTGTGGAATATTTGTGGTCAAGATTGTATAGAAGTTTAGTTTCCAGCGGCTAACTCCAAAGGTATTTTCGGTGAATTTCGGTAATTTAAATTCAAAAAAAGTACGGAATAAAAATAAAATAATTTTTTTTTTTAAATTCACCCACAAAGTTTAATAATAGGCTGAAAGTTGTTGTACGAAACTCTTTTGCTCTTCATTTGATCAGCTTCAAGCTCGTTTTGAAAGCATCACATTAAACAATAAAGAATGTAGCTCAAGCCCGAATAAAACATACTCAGTACAAAAGAAAATATTCTCTCAGCATATATTTTTATGCCGCAGTAGCAGCTCAAAGCAGCGCTGCTACTGCGCTGCAGCAGCTTCCCCATTCCCATGACGGATCGATAAATAATGTTGAGAAGTTAATATGTCTAAAAGGTACGAAACATCTATCTTTAAAACGGTGGGATATAACGTTTTTTCCAAATTGTTGGGGCGGGAGGGGGGGTGTCCAAATTGAAAATAAACTTTATCTGCCTGCATATACACGTCAAGCTGCTGATCAAGAATATATATACTTTACTGGGTCAAATATGCTTCCTTCTGGCTGTTACATACTTTTGCACAAACTTATTGTACTCTGTGTATCTCTGGTACAGAGTGTAAAAATATTACCAGCATGATACGTAAATAATAAATTGATGCAAAAGCGAGCGAAGCCGCGGGTAAATATAAGCTAGTATATATATATATTTTTCTTGATAAGTGTATATGTCCCCCTTTTGCCATTTATGTGTATGTATGTGAGTGAGCTTCGCTTCAATAAAATTTCATATTTATACAAATGTTTGTAAACTTTTTTTGGCCCGCTGGTCAGAGGCTTAAGATCAAAAACTTTTGCTGCCCCTTCGCCGACTCAACCTGGAATCTCTTGTCCGGATCGACTAGCCTTGGAACACACTAACGTTTGTTTGCTCTGGCCATTTCGGCTGGACTTTCTTGCTGCTCGTCTTCTCTGGTGCAAATTCAATGGTGCAATCCGCCAAGACCCATTTAGACGGGCAGACTCAATTCGACGCCCAGGATTTTCCTTTCCTCTTCGTTGGAGGGGATCTGCTGGGCATAGATGCGGATTTGTCCCACTTCGGCCAAATAAACCGGGGCCGGATCTTTTGCTCCCACGACCACGCTACGGGACAAAAAAAAACCTTTTGTTAACCAAAATATGCGGCTACTAAAAATCACATAAATTTTCGCCATTAAACTCACGTTTTTTCTTCATTAATATTTTTTTTTATTTTGCGCACAAAACTCTTTCAATTTCCATTGAGAAAATGTCTCCGCTGAAGATGAGATGTTTTTATATATTTTAATTGAACAACGGTCCACACCAGAGACCTGCAACAAGCCTCGAATTTTCGATCACACTCGTTCATTTACTCAGCATGCTTATAATCGCCGCCCTTGTTCGACACACTCGAAATGATCGCAAGCACATTGAGTCGAACAATCAAGCTCTTTGCGACGCACGAGTTATAGCAGAACAAGCTTGATAAAGCTTTTGTCGAACTTAGCAATAACGATCGCTGCCCGCTGCTAGACGAGTACTAGCAAGCCTTACGCCAGCCACGGGCAAGCCTTTTCGATCAACACTCGCGCTTACTCGGCTTGTTGACGGCAAGCCTCCACAAGCCTGTTATGCAATTATTGTTGTGCTTCAAAAACTTAAGAACAACAACATGCCACACGAAGGAAAGAGAGAACCGTTCGCAGAAGTATTAGGCTATTATGCTATCTCTTTTTCTCTCGCAAGATGTTGTTTTTTGGATGCTTGCATGATGCAAGTATAAAAGGTGAAGCCAAGCCAGTGTGATGCGTACTTTTGCTAAAGCTGCGAGAGCGATTGGGAGAGAGAGTGGGAGAGCGAGTGGGAGAGCGAGAGTGAGTGGTGCACATGGACGCACTTTATGTATGCGGGTGTGTCTGTGTGTGTGAACAACAAAAGCGATCGCTCAATCAATTGTCAGAAGAAAAATACATTTTAGGAAACAATCCAATACTAGTGTAAATATTAATTAAAACCATTTAAACATTAGTAATGTTAATAAAAAAATAATAATTTGTATTTATTAGCTTCGTACTAACATTGGGATATGGGCATTTCCGCGGTGCAAAATGATGTACAAAAAGATAGACAAGAAAAATGTATACACTTTTTGTTGCATCATGATCATGGCCTTGGCCACAACAACACAAAGTGTACACAGCTAAGTATGTATTCATTTTTTGCTACAGCGCAAAAAAACCACCCCCAAATACATAAACAAAACAAACGAAAAATCGACATGCGCGGACAACCTTACGCTTCAAGATTTCGCACAGCACTGAAGGTACTGGAGGTACTTTGCAGAGAACTCACACTGGCCTGGCCTCACCTTATATAGTTGCACCATGGATGCTTGTATCGATTGTGTACAAGCTTTGATCGTTACGACTCGCGGCAGGTTTTGGACTTCGGCAACAAGTACTGGCGATCACTCGCGACCGAAGCTACGAGTTGCCGCGAGAATGTGTACTGGGCTTGCTTAGGCTTACAAATACAATGATCCACCAATACGCGAGCGCTTTTGTGTTTTTTATTTTGTGCATGCAAAATGAACGATCCCAACAAGCCGCGATCGCTGAGTTTACTTAGATCGCATTTGAAGCATGGGTGAGCGAGTGCACTCGTGACGGCTCGTTGCAGTTCTGTGCTCCACATCAATGCCTTTGCTTTGTCTGTGCCCTTGCCAACGTCCGGTGCCTCCCTTTATTACCTTGTTCCGCTTCCCAAACTGTCTCTGACCCTGACCTACATCAATGTCGCCGCTGATCGGGTCATTGGCCGTTCTGAACGCATTCCAATGTAATATGGGCGAGAGGAAAGAGTCGGTTTCAAGTCTAACGGCTTTCATTAAGCTTTCCCCAGAGGCGGCACTATTCACCATTCATCATGCCGTTGCCACCCAGTGATAATTTGGCGGCTACCTACGCTTTATCTATCGATTATTTGCCTGTTTATCCCTAACGCCTTTTCTCCCACTACTAAAATGCAACAAAACAAGAAAGAAAGTCGGTCAAACCCGACTATAACATACTCTGTACCACCAAAATTATACGCTCAGCATAAATTTTGATGCAGCTGAAAGCAGCGCTGCTACTGCGCTTCAGCAGCGAACAGTCTTTTGTTCATATCTCGGCAACGGTTGATCCGATCTTTACCATTCCTTTGGCAAATCGAACAAAAATTTTAATTAGAAAATATGTCCGAACCTTCTATCTATAAAACTGTGGGAGATATGACGTTATTCTCAAATTGCGGGGGCGGGAGGGGGCGTGTCCAAATTGAAAATAAACTTGATCTGCCTGCAGACATAAGAAGCATACTGTCCTTTATCTCTTACCATCTCTGAGATCTGTGCACTCATACGGACAGACAGACGGACAGACAGACGGACAGACAGACGGACGGAAGGACAGACGGACATGGCTATATCGACTCGGCTGTTGATGCTGATCAAGAATATATTTACTTTATGGGGTCGAAGATGCTTTCTTCTGGATGTTACATACTTTTGCACAAACTTATAATACTCTGTGTACCTTTGGTACAGAGTATAAAAAGAGTTAACTGACACAGAATAAATTTTTACATATTGCAAATAACTGCAACTAATTGATATTAAAACGTTAAATGTGTTTTCACAAAACTAGACCAAAGAAAATTAATGTTTTTGTTTATCATCAAAAGAGTTACAATTCAAAAATCGAACAATTAATTCTTCTACACAGTCACATATCAAAACAAGAAAGAAAGTCGGTCAAGCCCGACTATAACATACTCTGTACCAACGAAATTATATGCTCAGCATATATTTTGATGCTGCAGTAGCAGCTGAAAGCAGCGCTGCTTCTGCGCTGCAGCAGCGAACAGTCTTTTGATCATAACTCGAAAACCGTTTATCCAATCTTCACCATTCCTTTGCCTGATCGATAAGTTATTACTGAATATATCTAGAACGAACAACCCACCTATCTTTAAAACTGTAGGAGATATAACGATTTTTCTAAATTGCGGGGGCGGCAGGGGGCGTGGCCAAAATTGAAAATAAATCTGCCTGCAGACATAAGAAGCATATGTCCCATACATGTCAAACCTCTATCTCTTACCATCTCTGAGATCTGTGCGTTCATACGGACAGACAGACGGACGGACGGACAGACGGACATGGCTATATCGTCTCGGCTGTTGATGCTGATCAAGAATATATTATATATACTTTATTGGGTCGGAGATGCTTCCTTCTGGATGTTACATACTTTTGCACAAACTTATAATTCTCTATGTGTTTCAAATGTGCCAAGTCCCAGCACTCTAACTGTGTTCGTCTAGTTTATACCAAAATTTTGGCTTTTCCGGCCACTGTGCATTGGCAGATGACACCTTTTTTGAATCGCGTCGTATTGATCTGCTTCTCGGAACCGAAGCATTCTTTGACGCTCTTGCTGTTGGCCAAAGCAAGAAGACATTATTTGTTTGGGTCGTTTCGGGCAGGTTTCGGCGTCAGCATAAATATCACTTACCATTATGCCTGGCCACTGTTGAGAATTATTGCATTTTGGGGTTTTAGCTATTTTTGCTGATGAATAATGTTGATCGATAGGCCTAAAACTAGTGCAGCCGCTTTAGCCATTTTACGGCTTAGCCATTTTACGGCTTGGCCATTTTACGGCTTAGCCATTTTCCTGCTTTAGACGTTCTATCTATGAGAGCGCCCTCTGTCGCTTAAAATGATATGATTTGTTTTTGGCGACCTTTCTAATTTTAGATGAGTGTAAGCCGGCTCGAGGTCAGGTTTGTAGGAAAACAATTGATTCTGTTTTTTCCGATATATTTCGGTTGCTCATCGGCAACCGTCTTCAGGGCAAAAATTTTTTATTTTTTTTGGAGTCTTAAACTCCACGCCACAGAGAGCAGACGAGCCGGCTTACACCCGAGCCGGCTTACACTCATCTAAAATGAGTAGATTAGAATTGAAAGGCAGATCAGGAAAGTTATATCCAGTACTGTGGGTGTGGGTGTGAAGTGACCAGAGCGGAGAGGGACTCGAGGAATAGGCGAGAGCGAGAGGCTAGCCATATGGACATCCCGCTCACACCTATAGAACCGAGGAGAAAGTGAGAAGCGCCGTTTATAGGTCAGGGAGAAGAGTCTTTATAGGAGGCTGGTAGCCGTTACCAAGGGCACAGTCGAGCACAAGAGGCGGACAAAGAAAAGGCATCGGTTGGAATATAGGTGTGCCCACCAAATTCCTTAAAAATAACATAAGTGCAGTGAACATCTTTGAAAAACGTGAGTGTATTGGTGATGTGTTGAGCAAAAACCAATGGGATTCTCGTTGCAGCGTGGACTGGTGGCTTCCCAGAAAGAACCAGTCACGGTGACCCATTTTTTTGTACCCCGCAAGACCACAAGACCCCTAGAGGATTGGCCTGTCAATCTGGCTGGAGTACCGGGGACCACGGAGCCTACATCAGTAATCCCAAACCGATTGTTCCATGATAAGCCGTGAGTTTGCTCCAACCTATGGGGTCCACATCCTAGCCGAAAACGTCTTACATCCCCTCGGCCTACGTCAACACCTCGACATCTTTTTGTCACATTGCCATTAACGCAGCAACTAAAATTTGAGTGCTCACGCTTCTTGCACAGAAGTGACGTACTTTCCTTTTATTTGGCTCACCAAGCGGTGGCACATATATGCACCTATACTTACATATTCATCATACTTACATATTCGACAAAACAATATTAAAAGTCAAGCCCTCTGCTGACAGCATCCATACGGATCTTTAGAATTAACATGTTTTTGCAATTAAATCCCATTCAGTCCAAACTAATTATTAACGTAAATAAAAGGTGTCCCTATCTGTCCCAATCTGGAGCTCCATTTGGGTGGGTTTAGGATTTGACCATATTATCTCCTATTTACTTGTATTAACATTTACCAAGGATGCAAACCGGTTCTGAACCGAACCAGTTTTGAACCGAACCGAACCGCTTATTCCAGCTATTGAGCCGAACTGCAAATCGAACCGCCTTCACTTCAGAATTCCTGAACCAAACCGAAATCCACAAATAAAAATGGTTCGGTTCGGTTGAGCTCTCTGACAAGTATTAAGGAGTGAATCGCTTTCCTCTAGACAATGTAACTTATTTATTTGGGAGTTGGAATCGTTTTCCCAGAATAATTTTTATACATTTCGTTGAACCCTCTAACCTGATTTGTGTATGTCATTGCGCCATGAAATAGTTCTGTCGAGGTGCACGCCTAAGTAGACAATTTCGATTGATTGCGGAAACCAAGTGCTTACACTTTTGCTCATAGATGTTTATGCTCTTCCACGTAAGCTAGGTGACTTTCTAAAAGTCTTGTTGCGTTAATTGGACATCGTGATCTGCTTAATATTGCCGTATCATCCACAAATGTACTTTTAAGTCGAGGGTCTGTTTTTATGTCGGGAGAACTTAGTACGTTTAGAAAACAACCGAGAATGCTACCCTGTGGCATTACGACTCCTATGGTGTGTATTTATTATATCGAACCCTGTTTTCGAACGGCATTCCTCAAGGAACTTATAGACTTAATATATATCAGAGATGCAAACCGGTTCTGAGCTGAACTGGTTTTGAACCGAACCGAACCGCTTATTCCCGCTGGTGAACCGAACCGCAAACCGAACCGGCTTCCTCTCTGAATTTCTGAACCGAAACGAAAACCACAAATAAAAACGGTTCGGTTCGGTTCAGTTCTCTGACGAGTTTTAACGGGAATTGCTTTCCTCTAGCCAATGATTTTGATTATTTAGGACATTTGAATCGTTTTCCGAAGATAATTTTCCAACATTTCGTTCGACCCTATACATATTTAGCGTTGTCGGATCGATATAACTTTTAAGGATGACCTGAAGAGAATTTTACAAGTCTTCTGCAGTTTCCCGCCGATCTCTTAATTTACCTGTCATCAATCTAAATTTGCTTTTTCATTAGACAATATTTTCAATTTTCTGTGGTACTTCTTAACCTTAATTGAATCTTAATCTGCGAATAAATCAGGGCATTCCCCCAGGAACTGATAGACGAGTCCTGGGAATCCGACATAATAATCTTTGCAGATTGCTCTAAGGATTTGAAAGATATTCGAATGTATTATAGGAATCAAATTTCAAAAATTTTCGAATAGCCACTTCACCGAAATCATATTTTATAATGTGCATTTGTGAACCACTGAACCGAACCGAAACCGCGGTTCATTTAACTCCAAAAACCATGTTATGAACCGAACCGGCGGTTTAGAAACTGTGCGAACTACTGAACCGAACCAGTACTTATTTTCGAGTGGTTTGCATCCCTGATATATATATAAATAATAACAGTATTTCATAATGTGCCATTGTGAACCACTGAACCGAACCGAAACCGTAGTTCAGTTAGCTCCAAAAACCATGGAATGATCCGAACCGGCGGTTCAAAAACTGTGTGAACCACTGAAAACCGGTACTTATTTTTGAGTGCTTTGCATCCCTGACATTTACATACAAATATAAATATTTATTTATTTATTTATTTGTGTTGTTGGGAGGCCTCGCTTGGGCTGCAAGAAAAACATGAACAAGCTAAAAATCGATCAAATTAAATAATATTGTTCGTTAAAATTATAATGTAAATAAGACATTGGCTGAGTAAACTATAATAATGAGGGGGAGGAAAATACCAAAAGCCTGGAGTAAGCCGACCGCGACGCTTCTGTGTTAGGGCAGCAGACTGGGAACAGCAACAAACAGTCTCTGTATGGAGGGGAGGGACAGTTGCAGGCACAACACCTATGCCTCCATTTCTTTCCGCCAGTTGGCGCTCAAAAACACGGTTCGTAACAGTTTCGTTTAAATGTTTAGGTATTGTTTTAATTGTGGCCGTTTTTGTTATCTGGTGAGGTGTCAGTGTGTTGCTAATTGTGCACACTGTGGGCATGGGGAACTATCGCACCTTGGGATGGCAGATGCTAGCCGGTGTGTGCCCAAGAAAAGAAAACAGTGTCGTAACAGAATTGATCATTACATATCTACGACTGACAAAGATTCGTCTTGTTGTGAAATTGTCATTTGGCACAGACCCTAAAAGCCTACAACCAGAAAAAAGATTTTCCTTAAATTTTTTTAAAATGGATTTTATTACCTAATATGTAATTTTCAGGCAATAAATTACAAAAATATGGGGCACATTACCTAATCTTGTTTTAGGTAAAAATTTTAGGAATCCATTGCTTTAAAATTATGTTATTTCCTAAACATTTTGCATTTTGACTTGAAATGCCTACTCTTTATTGTCAGCTATCTGTAAACCCGGCGTCGCCAATATGACAAGCAATTGCCTCGCTTCTAAAGGAAAGGTTAAAACGAAAATATATTGCCTTTTAATACGACGACTGCAAAAACAAATACATGCAGGGTGTACCTGAAAGCACTAAAGTATACATAAGTGTTGTTTTCTTAGAAACGACGCAGCGCATTGGCGTGCCGAACCAACACAACGAGCTTATACTGTGTGTAGGTAGGTACACAGAGTATTATAAGTTTGTGCAAAAGTATGTAACAGCCAGAAGGAAGACCCCATAAAGTATATATATTCATGATCAGCATCAACAGCCGAGTCGATATAGCCATGTCCGTCTGTCCGTATGAGTGCACAGATCTCAGAGATGGTAAGAGATAGAGGTTTGACATGTATGGGATATATGCTTCTTATGTCTGCAGGCAGATCAAGTGTATTTTCAATTTTGACCATGCCCCCTCCCTCCCCCGCAATTAAGAAAAAACATCATATCTCCCACAGTTCTAAAGATAGATGGCGGTCTAGACATATTTAGTAATAAGGATAACTTATCGATCCGCCAAAGGAATAAAGAAGATCGGATGAAAGGTTTTCGAGTTATGATCAAAACACTGTTCGCTGCTGCAGCGCAGTAGCAGCGCTGCTTTCAGCTGCTACTGCAGCATCAAAATTTATGCTGAGCGGATAATTTCCTTGGTACAGAGTATGTTATGGTCGGGCTTGACCGACTTTCTTTCTTGTTTAAATAGCGGTTGGTGGGAGTTATAGCTCTTTAAAATGGTTCTGATATTCCGACAAAATGATATATACTTTTTCAAAACTCAATTCGAATATTTCGAATATTTTTCCATCACGATATTTCTGATATAATGGGAAGTAAAAACTTACACTGAATTGTAATCACAAAGTTTATTATGGTTTCCAAAGCAATGTTCATTTGCTTTTTGTACCCTTAGAATAATTATACTCTGTACCGTAGGTACATAGAGTATTATAAGTTTGTGCAAAAGTATGTAACATCCAGAAGGAAGCATCTCCGACCCCATAAAGTATATATATTCTTGATCAACATCAACAGCCGAGTCGATATAGCCATGTCCGTCTGTCCGTCTGTCTGTCTGTCCGTCTGTCCGTCTGTCTGTCCGTATGAACGCACAGATCTCAGAGATGGTAAGAGATAGAGGTTTGACATGTATGGGTCATATGCTTCTAATGTCTGCAGGCAGATCAAGTTTATTTTCAATTTTGGCCACGCCCCCTCCCGCCCCTGCAGTTCAGATAAAACGTCATATCTCCCACAGTTTTGAAGATAGATGGCTTGTTCTTTCTGGACATATTTAGTTATTAGGATAACTTATCGATCCGCCAACGGAATGAAGAAGATCGGATGAACGGTTTTCGAGTTATGATCAAAAGAATTTCTTGGTACAGAGTATGTTATAGTCGGGCTTGACCGACTTTCTTTCTTGTTTTAGATAGCAAAATTCAATGAAATCTATAGGCACTTTATTAGGAAAAAACGTGCAAAGCAACGATAACAACGAGAAAATCGGAGTTTGTGCGAATTTGCATTCGAAAATCTCGATATGGGTTATGAATAATTGTAAGATTAGCTTAAAGTACTTCAATTAAATTCTTTCCCCTTAAAAATTTTATTGAACATTCTCTTTTTGAGAGCTTTTAATTTTTTGGTCTAGGTGGACTTTTCTGTGCGAATGCCCTTTATATACCCTTGCAGAGGGTATATTGAAATTGTCCAGATGTTTGTAACGCATAGAAGGAAGCATTTCCGACCACATTAGGTATATATATATTCTTGATCAGCATGACGACCTGAGTCGATATAGCCATGTCCGTCTGTCCGTCGGTCCGTCTGTCCGCCTGTTTCTATGCTATCTCCTCCGTCAGTTTTAAAGCAACCGCCACCATACCTTACACGAAGTCTTCTGGTACAAGTACGCTGCACTTTTGTCGGAACCGGCCGGATCGGATGACTATAACATATAGCTGCCATAGGAACGATCGGTCGAAAAACTAGTTCTACTGAGAATAACTATTTTGATTTTAGTGCAATCGTCTCCAAACTCAGTATTTACTAGTTTTCTATGCTTCACCACGATTCTGACAAGTTTGGTCAAAATCGGACATCTATATGGTATAGCTGTCATACAAAAGTAGAGTCAGAAAAGTAGTCTTAGTGATAAAAAACTTGATTGTTTTCAGTGGATATGTCATTTAAATAAGTTAACTTTCCTCTATTTTTCGAATTTAAAATGCTAACGATTATACAGATATCGCCGTCGAAATATGGAACACAGCCCAATGGATTGTATTCATATTTATACCTTATTATAATTTTGCCCAGAAGTTTGCAGCGCATAGAAATATTCATTTCCAGTTTTAAAGCTTTCGAGCTGAAATTTGCACATAGTCTTCTTTTTGCTGCACACTACTAATATGTCGGAGCCGACTGGAACGGATGACTATATCCCATAGCTCCCATAGGAATAATCGGTCGGGAAACTAGTTTTAGTGAGAAAAACTTGTTTCTTTTCAACGGAAACGTCTCCAAACTTTGCAATCGTAGGTTTACAATGTTTTTTTATAATTCTACCAAGTTTTATTAAAATCGGACAACTTTATGGTATAGCTGCCATACAAAAGATAGGTCTGAAAAACAGTCTTTGTTAGAAAAACATTTTTATTTAATCGAAGCATCCTGCAATTTTGCATTTCTTTGATTCACATGCTTTCACATAATTGTACCTATTTTTGGCTAAATCGTATGACTATATCATATAGCTCCCATACGAACGATCCGTCGAAAAATGGGGAAAGAGTATTTTTTTTTTAAATATTAAGCGAGCACTTGCAAGCGTATAAAAACTTCGTCACAGACGAAGTTAGCTTAGCTTTCTCGTTTTCAACTATTTCTCTGTATTGATTTATTCATGGAAGAAGTTCTAGCAAATTTTAAATGTGTGAAATTGCTGGAATGCTTTATATGTAGGTAGTAATTATTAGACAGCGGATTTTGGATATTTTCATCCAAGTAAGCCAAATTAAATGTGCACAACACTATATGATGCGTATGATACACAGTTTTCCAAGTCTACTATGATTGAAATCGGTTGAAAAATATGCAAAATCCGCTATCTAGTAATTATCATATTTAGTATACTAGCTGACAAAATGTTTCTTATGAAAGCGTTAATATTCAAGTTTCGATTGGTCTTAGCTTTTTTGAACCAAGTTTTAAATTGGCAAAAATTCAAACTACATATATCCAACCCACCCACAAAATGTCCAGTTCATAGCTTAAATAAATTCTAATATTTTGAAACGTCATTTGTTATTAGCTCATGGAATTGACGAAGAAGCCTTGTTTCTCCTCACAAGTGAACATCCAAACCAAACCAGTTCCAAAACATTTATTCTGAGCTCGGGAAAAGTTGGAGCATGGTCTGAAAAAAAGGGCAAATAAAGAAAATTTAGAAGTAGTCCGTGAAAACGTTCAGGTAATTTTTGAAATTCTGTCCTGCCCTTGGTCTTCGTTAAAAAAGCTTGCTTTATTTAATTTTTAGATTAATGCATTAGCAATATTGGCTGACTCAATTTTGTTTAAAGGAATCCAAAACTATTTTCGAATGCACAAACGCTTGGAACAAAATCATCGAAAATCCATTTGTGGTATAATTTGCGATTTCATAATAAACAATAAAACCGAAAAATTTCAAAAACTTGCCAAAGCTATGCAGCTATTTCCTTCCGAAGTCAAGGTTAGACATTACATTTTTTGGAACATTATATTTATGCATTTATATTTAGAAATAACTGATATTAAATATTTATCGAAAAAATTATTATTCTCAGGAAACTTATTACCTCCACATAAAAAACAAAAAATCTGGAGGCTTGCTTTACAACAAATTTAGGAATACTTTGAGTAAAGCTCGGTCAACTGTTGAAGAAGCGTATAACGACTGGAAAGCAACAACTGAAGGTATGATGATTTATAAAAAAAAAATTTACCACAACCCAGTACAAAATTCAGGACTAGACCGTTTACTTCTGATATAAGGGACTTCTGCAAGCAACACCTCATACCAAATTTTTCAAATCTACCCACACAACGCAATCCTAGGGAATATTTAAAAATCAGGGTATGAGGGATGCTTATAGAAGTTCCTTATATTAGAATTTCGCGGTCTCATCCAAAATTTGTAAAAAAAAAAGTTTGATTTACGGATTTACGGATTTACTTTAAAAATTATTACACACAGCGATCTGAATCGTTTGCTAAGTAAAAAGGACTTGGGCTTATTTTAAATGATTGACCCATACTAAAACAGTCTTTTGGTTTTAAGTTGGTAAGTCAATAATCAATTGTTGGAACAAATACTAGAATCTTTTATTCAATTTCATTCCAGATCAATTTTTATTTCACTTTAAAATATCCGGAGAGTGGAAATATTTTCTTTGAAAAGTTTTCCATTTCTGAAGATTGCGTAATTCCCATAGCGGAAAATAGGGTAAAAGTGCCTTTTAGAGTCAAGTTGCTTAAATCTCTTAATGGAGCTCCAGAAGGTACATATATATACTATTCTTATTTATGAGTTAAAGATATACTTATCGTATTTTATTATATTTTAAACAGAAACCGTCAATGCTGGAATTTGTTTGCTTCTGCAAGCGCTGTTAGGATGATCCCTCTTGACCCTCTTGAATATATAAAAACAGTTCATTTTTAATCAAAAAAATTACCTTTGAAATCTTTGGGAATTGTTGTTTTTTCCGAGAAGTCTACGAGAAAGTACCAAAAGTGGTTTTTGATTCGATCAAATCCATTACAACGTTCAAAAGTTATGATTTTTTAAACGTTTTATGTGTTTTTCCGAACTATTGACGGTAGGGAAACAAAATTTTGGGATTTTTTCATCTATCTATAATACTTCAATATAATAGAAATCAGGGTTGTGCCGCTGGCATTATTTTCTTCAATTAGTATTATTAATTGGTAATGCGAATTGAAAATGAATAATTTTCATTGGCATTAAATTTGTCAGTGCAAATTCAAATTTTTTTAATTGGCATTATAAATTAAATTCCAATTAAAATATTTTGAATTGGCATTGAAATGAAAGAATTCCAATTTGCAATTTTGAATTAGCATTGAAATTAAATCATTTCAATTCATTATTCTAAACTAGCATTGAAATGAAATAATGTCAATTGATTATTTTGAATTGGCATTTTAATGAAATAATTTCAATTAATTATTCTGAACTAGCATTCGAATGAAATAATTTCAATTGATAATTTTAAATTGGCATTGAAATTAAATAATTTCAATTAATTATGCTGAACTAGCATTCGAATGAAATATCTGTCACTTTGCAAGTGACTTAAGCCAAAATAACAATTAAAAATATGTCTTCTTCTAACAACAAAGAATTCGATTCCGACGATAGTCAACCGCTGCATCCAGACTTTACCATCAGCGAAGCTTGCACAAATTCTAACGATATCCCGAGCCGCTAATCTTAGGCGGTAAATATTTCGAAGTTTTGTAAACGGTGAGTACCTAATACTGGGGAAAAGTATTGCGCCTCGCACTCGAAATGTTGATTGAGGCGTCAGATTCTTACGTTTTCTTAGGATGTTGAATAAAGTTCTTGTTCGCTGCGCAACACCAAATTGTATTTATTTATGTTTTTAGAATGTTTTATTTTTTATTTTTAATAAGGCGGCGAAGTTAGGCCGCAAGAAAGGAGCTAACGCAATTGTAGCTGCTTGCCAATTTTGCCCTGCCAGGAAAACGATTAAACTTTCCTTGAAAGTCACCTCTAACTTTATTCAGCACTTACAAAAATTCACATGTGGAGGAAAATGGGAAATATCTGGAGGAAAAAGAGAGCCAAGAAAAGAAAGCTAGAAAAGGAGGCATACGGCAGGCTGAGTTTGACGAAAAAGTGCTGACATTTGTTGTCAACACTTTTTCGTCATTGTCAATCGTTGATCATCCTTCGTTTGCGGCTTTATTTGATGGAACGCGATTAAAGATGCCAGGTCGAAAACATATTACGTAGCTTCCGAACACCAAATTCGATTTTTCGGCTATACATGCCACTGGCTGGATGGTAACTTTAAGAGGCAGTCTGTCGCATTGGCGTGCCGGCGTTTCAAAGGAAGCCACACCATCGACAAAATCTTCGAGATGATAGTGGACATCAATGCGGATGTCGGCTTGAGCAACGAACAAATTCTTTGTACAATCACAGATAACGGCGCCAATTTCGTAAAGGCATTTAAAGAGAATGGACCAGGTGGTGCGTAAAAAAGAAAACAAAAAACCAAACAAATTTCAAATGAATTAATTTTATCCAAAAGTGTCCAAAGAGCAGCTGGAAACGGATCAGAGCGATTGCTCTGACTCTGATGCCGTGGGTCTCGACTTCCTCCAAAAGCAGCACAACATGTTCCATGGGTATATGCTGCCGACGCTTATTTCAATAAAAGTGAAGTTGCACCGGCTGGACGAAAGTAGAGCGCTGAATGTGTTGCATGGCATGGAGTTTGAGATGGAAAATAAGCTCATAGAGCGATTCAAGGGTTTCTTTAAACGGCTCCCCAATGCGAAGACGCCCTTATAGCAGCAATGACGTGTCCAGATATAAAAACAAAATTTCTCCAGTAGTTCTGTCGCACGACAGTGGGTTGGTCACCTGAAAGAGCTGAGCAACATTTACTCAAAAGTGCCGAGGTGTTTCAGATCGATTCAGCACCAACAACGTCCGTAAATGCGCAGGCAGTATCGTCAGGTGTGTTCGACTTTAAGGGCGTCAGTTCATCTTTCAGCCGCATGTGTGCGCGCACCCTAAAATACCATCTACAGGTAACTTAAGCAAATACAAATTGGAAATGTGCAGAACAATGTAAATTTTCTTTTTCCGTTAGGAAATGGTCAGCATACCTCTGATAATTATTGGAATACCCGTAAGGAATGGCTCTGCTTCCTTAATGACGACGACTGAAGACTCGAATGCATGAGGAGGTATCTCCAGGCCAGGGAGGTTTCCTCAGCTCCAGTCGAGCGCGTTTTTCCCAAGCTGTCCGCGTTAATAGGAAAGGGACACAAAATTTAACGGACGAGCATTTCGAAAAACTTGTCGTGTTAAAAGCCAACAGCATATTGGAGAAATAATTTTATGCTCAAAGTTGCCATATAATGTTAATAAACATCGTTTTTAAGGGAGAATAAATATTTTATTTCCGAAATGGATAATGTGGATGCGGAAACCCACTTTGGGGGGGAACAACAAGTAAGATTACTAACAGCCAAACAAATTAATGCCAGGGAAATTTGAAGGGATCTTTCAATGTGAAGATTTTACATTAGTGTGCTGTCTGTGTGCAAAGTTCGTTCTGCAGACCTCTCACACGTACAGCACAATAATGTTAAATCGAAACTCCACATTGAAATTTCTTTTGTCTTTGCTGAGACCCTCCATTGCTAATTTTTGGAGCGCGCCTTACTACTTATTGTAATTTAACTTTTGACCACTTTGTGAATTCACCCACTGTGCTGAGTCAGAGTGCCTCCTCCTGCCACCAAAGGTCATTTTGGGATGCCTCCCATCGAAAAAAATAACAGGGGCCGGGACTTTGAACAAGAGGAATGCCACGCTTGGCATTAGTAAATAACAATTATAATTAAATTTTTACTGAAAATTTCAATGATAATTCAGATGCAAGCATTTTGAATTCGTATTATTTCGTTTCAATGCCAATTAAAAATTATCAATTGACATTATTTCATTTCAATGCTAGTTCAGAAAAATGAATTGAAATTATTTCATTTTAATGCTAATTC
This sequence comes from Lordiphosa andalusiaca, assembly GCA_035044965.1. Classification (NCBI taxonomy): domain Eukaryota; kingdom Metazoa; phylum Arthropoda; class Insecta; order Diptera; family Drosophilidae; genus Lordiphosa; species Lordiphosa andalusiaca. Next base: position 316,615 of record JAWNNM010001743.1, read on the forward strand.
AAAATTATCATTTGTAATTGTTTTATTTTAATGACAATTCAGAATTGAAATTATTTTATTTCAATGCCAATTCAGAATTACGAATTGGCATTATTTTATTTCAATGCCAATTAAAAATTGTTAATTGGAATTACTTCAGATCAATGCCAATTTAAAATAAATTTATCGGAATTGAAAATTATAATCTCAATTAAAAAGATTTTGAATTATCATTTAATATTTAATGCTAATTCAAAAATAATGCTAATGCTTCTGGACACAACCCTGATAAGATAATAAAAATTCGAAAAAAAGTGGGGTGGCTGAGTCGATATGGAACGTCCCCTATGCAAGTGTTTTTGGAAAATCATTAGAGCGAAAAAGCATATACTGTCGACTTACAGACGTTCATATACCCTTCAGTTTCAGAATTCACGCATCGTCAAATTCATGCCTTATTCACGCTTCTGCTTTGACGTCGACGGCAGCAGAATAGAACTCTGTGTGTAGTTCTTGTTGCAATTTTTCCTACCACAGCCGAACAAAAAGGTCACCCGTTGGTGAACTTTGTATACTCTTCACATCTGAGCTATCATTAAGATCATTTCTTATTTGCATTTTAAAGAATTTTACAATGAGTCGATTGGACAGATCATTAATGAAAAAGCCTTGAGATGGACTTTTATTATTATTAACCCAAAAACTATCAATTACACTGTGAACCTTTTTCCAACAAAATTTTTTTGATACCAACGAGACCCAATAAATTTGAACGGTGCTTATGGTAGTATAAAACCCCTGGCTGGTTTTGGTCTGATTGGCTAAGGTTTTTTTGTAATAGACTCCTGAAGTTTTCATAAGAAAATTCATATTTCTTTTTTTTATGCTTTTTTCAGGTCTATATCTCATGAACTATTTGAAATTTTACTCTACCTCCTTCGTCTATTTTGTAGCGCGTAACCAGGAATACAAATCACTTCTCTCGACCAGCTCAAAAATATAATGATTTCATGCTCAAAATCACGAAAATTTAACAAAGTATCAACCTTTAGTTGTATTTTTTGGAAAAATTGTTAGTAAATTAACGTTTGAATGCTTTCATTCAAATTTAACAGAATTAATGCTTTCTTACTAAGAACGTTGGCCTTGAAGCTTAAGGATCAACTCCAAAAAGGTGACTAACAGCAGTCATTAACGTAGTCTACTCATGAGAGAATCGGGAGATTCTTGAAACCAGCTATTTTTGGGTGTTTCAATGCATAAGTTGTTTACAGCTGTGAACGAAATTGCGTGAAATTGAGGTAATTATTTAATATCGAACACCCGTTATATTTTTGGTATTCTTTACTTCTCTTCTTTTTCCGTTGTCAAGAGTTCTCTGTAAAAGCGCATCATCAAAAACAACATTGAAATCTAAACTTTTTCAGTAAAGTGCAAACAAAAAAGAAAAAACTTAATAATGGAGAACTGTTGGAAGCTTGATCTGTTTTGTTTTGTTTGTGGCTTCTATGTTCCAAAAGGTGCATCTAACCAGAAAAACATTACAAGCTTAACCTCGGAGTTTAAAAGTGCGTACCGTCTGTACTACTCTGATCAACCAGATTTGTTTGATCGTTCGTGCACGCCTCTAGAAAATCACAAATAATAACCACCAAAATAATCAGTCTTCAATTTAGTTTTAGTTTTAAGGTTTATATTTATTCAATTATATCTGCGTCAACTTATCTCTTCTAATGCTCATCACCTACTATACTTAATCTACAAGAGTGTGGCAGGGCCAAGCCACAAAACGGCAAGAAGCCGTTACTTCCTCTCTCTCTCATTCTTGTGCTCTCTGATCTTTGATCATTGTAGCTTTTGCTTTAAGGTTGACTAAGCAATATTTTAGATAATTTGCAACACACCTCCTCAAAAGATACATTGACCGAATAAATTCTGATAATTAACTAGTATTACAATAGTTTTTCTTATTGGACAAGTTGCGCCTTCAGGGAACAATTTTGATGATCCACATTCGTCTAGAAATAGTTTTAGTTATCAAAAAAACAGTTCTAGGATTAAGGAAAACCCAGGAAAGAACACTTAATCGGATCATGGGTTTTTTCAACTAAAAAAAATTTCAAACTTAATGAAATCATTCATATTCATAAAACAAATTAGAATTTTAAATTCTTTTATCAGAGTTATTAATTAATTTCAGATTTCATGTTGAAATAAAATACATAAATAAATTCAAAAAAAGACAAATTCAAAAAAAAAAGATAAATTCAAAAAACAATTATTATATAGTATTTTAGATCAAGTAATTTTATAAAAAAAATATTAATTCTTTCAATATTATTTTTTTTAATATTTGAGCTCTTAGAAACTTAGAAACTTTAGCTCTTAGGGTCAAAAATCTTGCTGCAGGCAACGGCTTCGTTAGGATGTCGGCTAACTGGTGATCTGTGGAAACATACTCAACAATAATTAGTTTGTTTTCAATTTGTTCTCTTGAAAAATGATACTTAATATCAATGTTTTGATCTTTTGTGGCATGTGGGATTGTTAGCTATACTAATGCAACCTTAATTATCCTCCATTATTTTAATTGGTTCCCTTAACTCAAACTTTATACTAGTGACTAGTGATTTTAGTCACAAAGCCTCTCTAACTGCTTCAAATAACGCCATATATTCCGCTTCAGTAGATGAAGCATCTACAGAATTTTGTTTCTTCGTATTCCAAGACATGAATCAAACATTTTGAATATGTACCCAGTAGTACTTTTTCTATCCGTTTCACTTCCGGCCCAATCAGAGTCAACGTAACCAATAATAGTGTCCTTAAATTTTGCGTTTTTAATAAAAGTTAACTTTAAATCAATAGTACCCTTTAGATACCTTAATACTCGTTTAAGACACTGCCAGAGTTCTTTATTATTTTTATTGGTATATCTGCTCAAAATACTAATTGCTGTACTCAAGTCGGGTCGAGTACATAACATTATGTACATTAAACAGCCAATTAGATTTCGACATGGCGCATTACATTGTTCATCTGAATTCAAAGCTTCGTAATCAAGCTTACTTGGAAGTGGTGTACTTACTGAATGGCATTCTTCCATATTGAATTTCTTTAGGACATTATTTATATACGCAGACTGACTAAGATTTAAATGGCCATCAGTTCTATCTATCTTTATGCCAATGAAATATCTGATTTCTAATAAGTCTGTCATTCTAAATTTACTCATTAGGTAAGATTTGAAGTTAGCCATTGTATCAATACTCTCAGTTGCTATTACCAAATCATCTACATACAAGAGTACATAAATATTATTCAGAATATCCCCATGATCAAGAATGTAGATGCATCGATCTACAGCTGAATTAACAAAATTCATTTCTTTTAAAGCTTTCTCAAACACCTCAAACCAACATCGAGCTGCCTGCTTCAATCCATAAATTGCTTTATTTAACTTGCAGACCTTATCTCTTTCATGTGATAGGCCTTCAGGAACTTTCATATAGATTTCCTCTTTCAAAATACCATTTAGGAATGCAGTTTTTACATCCATATGGTGAACTTTCAAATCAAATTGGTTTGCAATAGATAGAATAAATCGAAAGCTGGATATTCTAGCAACTGGAGCGAATGTCTCATCGTAATCTATAAGATATTCCTGTGTGAAACCACGAGCTACTAGTCTAGCTTTGTATTTCACTGGGTTGCCAAATTCATCATTCTTGATAGTAAAAACCCACCTGCAATCAACAATATTTTTACCTTCAGGTCGCTGTACCAAAGTCCAGGTTTTATTATAAAAATGAGAATCTAACTCTTCTTTTATGGCTTCCTCCCAGTCGACTCTGTCGCTCCTATTTTTGATTTCACTAAAAGTATTTGGAATACTATTACAAAATGTGTGCGCATTCATTAAGCAACTATTCAAGAATCTATAGGAAGTTTGTGGCTTATCTTTCAACCTTTCACTTCGTCTGACTTCAGTTTCCTTTTCGTTTAAATGCATACCAGGCAATTTTCCATCAACAATTACACTTGGATCGGCATTCTCAGAAGTTGTTGTTCCACTAGGCTGATTATCCGATATTAAGCTATCAGATTCTCCTTCCGTACTCTCATTCGGGAAATTCGACTCAACATTTTCCGAATCCACATTCGAAAAACTGTCTTTTTGGATATTTTCCACCTGTTCCATACTCTCATTTTGGAACTTTGAGTCTTTCACCACAGTCCTAGAATTTACCATATTGGTCTCATCCACAACAACATCTCTTGCCACCAAGAATTTTCTAGATTCCATATGCCACAATTTAAAGCCGTTTGGTTCATATCCAACAAGTATACACTTCAATGATTTCTCATCGAATTTTCTTTTTCTGGTTTTATTATGCACGTATACTGTTGAACCGAATACCTTTAAATATTTTAAATTGGGCTTTCTATTATGCCACATTTCAAATGGTGTTTTCTTGTCTCGTAACGCTCTACTTGGAGTTCTGTTTATCAAATATGTTGCTGTTAAAACAGCTTCACTCCAAAAACATTTATCCAACTTAGCTCCACTAACCATAGCTCTGGCCTTTTCTGTTATGGATCTAATCATGCGTTCGGACACCCCATTTAATTGAGGAGTATGAGGAACAGTCAGATGGTAGCTTATGCCTCTTTCAACACAATAATCGCGCATCTCATTTGACAAGTATTCTCTGCCATTGTCAATGTACAAATTCACAACCTTTAGGTTGAAATGAGCTTCACTTTTTGCGATAAAATCTTTGAAAGTAGAAAACACGTCAGACTTGTATCCTATCAAATAGGTCACACAATAATGTGTATATTGATCGATGAAAACTACATAATAGTTCTTTCCATCAATACTAGAAGGTGAGATTGGGCCACAAACATCGGAATGAATTATGAATAAAGGTCTTTTAATGTGCTCTTTATTTTTGAATTTCTCAAATGGAAGTCTAGCTTGTTTGCCATTTACACAAGCTTCACATAGTTCTTTGTCTAGTTGCACATTTTTTAAAAGATCAATGTCTTCAAACATATCATGACGCACAATTTCTAAAAACTTCCCTTTACTAATGTGTCCCAATCTTTCATGCCACAATTGATAGTTTTTATTGGTTTTAGTTTCAGTTGCAAATGCTTTATGGCCTATTTTAAAATTAACAATAGGTACATTAGACTTACCCATACCTTTAAAAATTTCTTGTCCACTCTTCGAGACCTTAACACCATCTGAAGTAAATTCAATGGTCATTCCGACATCTTGCATCTTGGTTACTGATAGCAAATTGTGTGGAATATCCTCGCAATACAGGACATTCTCCAGGGTAATGCTGTCATTGAGATCGCTGCGGAGTTTTACTATACCCTTTGCCGTAGCATTAATGTATTCACCACATTTAGCAATTGCAATTTCAATCGGTGGATCCAGTATTATATAGTCAGCAAACAAGTTAAAATTATTTATCATGTGATCAGAAGCTCCCGAATCCAATATAAATGATACGGCATGCTTATCTTTAGGGATCACTCCTTGCTTTAGCATGAATGCAAAACCTCTATCTGGCTGTGTGGTTGCTACTTGAGCCTGCTTTGCTTTCTCATTTCCTTGGATACTTCTTTTGAAGCTATAACAGTCCTTTTTAAAGTGGCCCTTTTTACCGCAATGGTGACATTTTAAATTGGCTTTAAAATTGGTCTTGAAAAGCTTGGGCTTGCTTTTAGTTTTACCATGAAACACTTTAGCTCTATTTTCTCTTTGCTCATTTGAAGATACAGCTTGTAAAACTTTAATGCTTGTATCCTTACTAGAATTTTTTAGTTTGATCTCATGATCAAGTAAACGGTTTTTGACGAAGGCCAGGGTCAAACTTTCAACAGACAAAGTTTCAATGGCAGTGACAACGCCATCGTAAGAAGAAGGTAATGTTAAAAGCAAGTGTGACACTTTATCCACCTCCTCAATTTTAGCTCCTGATGCTACTAGCTCACTAATTAACTCATCAAAAATATTAAAATGAATTACGAGTGGAGTGTCACCTTTTAGCTTGAATGTTAATAATTGCTTCCGAATGGAAAGTTGCGAAGCCAAGCTTTTTCGCTCATAAACTGAGTCTAGCTTTTCAAGTATTTGCTTGGCAGAACTATCATTGTCAGCAAACGAGAGAAATGAATCGCTTAGAAATTCAATGATAACGCTTTTCGCGCTTCTCTCTGCCTTAGCCCACTTTTCATCTACTTCATTTGGTTTTTCCTTTTCCACTACATATAAAATGTCGCTCTCTGCTAAGAGAGCCCTCACACGAAACTTCCAAATGCTATACTTCTCTCCGTTAAAAGGAGAAATATTTTTCATCTTGCTTTCCTTCTGCATTGTCTTTGTTTCACTTATTTTTCGGTGCTTTTCGTTTATGCGAATTTCGTTTTGTGTATAACTGTTATACACTGTGTAACAGCAAACGGGCACACACACGGTTTTATGTACACGCACACTTGCAAGTGTTTATTGGTATTTGTGTGTGTATATCAGCTCAAAGGAAAACGGGCAAAACACGCGGTTTCATTTACACACACACACTCACTTGCAAATATTTTAGAACTTTATTAATTTCTCTAAATACAGTATTAATTATATTTAGGTTCTTTGCAAATCTTGATTGTGCTATTCAGCCACTTTTTATACCCTGTTCCCATTGAAAATAGGAAAAGGGGGATCATGAAGTTGTGCGAATGTATGTAACAGGGAGAAGGAAAATTTTCCGACCCCATAAAGTATATATATTCTTCATCAGCATGAACAGCCGAGTCGATATAGCCATGTCCGTCTGTCCGTCCGTCCGTCTGTCCGTCTGTCTGTCTGTATGAACGCGTCGATCTCAGAGACTATAAGAGATAGAGCCACAAATTTTTGCACGAAGGTAGATTTATGCTGATAAGAGCACCCCCAGTTTATGGTCAGGACTAGAAAAAAGTGTTGCCTACATTTAGGTTCAAAATAACAAAATAAATGAAAACAAATGAACAGGGTATTTTGTGGTCGGGAAACTCGACTGCAGCGCTCTTACTTGTTATATTTCGGTTTTATTTAAGTTTTGGCGTGCACACACACACACACACGCAAATTTCCTGGTAAATCTTTCTGTTTATATTTTCTGTAATCAAATAAAACTTATATTTGTTTTATTGTTTACGCGTTATGCTGGGCACATAACCTCTAGAAAATCACAAATAATAACCACCAACATAATCAGTCTTCAATTTAGTTTTAGTTTTTAGGTTTATATTTATTCAAATATATCTGCGTCAACTTTCTCTCATTCTTGTGCTCTCTGATCTTTGGTCATTGTAGCTTTTGCTTTAAGGTTGACTAAGCAACATTTTAGATAATTTGCAACAACGCCAAATACAGTGTGCAGGCGTTGCTACTGTTATATTTTAAGTTGGTTAAAAAAAAAAACAAGAACAAATGCCATTTGGTACGCCGGTCATATGTACAGATCCCATTGGACATACTAAGGAGAAGTGCTACGGGTGCATAAATTTATAAGCGGAATAAACAGAAAGAAAATGTCAAAGAAAATTTACGTTCCTGGTCCCCATGCCTCCCTTCCACAGCCACATTCCGATGCAAATCCACCACCAAAAGCACCGAGTCCGGAGACAGTAACGCTATTTACGGAGAATATGGAAAATAAAAACTTCCAAAAAATTAGTTTTACGAGTTTAGATTCAACTTTCAGGACAAAACAATATAAAAAAACAAGAAAGAAAGTCGGTCAAGCCCGACTATAGCATACTCTGTACCAACGAAATTCTACGCTCAGCATAAATTTTGATGCTGCAGTAGTAGCTGAAAGCAGCGCTGCTTCTGCGCTGCTGCAGCGAACAGTCTTTTGATCATAACTCGAAAACCGTTCATCCAATCTTCACCATTCCTTTGGCTAGTCGATAAGTTATCCATATTACTAAATATATCTAGAAGGAACAACCCACCTATCTTTCAAACTGTAGGAGATATGACGTTTTTTCTAAATTGCGGGGGCGGCAGGGGGCGTGGCCAAAATTGAAAATAAACTTGATCTGCCTGCAGACATAAGAAGCATATGTCCCATACATGTCAAGCCTCTATCTCTTACCATCTCTGAGATCTGTGCGTTCATACGGACAGACAGACGGACAGACGGACATGGCTATATCGACTCGGCTGTTGATGCTGATCAAGAATATATATACTTTATGGGGTCGGAGATGCTTCCTTCTGGATGTTACATACTTCTGCACAAACTTATAATACTCTATGTACCTACGGTACAGAGTATAATGATCAAATGGAATGACTTTGTTCATAAAATTTTTTCTCTTATATCGTAAATTCTCGGAATAAATACTATATTAAATTGGTGGCGATTTTCTATAGAAAAGCGAATCCCGTAAAAAAAAAAAACAAACGGTTCAAATAGTTCAGATATAGACCTGAAAAAAAACATAAGAAAAAGAAAAATGAATTTTCCCATGAAAACTTCAGGAGCCTATTAAAAAAAACCTTAGCCAATCAGACCAAACCCATCCAGGGTTTTTATACTACCATAAGCAGCTTTCAAATTTATTGGGTCTCGCTGGTATCAAAATTTTGTGGTGCACTGTGTTATCTCTGCCTGAAGACTGTGGGCAGCGGAATTTTTCTTTAATCCCAACATAAATTTGTTTAACATAAATCTCATTATATGGGATAAGTAATTAATTAATTAACTGCTCGATCGATCCGCTGAAGATCGCCGGTAAATATTGGATCATCAAGAGTCGAGCTTCACGGAAAACAAACAATTTTACTGGGTGGCACTGGTTAAAACAGCAATGGGCAGAACTTTACACACCCCAACACTTTGTGTGATAAATACAAAGTAAGCGAGGTAAAAAGTGTGTGATAGTATGGCTTGAACGACTTTCATTTTTGTTATTTCAAGACTCATTTCTTGAGGAACTATAGTATTTAGTCATCCGCCATAGGTAGCTTTGTCATTTTATTAGCTGACAGTAAAATCAGCGGTCTGGGAAAAATTTCTGACCGACAGCTTTAATGTTAAGCGACTTGATTGCGTACTAAGAGAAGAACAAACGAGCAAAGATAAAATGACTAATGCTGACTCCAAAAAATTGGACCGAAAGAACAGCCTAAAGAGCCAATTAGCGCACCAGAGAAAAAAAACGAAAATTTATCGCTAATGCCGAACGGCAAAGATTGGGAATTTTATTCAAGGCATGTTATTTCACGCAGTTATATACACATTGTCAGCATGCTTCGGAAAAATAAATAAAGCGGTGTCAACGATATTGATATGCGGTAGTAGGCTGTGGAATGCGGTATATGCGGTGTTGCTTACTCATACCGCAATTTCGATAAGTATACTTAAAGTTAAAAAAATCAGCCCCGCATGCAGTTCCCTGGAGCTGTTGGGTACTCCTACTTTAAACAATATGGATTGGCCGAACAAAAACAGGCCTGTCAATTTAGAGCAGCAAATTTCCTTTTAAAAAAAAATTTCTTTACTAGTTCTTTGCAGCACATAGCTAAAAAAAAAAGTTCAATATGTCCCAAAGAAGTTTTTCCGATGAGGCTTTAAAGTTTCCAATTTTCTTGTTATTATACATATAATAATTTAATCTTGAATAATGGTAATAAACAAGAAGACGTAAATTTGGTGCTTTCCCATCTGGTTGCTGGCTTTACAATTTATGAAGAGTTTGAATAAATTTTTCGACATTTTGGTTAAAGGTCTCTGCCTGCGTTGAAACTTTGAATCCTTACCGGCACCATCAAGATTTAAAATACCTGATGTTAGATTTTCGTAAAGTTCTCTATCGAATTTGCAGATTTTTAGCAATGTACCACAAAAAACTTAACATTATTATACCCTGTACCAAAGGTACATGTAACAGCCACCAGGAAGGGACAGAGTATGTTATAGCTTGACCGACTTTCTATCGTGTTTTAATGGGGATAAGTATGCCCTAATGTACATAAATACCAAGTTGCTGCGAGGTAATTAAATAAAATGGTACGGAGAAAATCTTTCCAAGCTAACATTTTTTTAATTTTATTTTTCAGTTGTCGACTAACTTACGTCAGCATCATCCACGCATTTGCAGTTTTCTTATCAGTCCTTTCTTCTTTTCTTTAGTTTTGATCAAGAACAGTTGTTCCCATTTTTATACTCTGTACCGTAGGTACATAGAGTGTTATAAGTTTGTGTAAAAGTATGTAACAGCCAGAAGGAAGCATCTCCGACCCCATAAAGTAAATATATTCTTGATCATCATCATTAGCCGAGTCGATATAACTATGTCCGTCTGCCCGTCTGTCCGTCTGCCTGTCCGTATGAACGCACAGATTTCAGAGATGGCAAGAGATAGAGGTTTGCCGTGTTTGGGACATATGCTTCTTATGTCTGCAGGCAGATCAAGTTTATTTTCAATTTTGGACACGACCCCTCCCCCCCCCCCCCCCCGCAATTTAAAAAAAAAAAAAACGTCATATTTCCGACAGTTTTAAAGATAGATAGTTCGTTCGTTCTGGACATATTTAGTAATAAGGATGACTTATCGATTTGATTATGATTATATGATTTGGAGAAGATCGGATGAACGGTTGTCGAGTTACGATCAAAAGACTGTTCGCTGCTGCAGCGCAGTGGCAGCGCTGCTTTCAGCTGCATCAAAATTTATGAATTTATGAAATAAAATTTATTTCCTTGGTACAGAGTATGTTATGGTCGGGCTTGACCGACTTTCTTTCTTGTTTTCTTCTGGCTCATTTCATTGTCCATGTATTCACATGTATGCACATTAGGGTGCTCTTGTTAAAATGAAATTTAGGAAGGGCGCCCCCTTAATATATTTTTTTGCATTATAGATAACAAAACCTTATACAAAAACTAAAAAAAAAATTATTAATGGTTGCGATGAGACCGCAAAGTTTGCTCTAAAAATAGCCCATACGCCCCGTAATCTCTGTCGAAATTTCAATAATGAGATCTGTGCTACATGGGTCGACTTGTCAATTTTGAATAATAATATTCTCAGATTTTGAACAAAAAAAATATTCAAGGAACAAAAAGCCGCGTGGCTCAGATGCTAGGACGTCGTTTCTGTTTTTGTTTACTTACTTTTAAGCAGGGATGCTTACCACTCGAAAATAAGTACAGGTTCGGTTCGGTGGCTCGCACAGTTTCTAAACCACCGGTTCGGTTCATTACATGATTTTTGGAGTCAATGGAACCGCGGTTTCGGATCGGCTCAGTGGCTTACAAAGGCACATTATAAAATATTATGATTTCTGTAGTAATGTGACTTTTCGACAATGTTTCAAATTAGATTCCTTTAAAATCCTCAGAGCAATGTCCAAAGTTTTTTATGTTGGATTCCCAGCACTCGATTATCAGTTCCTAGAGGAGTGCCCCTACTTATTGTCAGATTAAGGTTAAGAAGTACCACAGAAAATTTAAAAATTTTGTCTATAAAAGAAACAAATTTAATTTAAATTTTCTGTGGTACTGTGGTTTCTGTGGTAAGAGATCGGCGGCAATTGCAGAAGACATGTTGTAAAAATTTTGTCAGGTCATCCTTAAAAGTAATATCGATCCGACAACCCTAAATATGTAGAGGGTCGAACGAAATGTTTAAAAATTATCTTCGGGATTATCTTATCTTCCCTTCCACGGACTGCTACCTTGTTGTGGTGGGAGGGCTTAGTAGGTGTAAGGAACCTAAGAGCAATGCCGGCGGTAGCAATTGCTACCGGCAGGGCCACCCATGCCGGTAAGGTCGAGGGGGAGCTGTGAAGCAAAAAGCAGTCCAAACCTGGCGGATAGGTTAAAAACGCAGCCCAGCCAATAGGCAAAATGACCAAAATCATTGAAGGAGCAGAAGTTACGGTGCAGGGAGTCGGATTGCCAGTACCGGCGGCGGATCGGGGTGAGTAGGCGGGCCCCACGGTGTCGATATCAAGCAACTGCAAGCCCAGTGTGGAGGTGGACCACTTGGCCTCCTCACTGCATAATGTGGCAAGCGAAGGTGCATTTCATCGTCAAGATGGGGTGGACATGGAGCCGGAGGTTGAAAATGGTGAATTCATGTTCACAGGCCCGTCAATGTCAGACGAAGAGCTAGCGCTTGCGCTTGCTCGCATGCCTATCGACGACGAGCCACCAAAAGTGAGTGAGTCTACATCGGCCAGGGCCCTAGCGGAGAGAAAGAAGGAAGATGCTTCTCACCGCAAACAGCGCTCAGGGTACAAGGCATCGCTCAAGTTTCTCAGAACACTTGAGGGCCGCACCCTGGAGTTGCTAACCGCAAGGGAGAAAGCACTCAAAAAGAAGCACGTGTACAAAGTGCGCCGCTACAACCGGCTGTCTAAGGATAGCTCGGACCAAGCACCAGCACAGAGTACGGCGCAAGTGGAAGCATCGGAAACTGCGACAAAGACGGAATCTCCGTCCACGTCGAAGGCAGCCAAAGCATCCACTGGCGACAAGAAGCACCGCAGAAGACCACCCCCTAGCCGACCACACTCTCCCAAAAGGAGGGATGGGATGGCGGAATTTCAAAGCGGCAAAGATCCGATGACTCCTCTAAGGCCCCGGAAAACAAACGAAGAAGACCAGAAGACTTTCTGGCCAGTCTAAGCTCACAACCGGAGCTTATGATAGCCATTATCGACCGAAGCAACCCGAAATGGAAGCTTTCACCCGATAACTGGCTCATCCTGGAGGGAGTCATCATGCAGTCCATCCACGATGCCATGACACGAGGCGAAGATTCATTCGTAGCTGAGTTTAAGGGCGTCAAGTGGTATAAAGGCTCTAAGGTCGTGGCTGGTGTCAACGAGGAGTCCATGAGATTTCTCAACGACACAATTCACGGCGTTGGTGAACTTTGGCCTGGCGCAAAGATTGAAGTCGTACTACCGGACCAAGTTCCTGTACGTTCGGTCATGAAGCTATGGATCCCCAATCCTGAAAGACTGAACCAAACTGAATATGATCAAAGGTCAGAATATGGAGTACGGAACCGACGACTGGACCATCCTGAGAGGACTGGCGCGCGACATAGAAAACGGCAAGGATCTCTGGATCAGCATTGGTCGGGAATCCAAGAGCCTCATCCTGAAGAAGCAAGACGAGATGAAGCTTGGATTGGGCTGCCTCCGGGCAATAATTCTGAGCTAGGATGTTAGGTCAACAGAACAATCTAAGGGTGGTGCAGATTAATCTGCATCACTCCATGGTACCCTCTGTTGACCTACTACGATTCATGAAGGAGGAGAGGGTTGATGTTGCACTCGTCCAGGAACCCTGGATCCTAGGTGAAAGGGTTCGTGGACTGAGGGCTCGCGGATACCATCTTCTCTTCCCCAGAAACGTGGGTAAGCCGAGAACATGTATCGTGGTAAGAACCGAGCTTAACGTGCTTTTCTCTTCTCGTTACAGTGACAAGGACCTCACAGTGGTGACGATCGAGGGAAGGAACGGGAGAAATCTATACCTTGCCTCGGCCTATCTTCCATACGAGGAAAAGGATCCACCATCGGAAAGCATCAGAGCCTTCATTCGGCACGCGCAGAAAGAGGGCATTGAATCTGTCCTGGGGTGCGATGCGAATGCCCACCACTCCATATGGGGTCCTACGGGCATTAACGATCGAGGAGAGGCACTGCTGGACTACATTTTGAGCACAAACCTTATTCTGTGTAACAGGGGAGGTCACACCACTTTCCGGAATAAGGATCGTGCTCAGGCTATAGACATAACCGTAGCGCTAAGCAGAGGCTCTGACCGCTGACAACTGGCATGTATCCACCAAGTGCTCCTTTTTGGACCACTACAGGATACTATTCGATGTCAACTGGTGCAGAGAGAAACCAACTCCCTATAGGAATCCTAAAAGAACAAACTGGAAAACACTCCCCGACCCTACGGACGTAGAGTTGTTGCAGCCTGGCGCACTTGAAGAATGCACCCTGACGATAACACACGTGCTAAGCAGGGCGTTTCTTAAATCCTGCCTGGTTAGTCGACCCCCGAAAGCCCAACCACAAAGATCAATAAAGCAAAATCGACCAACAAGCAAAAAGACTGGCACGCCTACCGACTGGGTTTCTCGAAATTCAAAGGGGCGTGTCGGAAGGCAAGAAGAGACTCTTGTGCTAAATTTTGCGAGGATATTGCCTGCACCAGTAAAGCGTCCAGACTTCGACGTGAGCTGGCTAAAAATCCATCCAACCCGGAGTTACTATGTAACCGGACGGAACGTATGCAAAAAACAGCCAAGAGTCTCTGGAACTGCTCGTGAACACACATTTAGGTAGATCTGTTGACACCGCACTACATGAAGTGGTAGGGGGCATTGAGGAATCACTGAATCAGAGGGAGTTTGCGTTGGCGGCCTTCCTCGACATCGAGGGAGCTTTCAACAATGTCAAGACCGAATCGATTACGGCAGCTCTGGCTAATATCGGCTCACACCCGATGATTACTCACTGGCTAAGGAATATGCTTAGCAGTCGAGTAATCAACTCCACTCTCTGTGCAGGCAACGTAAGAAGACGAACGAGAGGCACTCCGCAGGGGGGAGTCATATCCCCGCTTCTTTGGAACCTGGTTCTCAACGAGCTTCTTCTTACCTTGAAATGTAGCGGATGTAGGGTGACAGCATATGCAGATGATCTGGCTCTAATGGTAACGGGTTAATTTTTACTCACAATCAGTGAGCTATTAGAATCTGCTCTTGCTAGAACCCTAAGATGGGCACACCAGAACGGTCTAGGTGTTAACCCACAAAAGCCCCAACTGGTGCTGTTCACAGGGAAATATAAGATCCCTGAGTTCACACTCCCATCCATTAGGGGAACGCAGCTCAATCGGGTCAACGAAGCGAAGTATCTGGGCGTCATTCTTGACTCAAAACTCTCTTGGAAGAAAACTCTGAGGAAAAAAGACCTTTGGTAGGAAGTGGGGACTGCAACCGTATATCATTCATTGCCTATACACAGCGGTCGTCAGACCTATCCTTACCTATGGTATGGTGGAAGGCGGCCAACACCAAATCCCACCTAAACAGCCTCCATAAGGTACAAAGAGCTGCTTGCCTGGGCATTACAGGATCCCTGCAATCCACCCACCAGGCGGCCCTGGATGTAATTCTGAACCTGGAACCAGTAGACACTTTCCTGAAGTATGAAGCTTCAAGAAGCGCAGTAAGACTCCGGGAACTGAAACTTCTTAAAACATCTACTTCAGGCCACAGCAGTATCCTACAGGAAGTAGGAATAACTGCAGAGGCAAAGGGAAGTGACTACTGCACACCAGTTCAGAAATGGAACGACAACTTTGGAAAACGGTTCCCGGAGAGAGAGGAATGGAAGCAAGACACTACCATCAGGGAGAACGAGCTATCCATCTATACAGACGGTTCAAAAACGGACGAAGGCACAGGAGCAGGCATCTTCTCCGAAGAACTTGCGACACAGCTCTCATTCCGTCTACCAAACTGGTGTAGCGTTTTCCAGGCAGAGATTTATTCTTTGAAGACATGGGCAGTCTGGCAAATGTGCCCCTGACCGTCTATACCTTCTATCCCCTCCGCTCCCAAACCCCCAAGCCCTTACTAGGCATCACAATGGGCCAAAAGGCCTCTGGGTGAGCTCGGCCTCCGCCGAGCACCCTAGTTAACCTAACCTAACATAATCTTCGGGAAACGACTCAAATTTTCAAATTAATAAAAATGATTATCTAGAGGAAAGCGATTCCCGTTACAACTCGTCAGAGAACTGAACCGAACCGAACCGTTTTTATTTGTGGTTTTCGGTTCGGTTCAGCAATTCTGAAAGGAAGCCGGTTCGGTTTGCGGTTCGGCTCACCAGCTGGAACAAGCGGTTCGCTTCGGTTTAAAACCGGTTTGCATCAATGCTTTGAAATTGGTTTTCTTTTCTCTTTTTTTGTGGTGTTCTTTTAATCAAAAAAAATTTCTTAAACTGGTACGCCTGCAAATGGACTCTGATTTCCGCGGCTCAGAAAGAAGAACTATAACGCAAGCACCGCAACCATGAATTTAAGGTTATTGAATTGACTCGCAAGTAGTTTCCGGAGACAACCTAGACACAAAAACTTGCTTACGCGGTGCACTAACGGAAAGTAGAGAAGGTTGAGGAGGAATAGGAATATAGACGCAAACACTGCCAACAGGTTCAGGCGACGCTATTGGGGACTGCTTGAATCTACGGACAGAAGGTGGATTATTTGCAAGATTTCCAACAGCTTGATTCGGGGAGGGGAAAGGAGGCAAATCAAGCATATTGCCTGGTGAGACAGACAATGAAATAGTTCGCGACCTTTCATTATATTATCATTATATGGCGACGCTTTAACATCTGAGCCACGCGGGTTTTAGTTCCATTCTATTTTTGTGCAATAATTTCAGAATTTAATTATCCAAATCGAAAATGCTCTCACAACTTTTGAAAAATGAAAACTCGATGGAGATTATGGGGCGAATGGGTTATTTTTAAATCAAACTATTTGGCCTCATCGCGCCCATTAATGTTTTTTTTTTTAATTTTTAAAGAAAATTTTATCTATAATGCCAAAGGAATCCATTAAGGGCGCCCCCTTCGTAAATTTTCGTTTTGGACATAAAAAAACACCCTGATGCACATGCACACAAGCAATCCAATACATTTTTACCGCTTACCGCAATTTCATTATTACAAAGCGTGCAGATGCTGTTTTTTATTTCATTACAGAGAAATTAGAGTATGACTTGGTGAATAGTATCTTTATTGTAAGTGAATTCGTGACTTCCACAGACGGCAATCAAATATTACAAATATTTCTTGTCTTAATCGCAACAGCTTGACGGGCTCGGCCGCTGCAAGTAACGTCCGCCACATGCCTTTGTCTTATGCGATCAGGGTCCAGTTGGTCTGACCAATAAGATTTGTTATGTTACGGTAAGCCAAAAAAAATCTATTTCGATTTTGGTCACTTAAGACAAATTTATTTCGGTTACGGTTTCATTCGGTTAAACCGTTTAAGTATAAAGGTTGCCGATTAGGTTTTTACACTTTGCACCGGAGGTACACAGAGTATAATAAGTTTGTGCAAAAGTATGTAACAGCCATATTCTTGATCAGCATCAACAGCTGAGTCGATATAGCCATGTCCGTCTGACGGTCTGTCTGTCCGTATGAACGCACAAATATCAGAGATGGTAAGAGATAGAGGTTTGACGTGTAGGGACAACTTCTTAGGGCCACGCCCCCTAACGCTCCCGCAATTTGGAAAAACGTTATATCTCCCACAGTTTTAAAGATAAGATGGTTCGTACTTTCTAGACCTATTTAGTAATCAGGATAACTTATCGATCCGACAAAGGAATGGTGAAGATCGGATGAACGGTTGTCGAGTTTTGATCAAAAATCTTTTCACTTCTGCAGTGGCAGAGCTGTTTTCAGCTGCTACTGCAGCATCAAAATTTATGCTGAGGATATAATTTCGTTGGTAGAGACCATACGTGTTAAATAATGATTATTGATTGTAGTCATTAATAATTAGATTATTTTTGTTTAAAAGTTGAATTAATGATTAAATTGCGATTATTTTCGGTTTCACACAATTATTTAATGATTACGATTACAAATAATCAAAAATAATGGAAAATTACCATAAATTATTAAAAATAATTGAAAATAATTGAAAATAATGGAAAATAATCGTTTTAATATTTTCGATTAATTTCCATTATTTCGACTATTTGAGACTATTTTGATAACAATTTAATAACAACAATGTTTCAGTACGAGATTGGCTTACAACATATTAACAAGAAAGTATTAAATATTACATGTTTTCACATTATTCCGAGTTTAATGACGTTGAGCAATAGGTTGCAGAAACTATCTAAGAACGAGGAACTGCAATCTATATGCTCTGTCATACTAAAAGATGATGAAAAGTTACGAGAGCGGTTTAAGGACTATTTCTTGTTGACGGCAGAAGCACACACAGCAATTGCAGCTGCGGTGCTTACCACGGGCATAAAATTTAAATGGGTGAAGGTGTTGCACAAACTGAACCCGGAGTGTAAAAAAGAAAAAGTTCGGGATATTGTTTTGGACGTAAAAGCCAATTTTTTTTCAAAGCACTCAACAAAATTCAATTTTCACATGAGTGCAACAATCAATACTTGTCCTGACATTGCACAAAACTTACATTTTGACATTGATGGTGAGTAAATCTGTCTGTTTGTTTGAATTTGTAACAGATTTCAATCTTTTTATACTCTGTACCGTAGGTACATAGAGTATTATAAGTTTGTGCAAAAGTATGTAACATCCAGAAGGAAGCATCTCCGACCCCATAAAGTATATATATTCTTGATCAACATCAA
Organism: Lordiphosa andalusiaca; assembly: GCA_035044965.1. Lineage (NCBI taxonomy): Eukaryota > Metazoa > Arthropoda > Insecta > Diptera > Drosophilidae > Lordiphosa > Lordiphosa andalusiaca. Next base: position 335,056 of record JAWNNM010001743.1, read on the forward strand.
CAGCCGAGTCGATATAGCCATGTCCGTCTGTCCGTCTGTCTGTCTGTCCGTCTGTCTGTCCGTATGAACGCACAGATCTCAGAGATGGTAAGAGATAGAGGTTTGACATGTATGGGACATATGCTTCTAATGTCTGCAGGCAGATCATGTTTATTTTCAATTTTGGCCACGCCCCCTCCCGCCCCCGCAATTTAGAAAAAGATAGATGGCTTGTTCCTTCTGGACATATTTAGTTATTAGGATATCTTATCGATCCGCCAAAGGAATGAAGAAGATCGGATGAACGGTTTTCGAGTTATGAAGAAAGAAAAAAGAATTTTCTTGGTACAGAGTATGTTATAGTCGGGCTTGACCGACTTTCTTTCTTGTTTCTTTTGCAGATGATGAAAACGCAAGTCCATCTTCTCAAGATGAACTAAGCACGACACAACGGTTGTTAATTTGCCATCAGCTCTTGAGCTATTTGAGTGATAATGCTAGCTCGGAAGATATATGGCTAAGATATGGCATTTTAAAAGAAGCGTCTGTTGCTTTCAACACGCCTTTAACATCTTCGGCTCCTGTAGAGCGTCTGTTTTCATTTGCTGGTATTATAAACAGCCCTAGGCGCCAATCATTGTCTGATTTTTCATTCGAAAAACAAGGTAATTATACGCTCAGCATAAATTTTGATGCTGCAGTAGTAGCTGAAAGCAGCGCTGCTTCTGCGCTGCTGCAGCGAACAGTCTTTTGATCATAACTCGAAAACCGTTCATCCAATCTTCACCATTCCTTTGGCTGATCGATAAGTTATTCTTATTACTAAATATGTCTAGATGGAACAACCCACCTATCTTTAAAACTGTAGGAGATATGACGTTTTTTCTAAATTGCGGGGGCGGCAGGGGGCGTGGCCAAAATTGAAAATAAACTTGATCTGCCTGCAGACATAAGAAGCATATGTCCCATACATGTCAAACCTCTATCTCTTACCGTCTCTGAGATCTGTGCGTTCATACGGACAGACAGACGGACGGACGGACAGACGGACATGGCTATATCAACTCGGCTGTTGATGCTGATCAAGAATATATATACTTAATGGGGTCGGAGATGCTTTCTTCTGGATGTTACATACTTTTGCACAAACTTATTATACTCTATGTACCTTTGGTACAGAGTAAAAATAGTTTTAATGAAGGCAAACCCTAAATATGTTTAATGTTTGTGTTTAATTTAATGTGAAAACATGTAATATTTAATACGTTCTTGTTAATATGTTGTAAGTCAATCTCGTACAGAAACATTGTTGTTATTAAATGTGATGTTGAAAATAATTTGTTTCTCGAAATAATGGAAATCAATGGAAAATAATGGAAAATATTGGAATATATTAAAACGATTATTTTCCATTATTTTCAATTATTTTTAATAATTTGTGGTAATTTTCCATTATTTTTGATTATTTGTAATCGTAATCATTAAATAATCATAAATTTTTTCACCAGCCAACTATATAATCACTACGACTATTTTCCAAAAATAATTTGATTGATTAGTAATTCTAATGTCAACTTATCAAGTATGGTACAGACTATGTTATAGTCCTTTTTTTTACATTTTGTTAACCCATAATTAGCTGCTTTCTTCTGGCTGTTACATACAAACTTAATGTACTTAGTATACCTTTGGTACAGAGGATAAAAAGAAAGGTAAATGATGAATCTTTAAAATGAAGTCGATTGCCACATTACAATTCATTGTCCGATTCGATTTAATTTTAGTGACGTCACCCGGAAAAAAATCCTTTGAAACTTTCCACAGGTAACATTTACATGCCAACTTATCTAATTTAATTTTCCACAGAGCTAACTGCAAAATTATAAAGTCTTGTAGCCAAAACCAATTTTTACTTGCACTCTTTTAGTTGAAAATAAGGTAAAAAGTAACAAGCAATGGTTCCATCATATCTAGTTTACAAGTACACCATCAGCGATGGTCACCGGGTCCTTTGCACCCTTGTAGCTCGTTCATTTAAGTCTTTTAAACCACAATTAACAGCACGCGCCTCGTCTTATATTGCAAAGAACAAAACCAGAAAGCTAAGCTAACTTCGTCTGTGCCAAAGTTTTCAAACCCTTGCAGGTGCTCGCTTAAATATTTTCAAAAAATTCTCTTTTTCCCATTTTCCGACCGATCGTTCGTATGGGAGCTAAATGATATAGTCAACTGATTTAGTCAAAAATTAGTAAAATTATGTGAAAGCATGTAAAACAAACAAATACAAAATTGCGGGATGCTACCACTCAAAAGTGTTTCTAACTAAGACTGTTTTGCTGACCTATCTTTTGTATGACAGCTATACCATATAGCTGTCAGATTTTCAGCAAACTGGGATAAATTATAAAAAAGCATAGAAAAGTTATGGATACAAAGTTTGGAGACGTTTCCATTGAAAATAAAAAAGATTTTCTCACTAAAATTAGCTTTCCGACCCATTGTTTCTATAAGATATAGTCATCCGATCCGGTCGTTTCCGACATATTAGTAATGTGCAGCAAAAAAAAAGACTATGTGCAAAATTGCAGCTCGATAGCTTCAAAACTGAGAGACCAGTTTGCGTCGAAAGAGACAGACGGGCAGACGAACGGAAAAAGCTCAATCGACTCAGCTCTTCACCCTGATCAAGAATATATATAGTTTGGGGGATCGGAAATGAATATTTCTATGCGTTGCAAACTTCTGGGCAAAAGCAAGTGTATAAAAATTAAGTTATGCAGCGACGACAATAACACAATTGTGCAGGATACATTTATATTGTGAAGGATCTATATATGTATCTATATCTATTTCTATATCTAAATGTAAATCTAAATCTAAATGTAAATCTAAATCTAAATCTAAATCTATATCTATATCTATATCTATATCTATATCTATATCTATATCTATATTTATATCTATATCTATATCTATATCTATATCTATATCTATATCTATATCTATATCTATATCTATATCTATATCTATATCTATATCTATATCTATATCTATATCTATATCTATATCTATATCTATATCTATATCTATATCTATATCTATATCTATATCTATATCTATATCTATATCTATATCTATATCTATATCTATATCTATATCTATATCTATATCTATATCTATATCTATATCTATATCTATATCTATATCTATATCTATATCTATATCTATATCAATCAAGGCTGCAAACCTTTCAAATTATCCATGGGGTTCGGTCCCATTTTCAAATCCAAGGTTCGGTTCGCGGACCGGTTCTTGGAACCCCTGAACCTAAGGTTTTGGTTCGAACCTTGGTTCGCTTGCACATAAAAAAATAATTTGACTTTTGATTTATTAATACGTTGAATTGAAACCATCTATCCATTTGCTTTATCATATGTATGATTTCTTAAGTTATTTCTATTATCAGCTTTTAGAATCGGCAAAGTTTATGAAAATTAGCATTATATCTTCCAGGAGCTGTCCATCTATACCAGCTCTTAAATCAGAAAGAACAAACTTAAGTATTGAAAATGCTCGTTCAAATGATACTTGAGTTGCTGGTACAGCTGGTATATTAAAATCTTCGTTATTACGCCTTTCCAAAATTGTAAAACACGGATGTAATCTTGGACAATTTTCAAAAGAATCTATAACATCATTCACAGATTTTATATTTGATATTTGTTTATTGCTTTCATAAACTTCTCGTCTTGGCAATCAGACGTTGAGTCATTTATTGTCGAATTTTGACAACTCTGATTAAGCATATTAAATTGGTGAACCCAACCTCATTTTTCGAAAAAGTGGTCCGGTTCGGGTTCAGGTTCGAGGAGTCAAAAATGTAAGGCACCTGGTTCATGGTCCAGTTCGCGAACCCCAAAAATGCCAAACCGAACCGGTTCTCAGGGGTTCGGTTCCGGACCGGTTTGCAGCCTTGATATCAATATCTTTATCTATATAGATATAGAGATATATATATATTATATATTATTTTACATATTAATACGCTAAGAAATTTTCAAACGAATGTACAGCCCCCGCTTTAGTGTAGTAAATCAAAATCAATGGCCTCAAAATTTGTACCATTTGTTCATATGAGTATTCAGATGTGGCCATTGTAAACAAAATAATTGAATTGCAACTATTTTTTTTATAATTAAGAAAGAAAGAAAGAATTAAAAGTTTTTCCAACACAGAGATAGGAGAGCAACACAAAGAAGTGCAACAACACTACTTAGTGTACTCTCTGCTAAGTCGTCGCTTAAGTGGAGAGAGTAGCTCTAAGTTAGGCTCTCCCTGACGATCGGCGGAGAAAAAAACGTCTACGCGTGTTTTGTTTTTGTTTTCAGCTGTTTCAAGTGCTGTTGAATGTTAAGAGGTAATTTGTGGACGGCCGAATTTCGACCACTGGGCGAACCTAGTACATTTTTATACTCTTTACAGGAGGTACAGAGTATAATAAATTTGTTCAAAAGTATGTAATAGCAGAGTCGATATAGAGATAGATAGATAGATAGATAGAGATAGAGACTATTTTATAATTTTGGCCAAGCCCCCTCGTAATTTTTAGAAGCCTTCATATATACCACGGTCTTAGAGATAGATGGTTCGTATCAATCCGCTCAGAGATTGGTAAAGATCGGATGAACGGTTGTCGAGTTATGATCAAAAGACTTTCGCTGCTGCAGCGCAGTAGTAGCGCCGCGTTCAGCTGCATTTGCAGCATCCAAATTTATGCTGAGCGTATAATTTCCTTTGTACAGACTATGTTATAGTCGGGCTTGACCGACATTCTTTATTGATACTTCTTGATGATTGCGAATTGGAAATTAACTAAAATTGGTTGTTGCAGCGCCCTGTCGATGAATTTTGGTGCCCACCGCTGGTATACATGTATATCAGCATAAAAGCAAGTGCCTTTAATTGAATTTCTCAGAGTTTATTTTGCAACGCTATGCAACTAGAGTACCGAAAGGAACTTAAGTTATAAAGGCATGCCGCCTGTACATTTATACATGCATGTGTAAGCATGTCTATTTGTTGCACTATACTTATCCTGCCACACTGGCTGTTATTGTTGGCAACATGTACATACATACTAGCTTGGTCAATCAATTGCCCAAGGTCCGCTTCATGTACACTTGTACAATACATACATACATGCAACCGAATGGCGTTTACTTAACACAATTTATTTTATTATATATTCTGTGTATAACGCTGAGTTGACGGTTATGACACAAATTATAATTTAAATTATTAGTGAAATGTAATTTTGGTTTTGTTTCTGTATATGCTTGCATATGTTATTTTTACATGAACATGTACCCTTCCGTGTTATTATTATTTCGGTACCAATTTTTATTTCTTTTGCTTGCGGCGCGATAAACACCTGTTAATTGGATTACATAGTGTGTGTGTGTGTGTATGTGTGGTGTATTTATGTGGTATGTGTGCGGCGTGTATTTAAAGAGCTAATTACAAAGATACGTTTTGGTTTTTTATTAATTTCTTTCAATCTGGATATAGATATTACACAAAAAAAATTGTAACTAAAAGTACTATATATGTGCATGTATGTGTGATCTTGCGGCATATACATATCAACATAATAATAGAATGTATATAGAATTAAAGTACCTGGTAACATACATACAAAAAAGATTCCGACATTAACATATTTAAAGGTGTTGCTTATTCATATTATCCAATTATTAGAGTTAAAACAATAAAATTAACATAAAACATCAGTGTTCGTCGTACGTTCTTAGCTATTTGGTACACAAGTTTTTAAAGTAGTTCGTAATAAAATGTAATAGTTTATGTTTGTTGCTTTGTTCGGGCTGAAAATCGGTACTCTGACGTTGTGTTAGTTATTAGTAATCAACCATCCGTCATACATACACATATGTACTTATGAAATGCACTGCTGAACAGCAAATCGAGACAAGCAAACAAACAAAATGCAACGCAAATATTTAGAACAAATTTATTCGGTAGGATTATACATAATATTCGTTCGTATTGCCTTTGAATCTTATTGAATTTATATGAATGTATGCATGTCAGTGTAATCGATTTGATTTACTCGAATAGGAATTTAATTTTATTTGTATGCTGATGCTGTTTTGTAATTTCAAGTTCGGACTATTATTTAATTGATTTTAATTATCAACTTAATACAAAAGTGTAAACAACTTTGGTGTGCGCCGTGCGAAATTCATAAATCAAATAACATGTGTATGCGTGAATTAACCAGCTGGATAGGCTTGCGCTTTAAATTTGAATTATTTAGTTATAGACCTATTCTCGTTGATCGTTTATTTGAGGGACATGAATTGGCTGCGAGCCTATTGCACTGAACCCCTCTCTACCATTGGGCTTTAGTTGAAAACATAAGAAAAACAGCAGCCAAGAAAAAAAAAAAAACTACAATTCCGAATGAACCCCATAACTGCTTCATGACCGCAACCGAGCAGTTAATGCAATTATTGTGTCTGTGAAATTGAATGAATGCTCATGGGTGCTAGCTGTTGTAATAATAATCAGTGAGTGATGCTTGTAAGTGTTGTACTTTCACGATCGTTATTTCCGCTATTATATGTATGCATATGTATGTTAAGAGTTCGTTAAACATTTATAAATTGTTTAGTTTTTATAGGATTTAAAGTTAAGTGGTTTTAATTTATTGTTGTAGCTTATATGGCCATCATTATGTATGTAAATAGTTTTTTCACTAATACATAGGTATGTATGTTATTTAAATCATTCTTATTTTTGTTTGTATATAAATTAAGGACTTAAACATAATAAGAAAAATGTTTTATAAAGTGTTTTGTTTCCTTTTTTACTTGATCATTTAAATTTACGCAATAATTTTAAATTACCTTTTTGTTTTGTGATTTTATTTTTTAAATGCTTCAACTTTATTTGACTTCGCTCCCATCTCAGGATCCACTATGTCCATCTGTGTATGTGTTGACGTGAATGTGTATGTGTGCCTGTACGAAGAATAATCATACATACATTCATGCAACGATACAGTTTTTTCCATCAACGTATATGCATTTTTGGTATGTGTGCATGCAAGTCAACAGTGTACCACCAATGTCTTTGTAAAGCTTGATTTAACTTAATTGACTGAAAATTCTAAATCGTGAGAAAAAAAGTAAAGTTATGGGCCCTAAGTTCTATAACTTGGATTAGTTGTATATACGTGAACATTCACTGAAGACTAAAAATTTCATTTGGCAAATCCATATGGAATTACCAAAATTTAATAACCAAAATCTTGAGAATATGGCCCCTTGAACTGAAATATATTATCTGCATATTGTTAACGGCTAAATTAATGATATTCCGAAAATCTTTATGATAGGCACTTATATTCTGTGCTATAACACATCATATACATTTGTATGGTGTGATCTGAAAATATCCACCAACACCACTTAAGGTTCGTTTATAATTTGACTAAAAAGTTATTAAGCTCTTGGAATCTGGGATAGTCTTGCGAATCTTTCTGGAAAATCGCAGGCTAGCCAAAAAAAACCGTTTTGCGTTTTTCAAAATGTTTAAGTATGAAATTAAAGGGACAAACTGTACAGATTTTTTTATTATTAACCCATGATTTGGTTGATAGTTAATTCCTTTAAATTAATTTAATTTAATGTAACGTTGAAGCGGTTCGATTAGGCTTATTCATTTTCGAATTTTCAGTTCCTGAGGTTAAATCAAGATGCAATTATTGGTACACTTTAGGTTTATATCCATACACACACACATACTCCAGCAATTGTACACCAATTTAACTACATACATGTGCATTCTAACTGCTATCGTCGATTCCGCGTATCGTCATACTCATTATGTTCACATACTGCAATTAACACGATTTTAACGTGATTGAACTAAGTTTACTTTACGTACTGTTAAACTGTTACTGTAACCGGAATTCTGACTTAACAGCTGACTCTGACCATCAGCGACAGCTCATCGGACACTCGGCTTCGAATTCCCCATTTACACTAATAATATACTTGTATGCGTGTATGTCTATTTGTATGTGGCCGTGTTTGTATGTGTGTCTGTGTGTTGGTTTGGGTTGTTGTATAAGTTTAATAAGTATATAGCAATATAAATAATTTTGTATATAAAGTTCTTGTTGTTGTGGTCTACGTTCCAGTCAACATTACTGCGCCCCCTTTCATCTAACCCGACCATGGGAGGAGCGTCAGCGCACCGCACCACAGCATTGATGTGGCCGGTGCATCTGCCCCCATCCCGCCAGCACACCACCACGTTGACCCCACCCCACTCGCGAATACGCATACCGAATATCGCTTAATTCCATACACGCAAGAATGAGTCCCACGATCCAGTGGCGACCGCCATGCCGTTCTCAGTCACACCCAGACACGACACACGGTTATCATGACCGGCCAGGATGCCTGAGCGCTCGGCCTTCATCGTATCCCATACGTTGCAGTTGAAGTCGTCGTAGCCCGCCAGAAGCAGACGACCGCTCTTTGAGAATGCCACCGAGGTGATACCGCAAATAATGTTGTCGTGCGAGTACATTGCAAGCTCCTGGTCGGCGCGGATGTCGAACAGGCGGCAGGTAGCGTCGTCAGAGCCCGTGGCGAACGCCTGGCCGTTAGGGAAGAAGGTGACCGCATTGATGTCAGACTCGTGTCCAGGGAAGGTCTGCTTGCACACTCCCTCGCGGATGTCCCAGAGCTTAGCAGACGCGTCGCAGGCGCCCGAAACGAAAGTTTTGCACTGCGGCGCAAGCGACAGCGCCATTACGTCTCCCGTGTGGCCCAGAAACGAGGTGACCTGCAGGCCCGTCTCGATATCCCACAGACCGCACGACATATCGCCCGAACTGGTCACGATCTGATTGTCGTCTAGGAAGCGGCAGCACGACAGGTAGCCGCCGTGGCCAGGCAGCTCGCGGGATACCCGTACGTTGCCCTCGCGCGTCTTCAGGTTGTAGATTGAACACATATTGTCGAGCCCTCCGCAAGCGACATAGCTGCCCGAGGGTGCATACGCGCAGGTCATCACCCACGAGGAGCGCAGCGGAATGGCGTGCACCTTGTTCGTGGTGTGAGAGTCCCAGACGATCAGCTTGCCATCCTGTGAGGCCGACACGAGGTTTCTGGAGTCGTTACCCCAGTGCATAGCGTAGATCTTGGCCAGGTGCCCACGCAGGGTTCGCCGTGTGCGCATCTGTATGCGTCCGATGGGCTCCAGCGATGCAGCTGCCTGCAACAGCGATGTGTCACAGGCGGCCTTGCGGGCATCTCGTATGGCATTCTTGAGAGACTCGGCTTCCTGCCTGAGGCTGTCTAATTCATTCATCTTTTGATGGTGCGGTGGCGCTGAGCCGGTTCAGGATCCGGTTATACTGTTGATGAAAAAGTGACGCACTGTAGGCTGCCGGATGAATGCTAAAATAATGGAGATGATTTTTGACTGCGGCTTAGGGGAAAATAAGAGAAGCGAATCGTGCTAATGGATGCCGTATAACTTACGTTCTATGTGTGAGGACAGTGACGCCGCCTTCCTTGGAATGAACAGATCTTCTTTCACCGCTCTTTCTGGTGCGGTTGTTGATTCTATTGTTGTGTTAATGTGATCGGACATACATCTGTTCGTGAAGATGGCTTAGTTATTTATTCTCGTAGCACTGAGCACACACTTTGATTTACTGGGCATGCCTTGGTCCGGGTCGATTGTGTGGTTGCGTGTTCGCTTTCAACTGACTGCAAGCGCCAACAATTTGCCGGTTTTCCCAGCTTTGTCCAGGTGTATAAGATCCTTGCCAATTGCTATGCGGAACCAATCAGCCGTTGAGTTTTCGGTCACTTTTACTGTTTCGCTTGATGACTAGTTTGTGCTAGCAGCTCGCTCGAGCGGCGTATAGTTTTTCGCACAAAGTGTCCAGTTGCTCTAGGATTCGGGACAATTTCTTACAACATTTTAAGTAATTTTTCCTTGAAATTGAAAATTTTCTTTCCTGCTGCTGGCTCCTCCTCTCGCCCGTGCCTTCCGCTGGTTGCTCACTTTGCTTTTTTGGTACACCAAAATTGCAATTTTTGCACCACCGTCGATGCTAGCACTCAATCTGATGCGTGTGAGCAGCACAACCAGCGTGACAACACGGTGCGCAATTGCCAGTGCGTCAGAAAGAATAAGTCGAACGTGACCACATTACGGCAACGACGTTGTGATGAACACCGATTGTCCCGTTCGCACCAAGGCCAATGATCGGGTGTACAGATTAGGGGTAGAGCGAGAAAGAGAAAGAGCAGAAAAAAATCAATTTTAAATACTAAAACTTTTTTTTTTTTGATTATATTTAATTTGCCAAAAATTACTAGCGTAAGCTATGAGCGTTATAATGAACAAATCGACACACCAAGCACAAAAACTGAATAGAAGTTTTATATCCAGACATTCGAGTTGTGTTCATGCAAACGCATGTAGATTTTTCTTTTCACTTATGTGCATACATACATATGTATGTATATACTGACAAATATATTTTAATTTATGTACACATACACACACACACAAAACAGACACACATATACCACATAGCAGTCACCGCTGCCATATTTTCATTTGTCTGATTCTAAAACAAACTTTACTTACACTTTAGACTGTCTCTAAATCTTCAGACACGTCTACGACATAAGGAAGATTATATTGCACAAAAAATTCGCTCTTTATAATATTCTAGTAGATGAATACACAATCCGCAACTTTTCGTTTGCACTCTACAATTGGCAGCCAACACCTAGAAGCAAACAGGGGTGTATGAAAATTCGTTTATCGATATATCGTAAGAGCCCTTATAACTAGTTCTTCAAATAATCGAAGTTCGAAATATTTAGCCGACTCAACCAAACCAAACCGCCAAATCAAACACAAAAGCGAAACCAAAACATGAAAAGTAAAAGTGCGAAAACTATTTTTTAAGGCTTCTTGAGCAGAAGTTTCTTGGCGGAATATTTAGTTTAATGTTTTTGTTTACAAGTTTAATAAGATTGATTTAAATACTTTTGTGTTTGTTTATGGTAAATTAAAGTTACTTATGTTGTTTGGCAGATCGCATGTGGAAGATCTCTCAGATCTCATTCTTATGACCCCAACTTCCTAATTTTTTTTGGGCACACTGCACATTTTGTATGGAGCAGCTGTGAACTGAAATTTAAATCAAATTTAAATCGCTTTCAGGAATACAACTAGTAAAATTTTACGAAGCCTTTTACTGACGACCCCATTTATTCAATATATACACCGTGTATTATGAATTTGATGGACATTCTTATCGAAAAATCTGAAAAATTGTACGATTTCGAATATTTGCACTAAAGTTCTTGTTATTTTTTAAATTTGACGAAAACAATGGCCTGTTCCAGATATTGATTTCGATTAGATTAAGCGGATATCGGAATTGATAGCTGTTACCGCTTGTTGCATTTCAGATGTGCTTAAAATATGTCCGTCAAAATAGCGTCGTCTTTTTAGCGTCGAATCTGGAACGGTGGAATGTGGAACAAAACGATTTTTTAAATATCTCAGGAACTACTTAACTTTTTGGCCCAAATTAAATTGCAAAATGTTGAGAAAAACATAATCTATTGTTTTAATTTAAGTTTGGACGGATTTGCGAATTCCATGTATTATAATATACTCAAATCCGCCCAAATTCAAATTAAAACAATAGTTCATGTTTTTCTCAACATTTTGAAATTTAATTTGGTTCAAAAAGTTTCGTAGTTAATAAGCAAATTGAAAAATAAAAAAAACCATTTTCGTTTCAGATTCCACCGCTCCAATGAGATATATTTTAAGTTGAATGTGCAAACTTAAAAATTTATTTTCAGGAAAACTGTGGGGAGCAATTGACTGGGAAAATTCAAGAAAATAGCTTGAATTTTTCCCTATCCGGGGACATATTGTGCATATGTGCACAACATTAGGAAAAGTTAGCGGCCATTTTTATGGTCATACTGTGCAAGTCACTGGCTGCAGGCAAATGGCTGCACAAGAATGTATGCAAATTTAAATATTAATTTTTCGGAAAGCTGTGGGGAGAGATTGGCTGGGAATATTCAAGAAAATAGGTCGAATCCGGGGACATATCATGAATATGTGTACATCAGGAAAAGTTAGCGTCGATTTTCTTCGTGGCTTGGTCACACCCAACTCGGTTAACATGGCTGGCCTTATCAGTATTGGCAGCTCGCTCACGGCTTGTTCTCTGATAAGCACATTTTCATAATTTTGATATACCGTACATGGCGGCACAACATCTGAAAATTGAGATATTGAGCAGAGTATGGCAACACTATTTTTTTTTTGTCAAAATGTGTATGAAGAAATTTTGAGGTTGGTCCACTGTGGAGCAATTTTCTCAAAAACGGAGGATTTTCATCATTTCCTTTTTAAAATACTCCTGAATATGTCAGCTTTCTGCTGGTATACCGTGCATTGCGGCACAACATCTGGAAGGATAGATATTCATTCAAATGACGGGTGAACTGTTTTTAACCTGATATTTATAGTACCTGCAATACTCATATGCACCCTTATCTTATTTTAAACAATAGTTTATTCTTTTCTTTACATTTTGCAATATAATTTGTCTTAAAAAGTAAAGTGCTTCCTGAGAAAAGTACAACATAAAAAACTACTTCTGTTTCATATTCCATCGTTCCAGTTCGACGCCAAATCGCCGACGCTATTTTGACGCACATACTTTAATCAGTTAATTTTAAGCCCAGCGCATCCAAATCTGTCCTGTTACATTGATGTACGAAACAATATTAAACATATAAATACGGGATAAATAGAGCAAAAGAAGAGATCAGGGAGTCCAAAAAGAACAGCCTATAGATGATGCAGTGGCTCAAGACCCACCATTTTTGCTATAAGCCATATGATATATTATATATAAAGCTGGATATCATAGACGAGTGCCTCGGAGTAAGCCATTCATTTCAAACGTCAAAAAGGCAGAGGTTAGAGTTAGCTAAACATCATGTAAATCAGCCGGAATCATTTTGGAATAGCGTTGTATTTAGTGACGAATTATAGAATAACCTATTTGGATCAGATGGATCACAAAAAATTACAAGAAATTAATGTGCTCAAAACTGATAGCGATGCTTAGATAATGTTATGAAAGTGCTTGTAATCTCTGAAGTTGGAAATTTGCATTTTATAGACGTGAAAATGGACAGGACATTTTATATGTACCTTTTAATGAAAAACATGGTGTTAAATAATTGGGGTTGGGGCAAGGGTTGATTTAACTAGATATCGTCGTTTCAGGTTTAGGAATGGCTAATTTATCATTGCAAGCCGTTAAAAACGACTGCGCAATAATCAGACATGAATTCCATAGAACACATTTGGCACCTGCTTTGAAGATAAGTTCGAAAGCATCATATGCAAATACATACATATGCATAGATAGGCAAATAAACCCCCAGACGAAAATGCGAACTTAGAAGCAATAATGCAACGACACTTGGAAGCTGGCCAAGGGAGGCTTAGCCAATTATAAAATATACAAAAGTCGGCATAATACATTAAATATGATCAAAGATTATACAATGAAAAGATCGGACATGTCATACAAAACAACATTTTTTATGGCGGATCCAGCTGGTTAAATCGGAATTTTTCAATTGAGTCCGCAGCTACGGGGCCCAAAGGGCCAAGCCGCACAAGAGAAAGGGAGCTGCAGTTTATCGTCGAATCCGAACGGCAATGTTTGAGAAGCTATTTAATGGCTAGTAACTGCAAAGCTTGCGCCAATAGCTATTGAGTAGCTAGAGCTGTGGTAGCCGGACTGTACGTTTTTTTTAAAGAAAAAACTGTATCATTAAATGGCGGGATCGAACCAACGACCTCTTGCACAGCAGACAAGCAGACTACATTCTGTACCACTGTAGTTGTAATAATTAAGTGGCCCGTAGCTTATGGGTTGCAGCGTCCCGTCCGTAAGTTGTTTGTTTCGAACCCCAATAGCGCCGAAGAGTTTTTTTTATATTCTATTCTATTTAGTAAAATGTTAATTTTTAATTTTTTTATTTTTAATTTTCACTTTATGCATTTCTTGGTCTCGGCAAGGACGTCCGTACAATTATAAAAGCTTCACGGTTGAATGCAAGGTCAGTGAGAATGGCTAAGTGCTGCGGGCTCTCCGCCCTCTATCTCAGAAGCGGTTGGGCGTAAGAACAATATTGCGCAACGACATTTTTCTCAAATTTTATGCTCTACAGTTTTTATAATAGTTGTTAACATCATTGGATCATTATAGAAACAGAGTTAGTCCCAAAAAATGATTTTGGTGACCTTCGAACTTGATTAACTTACGACGCACTAACGAGATTCTGTAAGAATTTTGACACATTTTTTAGAACACCCAAATTAAAGGTGTATACAAAATATTCAGCTTGTTATTTTGCATTCCGAGGTAAAGCCCTTTATTTTTATGGTTTTTCGACAGGACTATTAGTATAGCTGCTATAGAAAAGACAGGTCAAACAACACTCTTAATTCACACACAAACTTGATCTGCGTGTGGTATACACCTACCTTCATGCAGCAATTTGTGGCTTTACCTTTTATGGTCTCTAAGATGGACGCGTTCTTACATACAGACGGATGGACACACAGACAGACGGACATGGTTATATCGACTCGGCTGTTGATGCTGATAAAGAGGTGCTGCTTTCTGCGTCTTTAGGTAACAGACGTCTGAAAAGTTCTCACCCAATTCGTTTTCCGAGAGCCAGGCTTACTCAAAACTTATATCTCCAAAAAATTTAAGGTTTCGTTATGGATTAACACTGTAAACAAAATGTTGCAAATTTTTATTAAATAAAATGTATTAAAATAGTTCTTAGAATTGTGATGTGGAAACTTGCAACATATATTTAACTTATCCGAATCGGTTTAGCGGTACTTAAGAAAACCCAGTTTTATTATTTATCTTTTTTCCCTAATAGCTCCCTCCAATAGCGATTACCGGACTAAACATTTGGGAGATTGAGTCTCTGATTTAAGACAAGAGCGGGGGCAGTGTACAGTAAAAAAACTTAAAACTTTCTTCATACTTAAGTTATAGCAGATTTTAAACAACCGACTCAAAGAAAATGGTTACACCTAAATGAAAACAAATACATGTCAGCATCGAAGCTGATTTTGTGAAATAAATTTGAATGACCCTACTTTCGTTACTATTACTGGGCACACTGAAAATATTGGATGGAGCAGTCCAAAGCAAATCAAAATCGAAAGCAAACCATTTCAGGAATACCACTACTATCAAGAGCAAAGCAATCCTGCCAGCTGGTTGCCATTTATCGTGTGACCGTTATGATCATCCTTCAATGGAACAAGTTAACATCGCATTTCTTGGATGATGATCAACATCACCAGTGGAACAAGGGAATAATTTTGAAAGTACAATATTGCTCTTCTTAAATGTTGCATAAAAATATTCTTTTATTCTCTTTGCTCCAACACTATCGTCTGTGTGCCGCCACTATCGATTTTTTTCATTTGCAACCATCGGTAGTGCTATCGAATGTAATGTCAGCACTATCTGATAAGTGACGGGCGATGCTAGCAAGGCAATTCACCAACTCCCCGTGGATTCAAAACAGTTTAAAACTATATTTTGGTTCCCTTGCTGTTTGTCGAGCCGATATGGATAAGGTGTATCTACGAAACTTGATAAATTCGGAGGAGCTGCACATAACATTTCACTATGTAAACAAAGAACTTCAGGTGGACCGGCAGTTCAACTTTTGCCGTCGAATGGATGAGCGCGTGGACCAAGCGCTCATTCGAATTCGAAATAATGTTGAGAAGAAGCTGAGCAAACGCTTTAAAAAGAACAGAGCACTGACTGCAGATGCTGTCCTACCATCCAGTGTGGTAAGTACCTCAGACACATACGAACTTCCTGCCGCTCCGTAACGTTGCGCTTTTGCATAGGTCAACATTCAGCTCTATCGGAATAATAATGGACACAACATTTCTGCAATTACTTTCGCTGAATTGCTTCGTGAAAATATTACTGACATCAAGCTGCAGGTAATGGATAAGCATTTCGAGGTAGTCTTTAACCAGCCATGGGTGGCAGCACTGCAATTACCTAGCTGCATTTTAGCCGAACATATAGTTTATCCGAGCAAAATGGACTTGCAGTTCGCCAAACGAGAACACAGTGATGGATTTTGGTTTAAATCTAAGATCGTAAGACCACGTCTGCAACAGACATTGCCGAATTTTCTCAATACTCATACATAATTCGCTTTACAGCCGGCTTCGGGCGACTGGTTGAACGGCGCAAAATGGGAATTATGCGGTCACGGCTTAACATACAGAGTCGTCCAGAAAGATATTGGTCACCACCTAAAGATTGTTGTGACTCCACGCAACGCAGAGCGGATCTCGGGACCTGCAGTGGAACAAATTTCTAAATCCCCCGTGCAGGCTGGGCCAGGTACTTGTCCTTATGAGCTGCGACAGCTGCACACCGCCATGCCATTAAACGACGTCGCAGCGGTTCGAGTTGTCACATACAATATCTTGGCCGATTTGTACGCCGATAGCGACTATTCGCGGAAATCACTTTTTCCCTACTGTCCTCCGCATGCATTGCAGATAGACTACCGCAAGCAACTCTTTCTCAAAGAATTAGTCGGCTACAATGCCGACTTGCTTTGCCTTCAAGAGGTCGACCAGAAAGTGTTTGACCTTGATCTGACCACAGTGTTGAGTCAATCACCATACAACTTTCATGGGATTATGGCACCTAAAGGCAGCTGCCCTGAGGGCGTGGCTATTTTTTTTCGTACCTCGCGATTTGATTTGATAGCGACACACGTACTGCACTTGGGCGACAACTTAGCTACACTTCAGATTTTTAGGCCACTTTGGGACAAGATTAAGGAAAACCAACAGCTGGCGGCACGCATCTGTGATCGGTCCACTACTCTAGAGGCAAAGAGGAGTATAACGAGGAACTTCGATTATCGCATACTAACAGTTGTTTCCAAATATTTTTAGTTGTGTTTGCTGCGGATGAAGAACAGCGACCGTTTTGTACTAGTGGCCAACACACATTTGTACTTTCATCCCGATGCGGATCACATTCGTCTACTGCAAATGGGATTCGCCATCGCCTATGTCGAGCACATCTACAAGCAATCAGTGAAGGAGCATCAGATCACCAACCCCCAGAATATTGGACTTATATTTTGCGGCGACTTTAACAGTACTCCCGAATGCGGCATTTTCAAGTTGATGACCGAGCATTGTGTGGATAGTAACTGTAAAGATTGGACTAGCAGTAAGTTAATAAACAGGTTTCATGTAAGTTGGATGGCCCGCTCTTTCAGAATATAATGGTTTGTGCATAAGTATGTTAGAGCCAGAAGGAAGCATAACGTATAAAGCTTATTTATTCTTGATCAGCACAAACAGCCGAGTCGATATACGAACAAACAGATAAGGTGGTAAGAGTTAGAGGTGTGACAAATGCCTTTTATACCTGCAGGCAGATCACGTTTATTTTAAACTTTTTCCACGCCCTAGCAGTTAGAAAAACACACACGAAATTAAGCATAAATTTTGATGCCGCAGTAGCAGCTGAAAGCAGCGCTGCTACTGCGCTGCAGCAGCGAACAATCTGTTGATAATAACTCGCCAACCTCTCTTCCAATCTTCCTCATTCCTTTGGCAGATCTACAAATAATGTTGATTGGTTAATATATCTAGAGGGTACGAACCATTTTTCTTGAAAACTGTGGAAGAAATTACGCTTTTTCGAAATTGCGCGGGCGGCAGTGGGCGTGGCATCTTCCACATAGAACTATCTGTCACATTAACTAACAAATAACAGAGTAAAATCTTAGCTTATCTGACACATAGCAGCTATCTAGAAGATGAGCCCTAAGATATACACAGAATGAAGGTTATTTCGTTGAAAACAAAATTGTTTTTCTCACTTAAACTAGTTTTTCGACCGATCATTCCTATGGCAGCTATATGCTATAGTCATCCGATCCGGCCGGTTCCGATAAATATGCAGCGTATGTGTACTACAAGACTTCGTGCAAAGTTTCGTGAAGTAAGCTTTTAAACTGAAGGAGGAAATCGCATAGAAATCATAATTTTAACTCATTTTCTTTGGCCGGAATGAACTAAAAACTTCTTCCTCAAAGGGTGTGCTAACCTGATGAAGGGCAGTGTATATAGGCATTTCCACAGAAAGGTCCACCTAGACGAAAAATGTAAAAGTTCTCAAAAACAGCATGCTTTGAGTTTTGCTATCTAAAATCAATCTATGGGTACAAAGAGCAAATGAACATTGCTTAAGAAACGATAACAAACTATGTGATTGCAATTAACTTTAAGATTTTACTTTCCATTATATCAGAAACAATTTATATATTATCACTCAAAATGTGTGTGCGAACGTGCTTAAAATTCAATTTTGAAAAAAGCAAAAAATCATTTTGTGGTGGAATCAAAACTATTTTAAAGAGTCATCAAATGCATAACATTCTAAAATAAGTCACATTAAAAAATTCCCTCAGGTTTCGCTGAAATCGGCGTTGGAATTGTCGCCCGCGAAACCCACTTCTATATTTGTCCCGTGCGACCGCCTTGCCTATTTCCAATTATTTCGAAAACGAAAAATTCTAAAAAATCAACCTTTGCACCAATTATGGGGCTAACTGAGAGGTATAAGTTACGCATATTGCCAATATAAAAGTCTGATTTATTTTGAATTTTTTTCAATTTCAATGCGTACGACTGTCCCATTCGACACCATGGAAATGTCCATATAAAACGTTGTGTGTTTTTTTGCGTCTAACCCGCTAAACAGACCTTCATGAAATTTTTCAGTACATTCATGTCGATCTGGAAATAGTCATAGGCTATGTGTCAAGTCTAAGAACCGGCTAGAATGCGTTTCAAAGGTGGCTCAAAGCCATATCCTAACAGTTATTTTGAGCTATGAGCCTGCAGCTTGGTGTGTAGGTTAGATTGAAATGCTAGAAGCGGTGAAGCTTCTTTACTTAGACCAAAAATAGGTCCATTGGGATCAGGCTGGTAGGTTGGTTAGAAATTGGGTTAAAGCCCATAACTTAACAAGAAAGAAAGTCGGTCAAGCCCGACTATAACATACTCTGTACCAAGAAAATTTGTCTTTTGATCATAACTCGAAAACCGTTCATCTGATCTTCTTCATTCCTTTGGCAGATCGATAAGTTATCCTAATAACTAAATATGTCCAGATGGAACAACCCACCTATCTTAGGAATTAAAACTGTAGGAGATATGACGTTTTTTCTAAATTGCGGGGGCGGCAGGGGGCGTGGCCAAAATTGAAAATAAACTTGATATGCCTGCAGACATAAGAAGCATATGTCCCATACATGTCAAACCTCTATCTCTTACCATCTCTGAGATCTGTGCGTTCATACGGACAGACAGACGGACATGGCTATATCGACTCGGCTGTTGATGCTGATCAAGAATATATATACTTTATGGGGTCGGAGATGCTTCCTTCTGGATGTTACATTTTTTGCACAAACTTATTATACTCTATGTACCTTTGGTACATAGTACAAAAATTATTGAAGCCAACGGTGCGCACGAAATTTAATTGGCAACAACAACAAAAGCAACCCCTCTTACCGATGCTCTAGACCAGGGGTGCCCAACAGCTTCTTATGATAACGCTTTTACTCACACAAACAAAAAACTAAAATCAGAAACACCAACTACCACAAGAAAACGAAAGAGAAACCCGATTACTGCCGGTTGTGTGTGTGCTTCTGGCTGTCTGATATTGTTGTTGTTATTCTCTGTACCGTAGGTACACAGTATTATAAGTTTGTGCAAAAGTATGTAACAGCCAGAAGGAAGTATCTCCGACCCCATAAAGTATATATATATTCTTGATCAGCATCAAAAGCCGAGTCACGTCCGTCTGTCTGTCCGTATGAACGCCCAGATCTCAGAGATGGTAAGAGATAGAGGTTTGACATGTATGGGACATGTGCAGATCAATTTTATTTTAATTTTTGACCATGCCCTCTCTTGCTCCCGCAATTTGAAAAAAACGGCATATCTCCCACAGATTTAAAGGTAGATGTCTCGTTTCTTCTAGACATATTTAGTAATCAGGTTACCTTAGTATCCGCCAAAGGAATGGTGAAGATCGGATGAACGGCTGTCGATTTATGATCAAAAGACTGTTCGCTGAGCATATAATTTCGTTGGTACAGCTTATGTAATAGTCGGGTTTGACCGACTTTCTTTCTGGTTTTTAATACTCCACATATTGAGTATTGTATTGAGAATTGTTGGTGTTTTTGCAAACTGTGCTTGTCATTCTGTCTGCTTGTGTGCGAGACGACGCAATTTTTAATGAGACTCCATGTCAGTAGTTGGCGTAAAATAATTCTTGTTAGCAAAGACTTGCACGTGATTTAAGCTAAGTCATTTTTATCACAATTTGTCTCATGTTTATAGTTCTTTTGCAGGTTTTTTCTAAAACAAGAAAGAAAGTCGGTCAAGCCCAACCATAACATACTCTGTACCAACGAAAATATTCGCTCAGCATAAATTTGCGCAGTAGCTGCTACTGCAGCAGCGAACAGTCTTTAGATCATAACTTGACAACCGTTCATCCGATCTTTACCAATCCTTTGGAGGATCAATAAGTCCTGTTTATTAAATATGTCTGGAAGGTACATACCAACTATCTTAAAAACTATGGGAGATATGAGGTTTTTCCAAATTGCTGTTGATGCTGATCAAGAATATATATCTATTAAGGGTGGTCGATTTGTATGGGAAAAAAACCAACTAAGCGTTTAACAAAATCGAATAGTAAACAATTCAAAGAAACTTTCAAAAAGATACCATGGTTCAGAAATGAACTAAATAAATTGTGAAAAAAATTTACTAAGAAAGTCAGTCAAGCTCGACAGTAATAGACTCTGTACCCGCCAAAGCTTGTATATTTTTGATCAATTTAATTTAGAAGCCATTCATGGCTTTGCAACCAATACTGTAGCGCATATATATTTGTTTTCTTATAACACGACTATCGCTCATCCGATCTTTCTGATTTCTCCGGTGGATCTATACATGATGCTGATTACTAGACATGCCAAAAGGTACGAACCATCTATCTTAAAAACCGGGGGAGACATGCTGTGTTTTCTAAATTGTGGTGGCGGGAGGGGGCGTGGCAAACTTTGACAACAAACTTGATCTGCCTGCAAATATAGCAAGTATATGTCTCCTACATGTCAAAGCTCTATCTTTTACCATCTTTGAATTTTGCAATTTTTTGTAGAAAAACTTAACATACAAACAACGTACAGAGAGAGTCTATTACGGTAAAGCTTGACGGATTTTCTTAGTACATTTCTTTCAAATTTTACATAAACATTTGAAGTCGATTTGAGCAGACTAAGAATTCATTTAAGACCCATGATTTCTTGGTGAAAGTTTGTACGAATTTTCCCTAGTTTTCGATTTTGCTATATGCTTTGTGCGAAAAAAATCGACTCCCCTAATATATATACTTTTCGGCTCGGAAATGCTTCCTTCTGTCTGTTATGTATTTTTGCACAGACTTAAAATATTCGGTGTACCTCTGATACAGAGTATAAAAATACCTTTATTTGAAATAATAAAATGTCGGTCAAGCCCGAATACAACATACTCTGTACCAAGAAAATTATACGCTCATCATACATTTTGATGCTGCAGTAGCAGCTGAAAGCAAGGCTGCTACTGCGCTGCAACAGCGAACAGTTTTTTGATCATAACTCGACTACCGATCATCCGATCTTCACCATTCCTTTGGCGGATCGATTAGTGATTCTGATTTCTCCCTGATTTCCTGATTTTGTCCCATACACGTCAAACCTTTATCTCTTACCATCTCTGAGATCTGTGCGACCATACTGACAGACAGACGGACACGGCTTTACCGACTCGGCTGTTGATGCTGATCAAGAATATATATACTTTATGGGGTCGGAGATGCTACCTAAATTGCGGGGACAAAAATTTTAAATAAACTTGATATGCCTGCAAGTGTAAGAAGTTTTTGTCCAATACAAGTCAAACCTCTATCTCTTACCATCCCCAAGATCTGTGCGTTCATACGGACAGACTATGTCGACTCGGCTGTTGATGCTGATCAAGAATATATATACTTTATGGAGTCTTACATGCTTCCTTCTCTTGCACAAACTTAATATACTCTGTGCCTTTGGTACGGAAATCCAATTTTTTTTTAAAACGGATCAGCTATAACCATATGGTAACATGACTGCAGATCGTACTTAAATTAGTTGTGTTAAGAAACTAACGGGTTCCGCAGATATTTGCATTTTTATGAAACCAAAAGAACCCAATTCCTTATTCTGTCAAATCACGTGTTCCTATTTGTCTGCCAGTATCTTGGGACCTTCTCTTTTTTCAACTCCCAGATTTCTCACTAAAAAGGGTGCTACTAAAATGCTATTTAAAATCCAATATAGTCAAAATTACGCGTGCGTGCTGAGGAAATGCCCATATCCATTCTGGATTGAATTTGTTCAGAATATGCAATAAATGTTCAGAAAAAAAGCGGCTGCACTTGCTGTATTTGTTTCACTGCCTTATCCGAGAATTTAAGTGAATTTTATAGAATTTCGCTTGCATCAACGTTGAAGCCAGCTACGATCTTGTACATAGTCTTTAATTAGCTTTATGGCGAGCTCCTGTTCCTTAGCGATCAAGACTGGTCCACTAACAATTCGATTTTGAGTACATATTTGGCTGAACCAGGACAACAATACTGCTTTCAAGTCAAACATGTGTGCCTTTTCAATCCCTTTTCTTGTCAGAATTGGATCTCACTTGCAATGTTTTCAATGCTCGAAATGGTGCTGACGCTTACTTTATACTTCTTAGCAAACATCTTCTGATTGTTGTTTGTTTTGAAGTCATTAAAACAGAAATTTTGTTGGAAATACACTGTTTACCGAACTCTTCTCTCAATTGGGCCATTGTTTCGCCTGCTGTGTGGCACCTTCTTGTTGAAACCATATGTCAGCCAAGTCCAGCTCTTATATTTTCGGCAAAAAAAGTTTGCATTCACCGCATGGCCAAAATTGAAAATACATTTGATCTGCCTGCAGACGTAAGAAGCATTTGTCCCATACATGTCAAACCTCTATCTTTTACCATCTCTGAGCTGTTACATACTTTTGCACAAACTTATAATACTCTGTGTACCTACGGTACAGAGTATAACAAGAAATAATGTCCGTCAAGCCCGATATTATTACACTTTGTACCAACAAAAGTGTATGCTCAGCATACATTTTGATGCTGCAGTAGTTTTCAGCAGCACTGCTTTCAGCTGCTACTGCAGCAGCGAACACTCTTTTGATCATAGCTAAGTTTAACTATGTTAGCCATATTTAATCCGATCTTTACCAATTTTTTGGCTTGTCGGTTAATAGTTTTGATAACTAAATAAAAACAATAAAAAACTCCAACAATGGCGGTTATTTTTGAACCCTAGTTAAATTGAAATTCTTTTTTCATAGTTTTTCTAATTTTTGGATTTTTTGTCCTTTGCTTTAATGTTTTTAAAGTCCTTGGATTTTCTGTGTCAAAAAAAACGCAGGCTTCTCCCCAATCATCACTGTCATAAAGGATTCTTTCAATCACAGCCTTATGCAGTGGTTGTAGAATACCCCCTATTAAATTTGGCAGCATGTTTTGTATCGGATGAATTCTACCTATAAAGGACGAGCTTGAGCGACAGACTTGTACAAAGACCCAAATGAGAAGTCATTTGAAAGAGCAGAATAACAGTTCACCAATGTCACCTTTTGCCTTGAGCAACTCGGCTATTGATGCTGATTCAAAATATATATACTTTAAGGGGCCGGAGTTGTATACCGTACGCAGATCAAGTTTGTTTCAGATTGGAAAAATCTGAAAATTGAGCTTGTTGCAGCGGAGGGTGCCGCATCATCAATTAGTGCTAAAACCGCTAAAAAGGACAAAATAGTATTGCACAGTAGGCAAATCACTAACCGCTGTACCACAGCCGGCCACTAAATATAATATTCTCGATCTTTCTAATACTTCTATGTGATAACCTTCAATGAGAACCTTACTCTCCTAAAATTTTAGTCTGATAGGCGCTATTGGAGTGGAGTTATGAGGGCGGCAAGTTAAATCAAAAAACTGGGTTTTCCCAAGAACGGCTGAACTGATTTGGTTGAGCTAATTATATATTGTAAGTGTTCAGAACACGATTCGAAAAATAATTTTTGTACAATTTTATCACCAATCTTAAGGTCCAAAATATATTATTGAATTTTAGCATGAATTTGTTTACGTTGTAAGTCAATTGCCACACCTACAGTGTTTAGCTGGTTTATCCATTTGGATATTCTTTAAATCATATAATTTTTGCGATGGCATCAGAAATGTTTAGCATGGTGAAAATTGAAAAAAACATGTAAATAGTTTTGAACTATATTTAATACTATTAAGCACACTGTATCTACTCTCACAGCATTGACTGAAATCTCCCCTTTTTAGTTGATATACAGTGTGCCTAATCTGTCTAATATATGTTTGAAAAAAACTGTTTTATTGATTTTCATCATGTCATAGCCATGCGATGTGATTCGAAAAAATACATTGTGTTAGGGAAATGGAAAAATCACCAAACAACTATAGGTGTCGTAGTAGATTAACTGGTTGAAAAAATTATTGAATTAGAAACTTATTTTTTTGGGCCTAAGAACTGTTTTTAAAATTGTGTAATACATTTTTTGGAGTCGTGTTGTGGATACTTACAGTATATATTTAGCCCAACCAAATCGGTTCAGCCGTTCTTGGGAAAAACCAGTTTTTTGATTTAACTTTCCACCCTCATAACTCCATTCCAATAGCGACTATCAGACTAAAAAAATTTAGGATAGAAAGCTTCTCACTGGTGGTCATCACATATTTAAATTTGGTGCTGATAAGAGCGGAGGCAGTTTTTGTATGCTTATACCGAAATGCCCTTTCTATAACATTCTACAACTTTCTATTACATTTTCGAACTTTCTAGAGCTTCTAGACATTTCTATAATTTCTATTCAAGATAGTTTGATAACCATTCCCAAATATCTAGAAACCTAGAACCTAATTACCATTTATGTGAAGTTTATCTAAGCCATTTTTGAGCCGGTTCCATATTTGAACCGGTTCGAATTCGACTCTGAACCAGTAATACAACTGATTCTAAATTTTTAACCAAGAACAAAAATGTTCTTAGCTTAAATAACTTCTGAGATATAGCTCTGAGATACACTTGTTGATCCGGTTCTGACTCAGTAAAATATCCAACTCCATATAACCAACCTACATATCAAATTCCAAGTTTGTAGCAAAAATACCACTTTTGAACCGGCTCACTGACATGAAATATAGCGTATGACCCTTTCCTGATCGACATGAACATACTGAATAAATTTCGCCAAGATCTGTTCAGCCCATTAGAAACCAACGTACAATCGCTTTGTTATATTATATATGTGTCTTCTTATCTTCCAATTCTTCTACAGTTTTGTAGAAAGACAATTTAGTAATCAGCATTATTTATATATCAATCGAAGATGATTAAGAAGATCGTATGGATGGTAAATATCGGATGAACGATGGTCAAATTAAAGGCAGCAGCAGCGCTGCTTTATCTATTTTCGTTTTTATACTCTGTACCAGAAGTACATAGAGTATTTTAATTTTGGCCAAAAGTATGTAACAGCCAGACGGAAGCATCTCCGACCCCATAAAGTATATATTCTTGACCAGCATCAACAGCCGAGTCGAAATAGCCATGTCCGTCTGTTTGTCCGCATGAACGAACAGATCTCAGAGATGGTTAGAGAAAGAGGTTTGACGTGTATGGGACAAAAGCTTTTAAGACTTGCAGGCAGATCAAATTTATTTTCAATTTTCGCCCCGACCCCGCAATTTGGAAAAAAACGTCAAATCTCCCATGTTTTAATGATAGAAGGTTCGTACTCTTAAGACATATTTAGTAACCAGGATTATTTATCAATCCGCCAAGGGCATGGTGAAGATCGGATGCACGGTTGGCGAGTTATGATCAAGAGACTGTTCGCTGAGGCAGCGCAGTACCAGTGCTGTTTTCAGCTGCTACTGCAGCATCAAAATTTATGCTGCTCGTATAATTTCGTTGATACAGAGTATGTTAGAGTCGGGCTTGACCGACTTTCTTTCTTGTTTTCATTACTGTTTTGTCTAAGCGACTTGCTAACGCGTAAACTAATCAATTTTATTAAAAAACTGGTGCGGACTGCCACACCAGCATGAAGCAAACAATAGCCGAACACTTAACAAACTGTCACTGAACGCTCGCCAAACAAAATTGGCTATCCAAGAATCATTAAACTAGTCTCATCGAACTTAACACATTTTTAGTGAACAGCTCAATTTTCTTATGACCAACCCAACCCTATCTCTTATTAAAGTTATATAAATAGCACTTTTGCCAATTGTTGTTCGAGTTTTCTTTAATGGCACTTGGATTTGAAAGAGATAGCACATATATCTGCATTGCATTCTTACCGGTGCGACATTCACAATTGTTATTTCATTTCAGTTTTATTTCGCTTGTCTTTGCGAGAGAGAATGGGAGAAGTGAGTTTTTTTATGCGAAACGCTATCAAAACCCGCCACGACTTCGTCCGAGACTATGATTTAAGTGATAAAGACCGGATGGCGGCTCTTTTTCGATGACCGTAGATAGAGGTGCATTCTGCACCCAATGGCATAACTGAGCCATGGCCACAGGCAAGGTCAACGATTGGAATTAAAATAATGGTGCGATAGGGTTGTTCTATAAAAAAGGATGTGGGAGGCAGGCAGAGCCTTAGTAAAAGTAGAATTGAAGCGGCCGGCAAAAGTATCTTAGTATCTTTCACTATGGGCAAATGTAGACGTTGCGATAAAATCTTCTTTCACAATTAATTCTCCATTTCAGGGTTCCTTTCATCCTGAATCAGTACCCGCTTAAAATGTCTCTATTGTGAAGAGAGTTTATTATTACGCCAACTAATGGTTTAGGACATGTTAGAAATATCTCTTAGACGGCAATAATATATGCAAACGACATCGTCAATAAAATCGTCCATCAATTCGTTGTTTTCTGAATCAACTTGGTATTGTTTATTTTCGTCTCCAAATGTCGACAACATTAGAATGACTATGCTTTTTGAATGCTCTCCATTCTAAAAGAATATCCTTGTAACTTTTCGATAGCATTATTATTTATGTAAGTGTAAGGTAAGGAGAGAGACTGTCGACAGAGATAGTGGAGACAATCAACTACAATTATAATAACAGTCGTCGAGAGTCTCAGCTTATAAAGTTGTGAAGTTGTGTTCTTCAATATAATTTTATCTCAACATATCTCTCAAACATAGTAGTTAGTTGTGTGAAGTTAAGTTAGTGAAGTTAATTGTGTGCAAATTGCGTGTATAGGCGGTGCTCAAAATAATAGTCTGGCACATTTGCCCAACTGCCCAAGTGCACAAAAAAGTAAATACCCTAATATATTCACTTAAGAAATCATAACATTCGAAAACAACAGGAAACCAGAAAATATACTACTGTGGGCAAAAAGTAAGGTGAATTTTCAATTTAAACTTCGCGGGCCTAACAATTCGGGCTAGTTCTTTTTTTCTTGAGTTGGCAGGACTGTTGATGACATCTGGGCCAAATTTCATGTGAATGTCATTATCAGTAATATATTTACGCTTGTGTTTTCCAAACGACCAAGCGTGCATTTTTCGATTTTTACAATGTCTGATTTAATTGAGCAGAGAAGTGCCATCAAATTTTGTTTGCGGAATGAAATTTCGGCTGCGAAAACGTTGAGGATGTTGCGGAAGGCCTTTGGTGATTCTACCATGTCACAAAAAAATGTTAATAAGGCGAGGCCAGACCGAAAAGAGCACGTCAAAGTCGTTCAAAAATCAAGGTCATGATGACAGTTTTTTTTCGATTTTCGTGGTGTGGTGCACTATGAATTCCTTCCGTCCGGCCAAACTGTTGATAAGGAATATTATTTGAGCGTTATGCGTCGTTTGCGTGAAGCAATTCGTCTAAAAAGACCAGAATTATGGGCCAACAACTCTTGGTTTTTGCATCACGATAATGCACCGTCTCACACTGCACTCGTTCTTCGTGACCATTTCGCCAAAAATTCGACGCATATCGTAACCACCGTATTCGCCTGATTTGGCTCCGTGTGACTTCTGGCTATTCCCAAAACTCAAGAGACCACTTCGGGGAACGCGTTTCGAGTCGATTGAGGAGATAAAAGCTGAATGAATAAAAGCGCTGATGGCCGGAAAGGGACTATTTGGCATGTTTCGAGGATTGGAAAAAACGTTGGCATAAGTGTATTTTATCGGGAGGGGATTACTTTGAAGGGGATGAAATTGATTTAGAAGAATAAATAAAGATTTTTCATTCTACAAACAAATTCACCTTACTTTTGCCCACAGTAGTATAATAAAATACGAGTAAACAGGTCCCAAACCGCGTTTATTTTAAACATAGATGTTAAAGAATGTTTACTAATCGTAATCATTAGATATTTGACTATTTTTTTTTTAAATGAAAAAAAAACATTTAATTACGATTATTTTCAGATTTTCTCGACTTTCTCGAAAATTATAGGGATTGTTTGGAATTATCAAAAAATGATACAAGAAAATTCAAAAGAATTCAAAAAAAAAAACTTTAAGATTACTTCTATTATTATACCCTTGCAAAGGGTATACCAATTTTGCCAGAAGTTTGCAATGCATAGAAATATTAATTTCCGACCCCATAAACCATATAAATTCTTGACCAGGGTGACGAGCTGAGTCGATTGAGCTTTGTCCGTCCGTCTGTCTGTCTGTCTGTTTCTACGCGAACTAGTCTCTCAGTTTTAAAGCTATCGAGCTGAAATTTTGCACAGAGTCTTCTTCCTGCACACTACTAATGTGTCGGAACCGACCGGATCGGATGACTATATCCCATAGCTCCCATAGGAATAATCGGTCGGAAAACTAGTTTTAGTGAGAAAAACTTTTTTCTTTTCAACGGAAACGTCTCCAAATTTTGTAATCGTAGGTTTACTATGTTTTTTTTTTATAATTCTACCAAGTTTTATTAAAATCGGACAACTATATGATCTAGCTGCCATACAAAAAATAGGTCTGAAAAACAGTTTTAGTTAGAAAAACTTTTTTGTTTTTAATGGTAGCATCCTGCAATTTTGTATTTGTTTGTTTCACATAATTTTAAAAATTTTTGGCCAAGTCGGATGACTATATCGTATAGCTCCGATACGAACGATCGGTCGGAAAATGGGTAAAAAGGGTATTTTTGAAAATATTTAAGCGAGCATTTACAAGGGTATAAAAACTTCGGCGCAGCCGAAGTTAGCTTAGCTTTCTCGTTCTTGATTATTTTTGATTATCTTTAACATTTTCAAATGAAAAAATTATATGGGATTTTATGATCTCCTAAATAGCATATTGGTCAGACAGCTCTATGGAGTAGAAGTGAAAGGCTCGCTTGTGCAATGAGAAGAGGGCTCGAGTCCCACTGGGCGAATGCTAAAATACTTTTGATTTTTTATTTTATTATGAATTCTTAAATAATTGAGGCATCTATAGACGGTTTAGCCAAAATAAAAGGCAAACCGCAAACCGCAGACCGCGAGGATTTGGTAAGGTACATGCATTCACTCCTATGCAGATTGAAATCTAAGCTGTACACTAGACTGAGCGTCCCCTATATGAAAACATTCTTTATTGAAAATTTTCTGGTGCTCAAAGCTCAAAAAATTCGCTATATTTTTATACTCTGTACCGTAGGTACACAGAGTATTATAAGTTTGTGCAAAAGTATGTAACATCCAGAAGAAAGCATCTCCGACCCTATAAAGTATATATATTCTTGATCAGCATCAACAGCCGAGAAATGTCCGTCTGTCCGTCTGTCTGTCCGTATGAAGTCACAGATCTCAGAGATGGTAAGAGATAGAGGTTTGACATGTATGGGACATATGCTTCTTATGTCTGCAGGCAGCTCAAGTTTATTTTCAATTTAGGCCACGCCCCCTGCCGCCCCCGCAATTTACAATTTAAAAAAACGTCATATCTCCCACAGTTTTAAAGATAGCTGGGTTGTTCCTTCTGAATGTGTTTAGTAATAAGGATAACTTATCGATTAGCCAAAGGTATGGTGAAAATTGGATGAACGGTTTTCGAGTTATGATCAAAAGACTGTTCGCTGCTGTAGCGCAGAAGCAGCGCTGCTTTCAGCTGCTACTGCAGCATCAAAATTTATGCTGAGCGTATAATTTCGTTGGTACAGAGTATGCTATAGTAGGGCATGACCGACTTTCATTCTTGTTTTGTTACCGCAACGGACAACCAAAATTCGATATATTAAGTCTACATGGTGACGCATATGTTTGAACAAGGGGAAATGGGGAGGGACATTTTTAGAGCTTTGAGCACCAGAACATTTCCAATTTTGGAATTCCCATATGTTTGATGCTCAGTCTACACTCTAAAAACCAGTAAAAATCTGC
This sequence comes from Lordiphosa andalusiaca, assembly GCA_035044965.1. Classification (NCBI taxonomy): domain Eukaryota; kingdom Metazoa; phylum Arthropoda; class Insecta; order Diptera; family Drosophilidae; genus Lordiphosa; species Lordiphosa andalusiaca. Next base: position 365,831 of record JAWNNM010001743.1, read on the forward strand.
CGAAATCAAGACCATTCATTGAAAAAAGTAGAGTAATCCCGCTATTTCGTAAATCGTGAACAGTGGTTCTCATGTTATGAACATTTTGTCGATCGGTTTAAGACCACAAACTCGCAAAATACAAAAAAAAAAAAAAAATGTATGCTTCTTGCCTTGGAATTGAACTCGGGAATTCGTACTTAACGTTAAACTAAAGTCAGCATGGATACCGTCTCGACCGTAAAAACCATCTTTTTTTATTTCTTTGTTTAGCCTTTAAATTTATTGCCTCAACTATTTTAGAATTCATAATAATATATGAAATAAAAATAAAAAGTATTTTAGTATCCCCAGTGGGACTCGAGCCCACTTCACAAGCGCCGAGTCTTTCACATCTGCTCCATAGAGCTGTCTTACAAATATGATATTTAGGAGAGCATAAAAGCCTAGATTCTTATACTCTGTAACAAAGGTACATAGAGTTTAATAAGTTTGTGCAAAAGTATGTAACATCCAGAAGAAAGCATCTCCGACCCCATAAAGTATATATATTCTTGATCAGCATCAACAGCCGAGTCGATATAGCCATGTCCGTCTGTTCGTCCGTCCGTCTGTCTGTCCGTATGAACGCACAGATCTTAGAGATGGTAAGAGATAGAGGTTTGACATGTATGGGACATATGCTTCTTATGTCTGCAGGCAGATCAAGTTTATTTTAAATTGTGGCCACGCTCCTACAGTTTTAAAGATAGGTGGGTTGTTCCTTCTAGATATATTTAGTAATAAGGATAACTTATCGATCAGCCAAAGGAATGGTGAAGATTGGATGAACGGTTTTCGAGTTATGATCAAAAGACTGTTCGCTGCAGCAGCGCTGCTTTCAGCTGCATCAAAATTTATGCTGAGCGTATAATTTCGTTGGTACAGAGTATGTTATAGTCGGGCTTGACCGACTTTCTTTCTTGTTTTAACATGGAATTTTTTTTTTTTTTTGTTTTTTGCTTATTTTGCATATTTTACATATATTATGCATATTTTGCAAAAACTATGTATATGCATTTCATGCAAATATGCAAAAAAAAAATTTTAATATGCACATCGTTTTCAACTCATTTTTCAATGAAACGAACTTTGGCATCAGAATTCACCTATCTTAATCCTTCAAAAATATGCAAATATGCAAAATCCGAGATCTAATCATTACAATTCTATTACTAATACTCTAATTGATTACTAATCGTAATTCAAATTTAACAGTTATGATTTTAAATTTGTGCCACGCCCCTGCTATAAAAATTATTAAATTACTCCAACAATCTTAAAAATATTATAGCAAGTTCAAGATATTGAGCTCATATTTTGCAGTATATGTTTCCAATATATACAATCTCACAAATTTTAATAAAGATCGGATAATAAATGGCAGTGTTTTACAGGTTATAAAGCAAGAAAGAAAGTCGGTCAAGCCCTACTATAGCATACTCTGTACCAACGAAATTATACGCTCAGCATAAATTTTGATGCTGCAGTAGCAGCTGAAAACAGCTCTGCCACTGCAGAAGTGAAAAGATTTTTGATCATAACTCGACAACCGTTCATCCGATCTTCACCATTCCTTTGTCGGATCGATAAGTAATCCTGATTACTAAATATTTCTAGAAGGTACGAACCATCTATAATTAAAACTGTGATAGATTTGATGTGACAATATATATATTTAGTTCAGCCGTTCTTGAGAAAAAACAGTAAAATGAGCATAGCGTAAACGTAGTATATAATAACAATATATAAAGAGCGCAAAAACTGGGTTTAAGGTCTGTTTTCATGCGCTCCCAGTCGAATCTGACACCATGAAATATGCACATCTTTCAAACTTATTTTCCACTAAAAAAGTAGTTCAAAGAAGTAAAAAGTTCCATTCGCTTTTGTTAAGGCGTGAAACCGTCAAAGAATGCTTTCTTGAGAACGTATTTTAGCAAGTGTTTTTGTTGTTGCTTTGATCTTTGTTTTGGGTTATATTATACATACCAAAAGCACATCCTAGTGAAGGGACGGTTTCATGTAAAAGTGAATTTTTGCCTTCTAAGCACATGAAAAAAGAATGTAGTGACAATTTGATACAAATATGTATATTATATAGTTAACAAGTATAGTTCTATAGTAGTTTCTCAATTTTTGAGCTCCCTCATCTAGCGAAGATTAGCTGATAGTGCGGGCGCTCGGATGAGGCGAGTGTAGGGAAATACTAAGGCGAAGAAGAGAAAAAATATTGTTTTGGGTTGTTAAAAATAGCAGGTTGCCCTTATAAAACTTACCATTTTCATCCCGTGGAGCTCCATTATGATTGGAACGGGAAAATCAACCTTAGCTCTTAGCTCTCTGAAAGCAGCCGAAATAAATGAAAGAAAGAAATTAGAGAATTAGTCGCTAAATATCAGGGATGCAAACCACTCGAAAATAAGGACTGGTTCGGTTCAGTGGTTCATACAGTTTCTGAACCGCCGGTTCGGTTCATTACATGGTTTTTGGAGTTAAATGAACCGCGGTTACGGTATGGTTCAGTGGTTCACAAAGGCACATTATGAAATATTATGATTGTTGTAGTAATGTGACTTGTCGAACACTTTTGAAATTGAATTCTTTTAACCCATTTAAATATTTTTATAATCCTTAGAAGAATGTCCAATGCTTATTATGTCGGATTTCCAGGAGTCGTCTATAAGTTCCTAGATGAATACTTTCGAAAATTGAGAATGTTTGCTAGAAAAGAATAAGTACTATGCATTTTAATTATTATATTTATCATTTCCCTCAGAACTGAATCATAGCTGAATCAGCTCAGAAAGGAAAGGGCTGGTCCCGAATTCATGACATCATTTTTATGAACTTTAGCCATGGATTTTACTCTGACATGTCTTACTACGTCATGACCTTAGTTGATTTTAAGCATGATTTCAGTAAGAGAACTGAACCGAACCGTTTTTAATTGTGGTTTTTGGTTCGGTTCAGCAATTCTGAAAGGAAGTCGGTTCGGTTTGCGGTTCGGTTCACCGGCTGGAATAAGCGGTTCGGTTCGGTTCAAAACCGGTTCGGTTCAGAACCGGTTTGCATCCCTGCTAAATATACATATAGATTAGAGAAAATAGGCAAGATTAATGTGTATAGGTAGTCTAGTGACAAGAAAACATCTGAGCTGCCAAAAACAGTGTTGTCAAAAAGAAATCCCCCTTACTTCTGAATACTCACAACCACTCATACATACGCAAAAGACACTTTATAAGATTGCTTTCGGCAAATTGGTCAGAGAAAACCATGATTAGCTCTACAGCTAAACGCTTGACTATGGTTAACCCGATCTTTTCCAATCCTTTCACGGATCGATAAATAATCGATTTTAATAAATATATGTAGAAGATACGAACCATCTATATTTAAAACTGTGGGAGATGTGCCTTTTTTCCAAAGTTCTAGGCAGGAGGGGCGTGGCCAACAATTAAAATGAACTAAAAAGAACGAACCATCTATCTTTAAAACTGTGGGAGATATGAGATTCTAAATTGCGGGGGCGGAAGGGGGCGTGGCCAAAATTGAAAAATAAATTGACCTGCCTGAGACATAAGAAGTATATATATCCCATACATGTCAAACCTCTATCTCATACCATCTCTGAGATCTGTGCGTTCATGCGGACAGACAGATGGACAGACGGGCATGACGGACATCGGCTGTTGATGCTGATAAAGAATATATATACTTTATAGGGTCGGAGATGCTTCCTTCTGGCTGTTACATACTTTTGCACAAACTTACAATACACCATGTATCTACCGTACAGAGTATAAAAAGTCAAATTCTAAATTTTAGAACATATTTTTGGTATCTTTAAAATATTATAAGCAAATTTATCTCGTTTTATCATCGCATGATTTCATGATGAATAGCCAAAGCAGCCAAGTCATTTAAGCGGTTGTACAATAAATCAAGAAAAATCATGTGCAATTTATGAGCGTGAATTCAGAAAGATGGTGGCATGTTGTATTGGGTTTGTACGCTTTATCCACCACATCCATCGAACTTTTCGGTTGAAAATTGCCTCTTCTTAAATATTTTTTCCAAATTATAAGCTCGAAAAGAACAGCTTGTGGTCCAGTATCTAAAATTTCTTGGTAGAATTCAATAGTTTTAACAAATTTATTGTCCACATGGTTAACACATCTCTTGAATCATTCTTGAAGAGCTCCAAAAATCCTTCTAAAATATGTTCATGATTGGTAAGCCGCTCACAAAGACTTATGGTGAAGACATCCAGAAATGGATTTAAAATTGTCACCCGAAAGAAAACTTCTGTGCTTTCAACTTCTGGATTTGCACGATTTCTCTGCTTTCCCACAATCCGTTAATGTTTAGTCGGTTTTTCACGATTTGCTGAATCCGAGACTCGTCAACTAAGTTTTCTACAGATTGACTTCTATGCTGTATGATGTGATTTTATTGCTGTGCTAGCAACATATTAAGGGGTATGGTATAAAAAACATTTAAAGTAAATATTTTTGACGAAACTGCTGAATATTTTACAATTCTTTAAGAGCCGATTTCTCATTTCTCAGAGAAAGGTGTCGGGTGATTGCTAAACGATTATAAATAATCAACACCCGAATCAACATGTCTTTGCGTTCAAACGTTTATCTTGCTCACTTACACTTATTCTCTATTCAGTTTTGTTCGTTCGAAAACATCAACCCTAGTTGGCGCTCTGATGCTCATCTTTACTCAACAACGAATGTGCGTTCATTACCTCGTAGCTGGGAGTCCCAAATGGAGAGAACAGAAAATTGTGTTTTTGTATTGGTGAACAAGAGAGACGACTTACGTGCAAACAAATTCAATCAGCTCAAGTTCACTCAACCGCACGAAGCTGTTGCCGAATTGATGTGTGTTTTGCTCAATTCTGAGTTTTATTGAGTGAATAAATGAACACAATCAGTGTTGACTCGTACGCTCTTGAATATGAGCGATTGAAGCGTTCTCTGGTATGACGAGTTAATTCGACGGCATGCTTTGTTGATTGATTAATTGTGAGTGGGATTTTTTGTGTATGATGAAATCAAAAAAAAAAGTGATTTTTGCAGTTCTCTGCCAGATAAACTCAAAATTTCCTCTGGTTTTTGTTAGTTTATGTGACAGATAGTGCTAATCGGACCTAAATGTATCATTGTCACAACGGAGATTCAGCCACTTCATGCGGCTCCATTCATGAATTAAACCCCTTACGTTGACCCGGATTCCAAATCGTAGTATCATCCGCAACAGATGGGACTAGAAAAAATTAGTTGTTTGGAACTATTCCTTCCAGCCAACGATATCCTTTTATAAAAAACAATTGTTTTTCATTTTTTGTACCGTCGCTTAAGGAAAAATACGGTTTTTAGCCTAAAAAAGGCGACATTTTGTCAATGTAAAGTCGGCTAAAAGCAAAAAAATAAAAAAAATTGGGATCGTTGGCTGGGAGTCAAATATATATTAATAAGATGTGCAAAATTGACTTCATATCTCATTCAGTGTAACTCCAAATGAGCTGAAATTTTAGGACATTTCAGACGAGTTCTTTCGTTTAAATAATAAAAAAAGTTAATAGGCTTTTGATAGTGGGGCGAATATATTATAATCAGGTTTCAAACCGATTCAGATACAATTCTGTTTCGTCCAAAACTATAAATATTTAAGTAATTGTTACGTGTTAACTTGGTAGATGGTCGAAGGTCGACCAATGGGCGTACCTAGTAAGTATTATTTATCGATTTGCTGAAGGAATGGTGAAGATCGGGTGAACGGTTGTCGAGTTATAATTTCGTTTGTGGAGACTGTGTTATAGTCGGGCTTGACCAACTTTCTTGCTTTCCTATGAATATGTGATTAAACAGTGATTTTAAGTACGGTACTTTAAATTGTTTCGTCTCTGTAAACCTTTCTGTGGAAATGCCCATTTAACAACTTATCTATATACCTATATTCAAAAATTGTTTTTAAAATTTTCAATATGCTTCTTTAACTTTACGCAGATACCGCAGAAGCTGTCCTTAACGTCGAGCTCTCACAACCATTTCAAATGAGATCGGCTTGTGGAGCACCAGAGTTCACGAATTATACGACCCTCTTCTCGGGATGCCTGGACTACATTTTCTTTCAGCGTGACCGTTTTGAACTGCTGCAATCTGTGCCACTGCCCACTGATGAACAATTGTCTGCTCACGTAGCCATTCCTTCAGTTTGTTTCCCCTCGGACCACATCGCCCTGGTAGCTGATCTTAAATTTCGAGAAAATAGTTAATTGCCTGTGAAGAATTGCTTGGGAAGAAACTCCTTTGCTAAGCATGAGGGGCGATCGCACCGCAAAAAATGTGTTATATTCAAATAATATAAATAAAATAAAATAAATTCGGAAGTATTCACAGTTTATTATGCCATTACACACGCGATTGACAAACATGGCCTCCAAATATACCCAAGGATTCAACACAATTGAAAGAAATCCTTATATTGCAATAAAAAAAAACCAAAGGGAGCGCATAGTTCAGATTTCTTAAAGATCTAATGTACATAACTATATAAGCATTTGCAGCTGCAAGTCGCGACTTATTTTCTGTACCACATTTGGAGAGTCTTCATCCGTTTGACCTTTTTCTGCAGCTGCAGAACACCGTACATTAGTGCCTCGGCTGTGGGTGGACAACCGGGAACATAAATATCGACAGGTATTATGCGGTCGCAACCACGGACCACCGAATACGAATAGTGGTAGTAACCGCCACCATTTGCACAACTACCCATGGAGATCACCCACCGTGGCTCTGGCATCTGGTCATAGACTTTGCGCAGCGCTGGTGCCATTTTGTTGGTCAGCGTGCCTGCGACTATAATTACGTCCGCTTGACGCGGCGATGCGCGGAACACAACGCCGTATCGATCCATATCATATCGTGGAGCTGCAATGTGCATCATTTCCACGGCACAACAGGCCAAGCCAAATGTAAGTGGCCAAATCGAACCCTTTCGACCCCAATTAAGAAGATCGTCGAGACGCGCCAGTGACCACTCTGCCATACTGGACTGCTTGGTCCCGAAAGGTGAGTAGCCCTTTTTAGGCAGTGCATTGGGTGCAGTCGAATCAGCCACAGGCATGGTTTGCTGATGGCGTATCCATTGGATTGATGTGGATCCAACTGCTGGCAAGCTATTTCCACTCCTGCATGTCGCGGCCAGCAGTAACTTAGAAGTGGCCATAGATGCTGTAACTGAGCGCAGCATTTCGTTGTCTGATTCCCCTGCCACGAATATAAGACATTATGGCTCTTTTTTTTTACCAAAAAATAATTGCCTACCTATTTATGTAACTAGCAGACGTCCGACACACAACAATCTGTAGTAATCGGTCCAAGGTAGTTTTTCGATAAACAGAAAATCGAATTGCGTTAGTGCTGTCATAATTTAAGATCAAAAGTAGCTTGACTTAAAAAAGGCCAAAAATAACTAAAATGCAAAGGGCGAAAAAAATCACAAAACTTATTTTTAACGTGATGCCCACTGACAGAAAAAACCAAATCAGAAGCAATTACTGTTTCTCACAGTAATTTCTTTGTATCAAAGAAAGTCCAGTGGCCTGCAGTTTAAATTATAATAAACCACAGCAAAATGCAGCTCCGGACAGCTCATTGATTGGTCAGAACGCAGCCGATCGCAATTTTTATGTCAAAAAATTTTTTACAAGCGTGTGAGAAATTTTATCTAAAAAATGTGCTCTCATTTTTTTGATAGAAACATAAGCGTGAAAAATGTTCGTGTTACTTTCATGAAAAAAATATTTATTTTCTTATGGAAAAAATGTTATTAGCACGTGTGAAAATAAAAATTTTGTATCATTGATGGTAATTATCATGACTGAAAAATATCATTTCAGCATTTTACGAACCCTGGTTTTTACAGCTTGTGCTTGACTTGTTCAAACATGTTCGTTATTCCTTATCTGCACAATTCTCTCATACCCTGTTCCACCGGCACATTCTTAAGATCATTCGCTGGATGAGCTGAATGACCTCATTCCTTCTGTGTAATTACCCATAAGAGATAAATGCCCATTCGGAGGTCCATTCGCTGCGGATGATCAAATCACTGTGACTAGATTTAACATTCGCCCGGCATTTTTTAGCCTTTTTCCGCTAAAAGGCTAGATTTTCTATCGATAAGTCCAGTGACATGTCAGTGGCGTATACATATATGGAGACGAGGCGGGCGGTGGTAGGGGTTCAAACACCCTTCCACCTTGAGTTTAAATAAAAATTAATAAAATTAAATTAAAAATTAATTACATATTGTTTTACAAGCTTGATTTTAATTCTCTCCCCACAATTAAATGCTTATTACTAAGTTGGCAGCACAGTAATAAAAGCACATCATAAAGGATAGAAGTCAATTTGTAGAAAACTTAGTTGACGAGTCTCGAATTCAGCAAATCATGAAATACCGATATTACATAAACGTATTGTGGTAAGGCAGAGAAACCGTGCGAATTCAGAAGTTGAATACACAGAAGATATCTTTCTGGTGACAGTTTTTAATCCATTTCTAGACGTCTTTATTATGAATTTTTGTGAGCGGTTTACTAATCATGAAAATATTTTAGAAAGATTTTCGGAGCTCTTCAAGAATGATTCAGGCGATGTTGACCATGAGTTCGATTGAATCGCTGGATGACTTTCATATTTTATTGTACAACCGCTTAAATGACTTGGCTGTTTTGGCTATTCATCATAAAATCATGAAATGATAAAATAAAATAGCAATACAATTTTTTTTTATATAAATATATGTTTTAAAATTTTGACTTCATGCGTCCCCCATTTCGAAAACCTATCTATGCCACTAGTCCAAGTGAACAGATGATTGGGAGAGGTCAAAGTAAGCGGCAACAACAACGCTTCTATAACAATGTGCGACAGTCAAAATGGCCAAGGAACGGGACCAATAAATTGTGAAACTCGAGGCATCATGTAGCAACTCCTCATAGCCACTTTTTCTTGATCACCCTGAGTTCCCGTTTAGTGGGCTTATTTATACTAGCAACACACAGGTAAAACATCTGTTGCGGGGTGAAAATAGATGCGAGCTAAAACTTTGAAAAATTCACCAAAGATAAAAGGGTTTACTGTAATTGTCATACTAAATTCAATGGACAAGTGGTTAGTACCCCTCCCATAGAGGTTAAACTTAAAATCTTGATTGTATGGAAAACCACACGGTGGAATTTTCTAAGACTTTGAATTTATTGAGATACTGACCCATGGAACGTGTCCTTAAAAGATGGTAACATGTATCGAAAAACCGCGAAATGGTTTACGAAATTTGACCACACCCATTATCAAGTCCATTTGGGCAATAAACTATAGATAAAAATAGACGGAATCGCGTTTTCAGATTCATCATCTAAGCCTTAGTTCGTGGACTATGTGCATTTTTGTACAAGCAATAGCATTTTTTTTCATAAGAAAAAAATAATTTTTTTCATGAAACTAACACGAACATTTTTCACACGCATGATTCTATCACTCCAAGGATTCACCGAAGAATTGGTCATGGGTGTCCAGGAATCCTGGGTGAATTCCCATGAAAATCATACGTGAGTTTAACATAGGCATGTCCTAGGCGGTCATGCATGACTAATCCTGTATGAATCACTCATGAATTCACGTTTCTTGCTTTGCATGATTCACGAGGGTATTAGCATAAACCGCAGCAAAATTCAGCTCCTGACAGCTCATTGGTTGGTCAGAACGCAGCCGATCGCAGTTTTTATGGCCCTAAGGCACAGGTACTCGCGTCTTAAAATTTTCCACCCCCGTTTGTCAGCTCAGTGTGCCTGACCGAGCCGCAGCCGCGCACGAGAATACGACACACAGCCGACTCTCATATACACACCAACACCAATGAATGAACAAAATATTCTGAAAATTTATCACAAGGGTGTGAGAAATTTAGAGAAAACAAGAAAGAAAGTCGGTCAAGCCCGACTATAACATACTCTGTACCAAGAAAATCTGTCTTTTGATCATAACTCGTTCATCCGATCTTCTTCATTCCTTTGGCAGATCGATAAGTTATCCTAATAACTAAATATGTTCAGAAGGAACAAGCCATCTATCTTCAAAACTGTGGGAGATATGACGTTTTTTCTAAATTGCGGGGGCGGCAGGGGGCGTGGCCAAAATTGAAAATAAACTTGATCTGCCTGCAGACATAAGAAGCATATGTCCCATACATGTCAAGCCTCTATCTCTTACTATCTCTGAGATCTGTGCGTTCATACGGACAGACAGACGGACATGGCTATATCGACTCGGCTGTTGATGCTGATCAAGAATATATATACTTTATTGGGTCGGAGATGCTTCCTTCTGGATGTTACATACTTTCGCACAAACTTATAATACTCTATGTACCTACGGTACAGAGTATAAAAATTAGCTCTCAATTTTTTTTTTTATAGAAGGCTGCTAAAATTTCTTGCTCGCGTGTCAAAAATGTTCGTGTTATTAACATGAAAAAAAAAATTTTTTTTTATCTAATAGCTCGTGTAGAAATATACATTTTATTTTTTCTTTGTGTAAATTTTTCGCGTGTCAAAAATTGTGTGTGTGATAAAATCCTGGAGCCACCCAGAAGTGGGTGGCCAATTTTCTCCGCAAACTAGATCTTCTGGGGTAGCTCTGCTTTACCAAAGTCTTCTGCGGCCAACGGGCTTTCGATGAGTGGTTTTTCACAAATTCCTTTCAATCAAGAAATTAAAATAAAAAGCTGCCACAAACTTAAAAGGCCATCTCCTACTAGATAGTCGAACAGTCGAACCAAACAGTCGCATAGTTCTGTGTTCCGTTCTAAATTTAATGTTACAACCAAATTAATAGACTATTAAACAGTATAGTTAGGCTGGACTCCCAATAAGTGCCGTGGCAAGACTTTCGTTTGTGCAAAGCTCCAAAACTTGTGCATTTAATAAGCAAACAAACAATAAAACAATAAAGCTAACAAAAATTGTTTGGCTGCTGGTGCGCGTGCAACTTCGACCTTTGACCATCAAACAATTTTTCGCTCTCTCTCTCCAACTTTCTTTCTGTGCATTTTTGAGAGAGTGCATCGAACATCGAACATCGAACATCATCAAACCAACAACAAGCCACAAGTGAAGCACTTGAGCGCAACAACAACAATATACGCATTTCGAACACAACAACAAACATCAACCCATGATGCAACTATATAAGGTGAGGCGAAGCCAGTGTGATGCGTACTTTTGCTAAAGCTGCGAGAGAGATTTGGAGAGAGAGTGGGAGAGCGAGTGGCAGAGCGAGAGTGAGTGGCGCACATGGACGCACTTTATGTATGCGGGTGTGTCTGTGTGTGTGAACAACAAAAGCGCCCAGTCGGACATGAATGCGTGCCAGAAGCACATCTCGTATACAACTTTTGCCACTAAGAAGTAGTTGCAAAAACCAATCTCCCATTCGCTTTTGTACAGGGGCGAAACGCAGCAGGAACTGTTCTATTAGAAGGGACGTTTGCATGGGTTGTTGTTGTTGGTTTAACTTCGTAAAATCGCTCGGCTCTCCCTTCCAACTTAAGTTTGCGTGCCATTAGAAGGGACGTTTGCATGCTATGCAGATTTTGTGCCTTCCAACATACGGCAAAAAGAACATGTTTTGCAAAACCGAACGATCGTCAATGGTTCGGGTGCCACTTCGCGTTCGGTTTCCAAAAGCACGGGTGCTGCATGCGTGCCATTAGAAGGGACGTTTGCATGTTGCGCAGTCTTCTTCGCTTCTAACCTACTGCCAAAAGGATCGTACATCAGTTTTCATACAGATTATATGCCTTCTTTCAAATAGCAAAAGTTGGTAAAGCATTCTTCCTTGTAAAAAGAAGTGTGCTAGAACGCATTCTTTTAAGAACCACGTTCCGCCAAATTCGACTGGGATGATCATGGCCTTGGCCACAACAACACAAACCGTACACAGATAAGTATGTATTCATTTTTTGCTACAGCGCAAAAAAAAAACAACCCCCAAATACATAAACAAAAAAATCAAAAAATCGACATCCGCGGACAACCTTACGCTTCAAGATTTCGCACAGCACTGAACGTGAAGGTACTTTGCAGAGAACTCACACTGGCTTCGCCTCACTTTATATAGTTGCATCATGCATCAACCGCTATGACCATAGCGTCTGGGTCTGCACTAAAGCGCATACGAAGCGACTCATCGGGGATCTATAGGCAGCTCGCAATTCGGATGCCCCCTCCCCGCAGCTCGTTGAGCTTATCAACAAACGCTTTGCCGAACAGGCTGAGCATATTAGTTGCAGTATGAGGGAGGCTGAGGAGCGAATTCTGCGCGAAATGGAAGCCAAATTAAATGGACTAGAGGGTGAGATGGAGCAGCTGGCCCGACGTGCTCAACTTTTGGAGGCTGAAAACATTCAGGCTTTGAGAGATAAGGTTGGAGAACTCGAGGCGAAGCTTGAGGCCAGGCTTGATGCAGAGGGGAACGCAGTCATTGCAAACAGTCTGCGATTGCACAGGGTGCCCATAATGGAAGACGAGAATTTAAAAACCATCATCAACAACCTATTTTTCTCGCTCAACATTGCTCCACCACCAAAAGTAAAGGAGATCTTCAGGTTTAAAACTAGGAATTCGGGTCAGTCTCTTGTTGACCCAGTAATCTTAGTTAAGTTTGATTCTTTGCAAGACAAAATTTATTTTCTTCGAGCAGCAGGGGAGAACCGGAGAAATATTAAGCAACCGCTTAGCCTAAATATGTTAGGTATTGATTCTGAAGCTCCTTTCTATATAAATGAACAACTCAATCTGGGAATGACCGCTCATCAACATCTGAAGTGGTCTCTTCACCTCTTGCTGAGGCTGCTGCCGAGCAAGAGTTATTTCGTGATAGAATGTCTTAGTTCACCAAGAAAATTTAAAGGCCATTTTACTCTTAAGAATTGGTTAATAATGTTCATTTTTTCTTTTTTTTTATTTAAGTTATATAGGAATTATTATGTTTTCGTTTTATGTACATTGCATGTGCTACTGACAACTGTTTATGATTGTAAAAAATGGTTGATAACATGAATAACTCCACAACCTACAGTAATTTGTCATATAAATTCACAGAGTCTGCTTAAAATAATAGAAGCATTTTGTGATTTTTTTTGTAAAGTCAAATGTAGATGTTATCTGTGTGTCAGAAACGTGGTTTGTCCCCCAATTATGTGATAAGTTGATTTTGTGTGATGGTTTCGCTGTATATAGGTCTGATCGCATAGGCCAAGCTGGGGGTGTTACAATATATGTTCGGAAAAAACTAAAATCTAAAGTGATCTGTAAACACCCGCTTGAAAGCGCGATTGAGTATCTATTTATTCATATATTGGGACTTAATAATGAAATCAAAATGCTAATTGGCTGTCTTTACAGACCAAATCGTTATACTGACTACACAGAAGTAATTTATTTAATTTCGACCTTATCTGTGAACTTTACTAACATTATAATAACTGGTGACCTTAATGGTAATATAATATGTTGACTGAACGTAACTTAGAAGATGACATGGCTTCGCTGGGTATGGATTTAGTCAACTCAAGTATATCAACACATTACACGAACACCTCTGACACTTTACTAGACGTATTTTGTGTAAATGAAACAGACAAAATTCTTTTGTATGATCAGGTGGCAGTACCAGTATTCTCAAAGCATGACTTAATTTTCTTGTCGTATGATTTTAGGCCATGTTATAAGAGTGACGAAACCGTATGGTATAGAGACTTTAAAAATATTGACATTAGTATACTCCATAATGAATTTATAAAATATAGTTGGGAGGAAATATAAAGATCAAGCGATGTGAATTCTTAGCTGGAAACACTTCACTTGTTTATTGAAAACTTATTCGAAGCATTTATACCCATTAAAAAGAAATTATTGAGACCAAGTCAAAAACCGTGGTTCAATGATAATATTGCCAAGCAAATCTCCTTGAGATTCAGCTTACAAGAAATGGAAAATATATAGAACTTCTCGACATTATAAACATTTCAAAATTTTAAGAAAACAAGTTTATAAACTGATAAGCACTGCTAAGAGCTCCTATTACTCCTCAAAATTTGAAAGTGCAATAACTACTAGACAGAAATGGGGTAAAATTAGAAATCTTGGAATTGGAAAGCAAAAAAGTAGTACTAGAATTGACGCTGAAATCAATGATTTAAACTGTAAATTTGTGCAATCTGGAGTACCTGGAGTTACATCTAATCCATATATAGAATTGATGCCTAGTAATAACTGTGATAGTAATTTTAGCTTTATGTGTGTGAGTCAGTGTGATGTTCTTGAGTCTGTTCTTAGAATTACGTCAAATGCTAGATGGATTGAATCCAAAATTTCTGAAAATTATCCTTCCTCAAATATCACCATTAATTACTCACTTCTGCAACACGTCATTCATGACATCGACTTTTCTGGATTTATGGAAAGTGGCTAAAATTATACCCATTCCCAAAGGAAACAATGAATACAGACCGATTTCGATCCTACCGTTTTTATCCTAAGTTTTCGAACAATTAACAAAGTTTTCGAACAAATAAGTATGTTTCTGACAATTAGTTTATTGCTAAGTAATACGCAGTCGGGATATAGGAGACATAGAAGCTGCACCACGGCAATAGTTAGTATTACGGAGGATATAAGAAGGCAAATCGACAACGGAGATGTGACTTTTTTAACACTTCTTGATTTCAGCAAAGCTTTTGACAATCATGAATTCCTAGTAACAAAGCTTGATGAATTCTTTAATTTTACGGATACTGCCATTAAACTTATAAGCTCTTACTTAACTGATAGAAGTCATGCAGTGGCCAATGAGTCTGAAATATCGTCTACTTTAACTAACTAACTCGTGGTGTACCCCAAGGCTCAGTCGTCCTCTGAATAAAATAAATGAGTGTGTGGATGTATGTAATAGAGATTTGTTAAGTGTTAATGATTGGGCTAAGTGTAACGGATTGTCACTTAACCCTGTAAAGTGTAAGTGTATTGTAATATTCAAGAAAGCGTTGACTACAACAGACCTTCCAAAACTATGAATTGAGAACAAGTCTATTAAATATGAAACACAGACTGTAAACCTAGGTATTACATTTAATAATACATTATCTTGGAATAACCACGTGACTAGAGCAACTGGTAAAACGTATGGAGTACTTAGACAGCTTTCTTTGACTCAGAATTATTTGCCGACAAACCTCAGACTTTTGATCGCAAAGACATACTTGATACACACACTTTGCTATGGGATTGAAATATTCGGAAATTGTTTTGCTGCCTCCCAAAGAAGACTTAACGTAACATTTAACAATATAGCTAGATATGTAAATAATAAAAGACGAACTGTCCATATTACACAGCTTGCTAGTGAAATATACGGTGTTGACTTCAAATCATATATAGCATACAGATCTCTTATTTTTCTTCTTAAGGTAATATATTCTAGAGAACCATCATATTTGTATGCAAAGCTAAGTTTTATCACATCAATAAGAACTTTGAACCTAATAGCAGTTCGCCATAAACTTGCCAGTTCGGAGAAACAATTTTTTTGTTAATACTGTTAGGTTGTGGAACCAACTACCAGCAAACATTAAGAATGTCTGTAGCGCAACGCAATTTAGGGAAAAACTGAATATACACTTATAAAACTAGATCTTTAAATGAAACTTACTATTTTATTAAATTCTTAGAATTAAGTGTGATAAGTCAATTAAAAACAAACGTCTTGTTTTTGTGACTGGTATTTTTAAGTATATACTTGTAGCACCAGGAATTTTTGTCAAATAATGCCCGGTTCTCACTACAGCACATTCTTGCATTCCTGCATTCTTGCAACATTCACGCCATACAAAAACAAGAAAGAAAGTCGGTCAAGCCCGACTATAACATACTCTGTACCAAGAAAATTTTTCTTTTGATCATAACTCGAAAACCGTTCATCCGATCTTCTTCATTCCTTTGGCGGATCGATAAGTTATCTTAATAACTAAATATGTCCAGAAGGAACAAGCCATCTATCTTCAAAACTGTGGGAGATATGACGTTTTTTCTAAATTGCGGGGGCGGGAGGGAGCGTGGCCAAAATTGAAAATAAACTTGATCTGCCTGCAGACATTAGAAGCATATGTCCCATACATGTCAAACCTCTATCTCTTACCATCTCTGAGATCTGTGCGTTCATACGGACAGACAGACGGACAGACGGACAGACGGACATGACGGACATGACTCGGCTGTTGATGCTGATCAAGAATATATATACTTTATGGGGTCGGAGATGCTTCCTTCTGGATGTTACATACTTTTGCACAAACTTATAATACTCTATGTACCTACGGTACAGAGTATAATCATAGGGGCTAGTGGTAGCAAATAAGTTGTATCCAATTTGAATGTAGTTGCTTCCGTGACTTTTCGAGTAGGGACTAGACAGGGTATCGATAATTTTGTCTATCGTACTGGTATCGTTACAACTGCCAGCACTAACACAAGCAATAAACACCTGTGAAACTTTAAGCGCAAAAATCAAAAGAAAATAGCCATGGCAAAACAAGCAGGTTTGATTAATTATTATTTTAGGCTGCTGTTTAAAGCCAAATACTGATTGTTTTTAAGTTTAAATATGAAGGTTTGTGACAAAATCCAGAAAAAACTGTAAAAATGAAATTCAAGAAAATTTTATTTGTATATTTGTATTCTCTGCAACATATGCAGCAGGTGCAGTAATACTGCCTCGTCATTATCCAAAGCTATTAAAAAAAACCATCATCTAAATCCATTTTACTTGCGCCAAATTTTTTTTCACAATGTCAACAAATCCAAGTCATCTGTTCAGTGGATGCAACAACACAAGAATGTTGCCAATGCGAACACCATTTCGCATCTTTTCGATAAATCGTGATGTCGATGACAAAATCACGGCGGTGACAACCTAGCATAAATCTAAATCTAAATCAAGGGATGCCGGAAATAAAATCGATATATCGAATATTGATATTTTTGTCAAATAATGCGATATATCGTTATTGAATATTTTTCGAGGCGAATACTCGAATACTTTGTGTCGATTTTTCTCAGCGATATTTTTTTTCCGCGCTCGATCACACTCCTGTGGCCAACAGTTTCTTGTGGAAATTTGCTGTTAAAAACAAGAAAGAAAGTCGGTCAAACCCGACTATAACATACTCTGTACCAAGAAAATTTCTTTTGATCATAACTCGAAAACCGTTCATCCGATTTCTTCATTCCTTTGGCGGATCGATAAGTTATCCTAATAACTAAATATGTCCAGAAGGAACAAGCCATCTATCTTCAAAACTGTGGGAGATATGACGTTTTTTCTAAATTGCGGGGGCGGCAGGGGGCGTGGCCAAAATTGAAAATAAACTTGATCTGCCTGCAGACATTAGAAGCATATGTCCCATACATGTCAAACCTCTATCTCTTACCATCTCTGAGATCTGTCCGTTCATACGGACAGACAGACGGACAGACGGACATGGCTATATTAACTCGGCTGTTGATGCTGATCAAGAATATGTATACTTTATGGGGTCGGAGATGCTTCCTTCTGGATGTTACATACTTTTGCACAAACTTATAATACTCTATGTACCTACGGTACAGAGTATAAAAAAACAGTTTTAATGCTTAAAACTTATGTCATAAGAGTGGATGCACAACAATCGAAGTGCGTTTTGAGTAATAGTTCAATAAAGACCAGTGGCAGCTCGACAAACAAGAATAATAAAAAATGTAATAAAACACGTTATAAAAAGGCTTATTTACTAAGGTTGCATATGTTGCATTTTTGTAGTGGGAAAAAAAGGCGTTAGGTATAAATAGGTATATAACCGATAGATAAAGCGTAGGTAGCGTCCAAATTACCACTAAGTAATTTTAGGAATTAGGGCTTTGTTTTTGTGTACTTCCTGTTAGTGGTGTGCGGAAATAGGTGTTTGTGTTAATGTAGGAGTGTTGTCGAATGAAGTAATTGTGCGGACTACAGGGCTTAGGGATGGGACCACCCCCTGGGACCCATTGAGCCCGGCTGGCGTAGCCCCTAGGGAATAATGTAGTTCCGTTACAATATGGCGCCCAACCAGAAAGCAAAACGCGGCTGCGATGCCGTGATGAGTGATCTAAAAAAATAAATAAAATTATATTTCAGTCGAAAAGGCTTCTACAAACCCTCTCCTGGCCAAGAAATCAATCCATCTGATGTCTTATGAGGCACACAAAGTGACCCATAATCGCGCAGCTCTGGGCATTGGTCTCTAAGCAAAGAGAGTGTCAGAGTAGCATACGTTTAAATGAGTCTGTATGACACCACCTTCAGAGGAAAGGATGAGTTTGCGACCAAGAGCCATAGCCTGGTGGCATTAGTGATTATGTACGTATCTGTAATGCAAAGAATGTGTTATAAGAGTAGTTTCTGTAGATGTGTTTTTGTTCTTACCATTTGTCCTGCTTTTCATATCATGTTTGAGTGGATCCGAGATGACCTTTGTTCCCAAAGGGATGCATGCTGGTGACCCAGGTGATATAGGATCATTCTGCGATGCATCAGCTGCACATCACGACCAGGAAATGTGGTGCCTGAAGCAGGGTTAAGTAAAATCATAGAGATTTCTTGGATGCCGTCCATCAATTAAGTTAACGGATTGAGCATCTGATAGATACTCGTTATTCATGACCTTCTCCTAAAGAAATTTCCAGAGAAGTGCGTAGAAAAGGTGCTGTCGAAGTAGTCCATGGCTGGATGGTGGGTCTTCCTTCCCCATTTTTTTATTTTTTTTTATTTATTATTAATAGTCGACAAACAATGGCTGTCAATAAATTTGTAAGCATGTTATAAAAAGGCTTATGTACTAAGGAGGCATAAAAAAGAAAGCCTAACAAAAATTACAAAATAAACTAATAACGACTCCGACTCGGTGGGGGATTTTTATTTGCCGGTCCGGCCAGCTATGCCCCGATTCACAGCCTGTTGTGGTCAGAGTCGATATTAGAGCTATCAAAACCATTTAACAAATATACAGGACTGTTCAGTTTTTCACATACATTAAATTTTCTATATTTCGGTTTGGCTACCTGTTCTGGTCTTCATAATTTGACAGAATTACTCGATTTGAATTTACATTGCTTGGAGCCTGTGAAATCAGAAGTAAATTCGTAATTTTCATAAAATGCCATTAAAATAAAGCAAGATATTAAACAGCTATATTAAACCACTATTGGTTTTTGCATAGTTTGTATTTTATTTGTTTCATCCATCTGATTAAGTTCAGCGAGATGTCAAAAGGAAAACAATTTGGAACTGAAACATTCGAATTGAAAGTCGAATACCAGAACAGCCAACGCAAAGTAGTCCGATTTTAATTTTATTTTAAATTTAATAAATTATATGAAGCCCAGATCAGGCCTGACAGAGATAGTGAAGAGGTAAGAAAAAAAAATAAGAAAATGCAGGCTTACAAATACAAAGAGGAATAAAGCCATAAAACTATAATTAAAAAAAAATAAAATAAAATGAAAGGGTGACCAAAAATAAAAAATTGCAAATTAAAAATATATTACATAAAAAAGAAATGAATAACCGAAAAATCTCTGGCCCGGTGGGAGAAGATTTATTAGCCAGCCCGGCAAGCTATGCCCCTATTCACAGCTGGGAGTGGTCAGAGATTTTCACGGAGATAAGTGTAAAGGAACGTTTTTAGGAGAAGTGAGAGATCTGTTGAGAGGAGGTGATAAAGATCGTTGTAGTCTTAACATAAAATCCGAAATCGATTATGCTGGGCATAATCGGTTGTGCATCTAGACAAGATTAAAGGAAAGAAGTTTCTAGTTGGCCTAGAAGGAACAGAGAAGTAAAGGCGACGTTCAAAAGAATCTCCATCACCGATGATTATCTTGTGAAGAAAAGAAACACATAGGACTGTTCTACGGTTAGCTAGCGATGGAATGTTTATTAGCAAGAGTCTTCTGGAGTACGATGGCAAACGAAGGTTAGGGTCCCAGTTAAGGCCACGATGGGCAAAAAGCTGAACTGATTCAATACGATCACCATGCTTTTTATACTGCGGACACCATACGGATGAACAGTATTCGGGAAATTCCTTATTCCTTCCACGGGAAAAACTAAAGAAGTATAAAGGAGTTTAGTGGTGTAGGGATCATTAAATTCCTTCGACCAACGTTTAATGAATCCAAGTACACCATTCGCTTTGTTAACAATAGTGGAGATGTGGTGATTAAAACTCAGTTTGGGGTCAAACAGAATTCCAAGATCAACGACAGACGAAATACATTGCAACGGTTCATTACCAATCGTATAGGAAACCAGAAATAGATTGCATCGATGGAAAGTCATAAACATGCACTTGGAGCAGGTAAGGTGCAAATGATTTAAGACTGCAAGGAGTTAATATCATCTTGCAATCCAATAGAATAAATCGGGTTGTTGAAAGATAAAATAAGTTTAACGTCATCAGCATACATGAGTATCCGAGAAAATAATAATACTGTAGGGAGATCATTAATAAAAAAGAGTGAAAAACAGAGGACCCAGGTGGCTACCTTGAAGTACACCAAAGGTTACAGTCACAGGTTTTGAAGTATTAGAACGAAGCTCAACTTTTTGAGTTCTATCTTTTAGATAGGACGAGGCTCAAAGCAGAAAAGAGGAGGGAAATCCTAATCGATCGAGCTTTAAGAGGAGAAGATCAT